>SJYV01055720.1:0-12788 GCA_006410875.1 Neotragus pygmaeus
CTAGGCTCCACTTCCGTTTCTTGTGCCGGAGCTGGAGGGATGATATCTTTAAGGATTTCATCATAATAGGGCCTAAATACCTGCTGATTGTGACGCATCAGATTGAAAAACTTCCAACCCAGTTTTGTCAACTCCCCCTTGATGAGAATAAGGCCAACAGGGAAGTCTAGCAGGGACTCCTGCATCCCGCGAACCAAACAGCCTTTGAGAAACAAGTGGATCCGCTGATCTGCGAGCAAGAAAAAAGTTACAAGGGAAAGATCAAAGAGATTTCAGAAGAAATTCACAATGCCCTTGCACTCTCTTTTCGCCAACATTTAAATCCACATATTTTCACTGACCTACCCACTCATTCAGGTAAAACATGTTAATGGGATATTTTTTCCTTTTCTTTTGGAAGAAGGAAGGCTATAAAGCTCCTAAAAGCAATGCATTATTGAAAGATGCCGAGCCAGTAAGTTTCTGGCTGTTTATAATGTTAGGGGGTGCTAAGTCAGCTCCCGACGTGTGTGACCTGACAAGAGGATCCTAGACACTGCGTGTGAAATTCTAAGGTCACACATTGCAGCCAGTGTACCAACTCTGGGTCCATACAACCACATCAGACTGTGTCAAGATGCAGAAACTAGAAGCATGGTGGTCGAGTTCACTGCTTCCGTTCTTGCAGGGAATACATCCTTCAGCCTAAATTAGCATCAGTTCCTTAGAGGGAAGCAGGGACCGTCACGGTAACTGAAAGCATGGGATAGGGAAAGGGTTTCCCATCACAGGTCTTGGGTTATAGTTAGAGAATGACCAGGAGTCACTCAGCACTAGCACTTGCAAGTTACACATCCTAGCTGACCTTAAAATCATATGTTCACTCTTCAAACTGAAAGAGATCTATTTCAATTCTGCACATTATACATAAGGAAACTAAAGCCAAAAGACTTTCCCCCAAATAATTCCATTTCTGAATGTCTTCACAACTGACTTCCAGGCTTGAGTCCACCTTCCACATTCTGGCCACCCCTTTCCAGCCCCACCACCATAGGAGGACTCTTACCAATGATGCTACGAACACAGTTCTCTTTCTTGGCGATGTTCTGAAGTTGGCCTCTAAGAGAGGCTTTCTTTTCACTACTCAGGGCGGTTAGGCCCATGTCTTTGAGGCGTTTGTGGATTTTCTGAGACACCTGTTCACTCACACTCACCATAGCCTCTTCAGGCCTAGATAATGAAGGACAGAAAGCAGAGTGGCCTTGGCATAGGGGCAAAGCCCAGAGAGTCCAACACCAGAAGCCAGGTCCACTCACAAGAGAATTCCAGCTCTGCACCACTAACAGAGGACCCAGCATTTCAAACCATTTCATTGTTATCCTCAAAAGGTCAACTGTTTCACACATGTTAATTCATACATATTAACTAATTCATGCTATTCTCCACTTCAAATGAAACGAATTGGACAAGGGTTCAGTTCCATTCTTGGAACTACTCAGTATTTTTTAGTCCCATAAACTTTATTCAAATTCTGTTTTAAACTTTCTTAAGCATTTTCCATAGATGTCTTCCCTACTTTACCAATTAACTTGTAAATATATTGAGATCTGAACTTCCAGTTCTTCTTTGTACTTTGGCTGAGGTGCTCTGGATGAAGCAAATAATGGATACATACTGACCAAGGGATCAACTTCTGGATATACGTACACGAATCCAGTGTCACTTATTTAAGTATATAATGACTCATTTTTAGCAAACACAGTACTGAATCATTCAGAGCAAACTAGTTTCCACACTCCTTGGAAATAGGTTTTGTTTCCATCACAAGCCTTAATACAATTTATCAAAAGACACCAACAACCTTTGCAGATGATGCCCAAGGTCTTTTGTGTGGCTTATGATAAAGAATAAGGCAGTAATAGATTAACTGCCTAAGTTCTAAAACCAACATACTATTTTCAACTCTCAGAAAGATCTAGGAAATTTGTGGTTGCTCATATTGTATAGTCTCTAAGTCACGTCTGACTCTTTTGCAACCCCATGGACTGTAGCCTGCCAGGCTCATCTATCCATGGAATTCTCCAAGCAAGAACACTGGAGTGGGCTGCCATTTCTTACTCCAGGGATCTTCCTCACCCAAGGTTCAAATCTGGGTCTCCTGCATTGGCAGGCAGATTCTTTACCACTGAATCACCAGGAAAGTCTCTGTGAAGTTTACCTGGAGTTAAATCCCTCCACCAGGGCCTTGGTTATGCGCTTCAGTTTATTCACAAATTCAGTCGAACTGAATAAAGCACTACCAGAGAAACTTCTGGCCACTAGCAAGACTGAGGCCAGAACGGCCAACTGCTTCAACTGGGACTCCATGTCCTGCAGCCGGATTTTATCCATTAGCAGAGTCTGGTGAGACAGGCAAAAGCAAGCTGTCAGAAGAGTGTTTTAGTAAACCTGTCAAATACAAAACAGAAAGGCAATGTTCCTACCTCGGGAAACTCTTTACTGTCAAGATCCCAGAGAAGAAGGTTCAGGTAACCCTGGTACAGCACCATTGTGGAACTGGGAAGTTGTGGGTTGTCCACTGCCCAATTTGGAGATGAACGGGCCATGCTGGAGGAGTTGGGAGAGTCAGGAGAACTTGAAGGAGGTGTAGTGAGGTCTCGAGCTGTTTTGGTTAGCCATTTTGTGGTGCAATCAAGGAGATCTATGACACAGAAGTGAATATGTAAATATCTTCAAACACCCAGGCTTGGAAAGTAAGGTTTGAAGATATATTCTTCCTCAATAAATGAGTGATTTTACACATCTCTCCTCTTAGAGAAATGTTCCTTCTTCCTACCCCACACCCTCACCCTGTCCAACAGGGAGAAGCTATCTATTCAAAAAGAAAAAAATAGAAAGCACCCTATCACTGTAAGAAATCAGACCCAAAGTCAAATCTCCCCCTCTCCTGTCCTTAAATTTTGAACATACTGGGTTGCTTGTTGAGGAGTTCTTGGAATTTAGCGCGTTCATACTGGATAGACTGTTCCTTCAGGTAGGGTCGGACGCTCTGTATAGTATAGTTCACCATGTCCATTTTCATCAGGCCCAGAACATGGAAGATGCCCCTGACAGTGGAGGAAAAATCAAATGCTTACACTCTGAAAGGTAATCTAGTGGAGTGAGGTGGAACTCAAGCTAAGAGTCCTAAAATCACAGTATCTTAAGTAAAAGATGGCCTTAAAAACCACAGTCCTACTTCAATTTACAAATACAGACATTGGGACCCACGGCCACTGAGTCATTATCAGAGCTAGGAACAGACACATCTTCTGGCCTTTTAGTTACCAGTCTAGAGCTCTTTCCACTGTAGGTAGTCCATCTCAGAAAAACGACTAAAATTCTAACGCTCTGTGAGTAGTTGGGATGATGGTAGTTGACTTTCTAACTCATGTGGCTTATTACTTTACCTCTGGATCTTGGCTCTTCTATCTGTGAAACAACGATCATTCTCATTCTTGTTCCCCCACAGGGTTTGAGTTAGGACACATAAGAAATTATCTGCGAAAGTGCCGTTTGATGTATCGCAGAGAAACAGCTACTGTGCTCTAGTGTCTAGACAAGAATACTGGAGTGGGTTGCCATTTCCTTCTCCACAGGGTCATCCCGACCCAGGCATCAAACCCTATTCTCTTGCATCTCCTACTTTGGCACGGGGATTCTTCACCACTAGTGTCACCTGGGAAGCCTGTATCTTAACAGCATCATTTCTTAGAAAGTGTCCAAACGATCTGAAGATCATCAAAAGGGTTCTGAGAATCCATCCTTTGAAAATAAAAGCCAATAAACCAGAGAGGAGCAACAGAGGTATTAGTCCGTTCCTCAGGATAGAAGAGCTAGGCAAGCCAGGGGCTATAAGCCAGTATCTGGCCCTGAGTTTTCCGGTACAGTGTCTAAGACAGGATCCTACATCTAGTGTTCAGGAACAGTACATTTAGTTTCTCACCTCAGTAACTGCACGGGATCTGTTATGCTCCGTAGTTTCTGCACTGCTTCATCTCGGACTGGTGCACACAGCAGGGTCATCAAATCAAGAATGTACTTGGAGAGATGAGGGACATCCAGGGCCCCATGCTCTGCTTCCTGCTTCAGGAGCTCTATGTCCAGGGCTTCTTCAATCTCATTTCTTAGGCTGTCATGGCGTGGTAATAGCAGTGATAGCAATATCTTCCCAGAAAAGAAAATCAATGGAGCCAAATTATTTAGAACCCCGAACACTCTTTGATGAACACTCTCCTTAAGGCAAAGGCATGCCAACCTACGTCTGTTGGGCCTCCAGAAACTAGGTTTCCCAATTGCATAAACAGAATATTATTTCTCTCTGTTTTGGAGCCAGTTATAAGTTAAGGCTTCATTGGGATTAGCAGTAACAGCAGGGCTGCACTCTTTTCTTGGCAGAATGAGATAAAGACAGGAAGAAAATAACTGACAAAAACAAATGCAGGATATAAAAACTATAAAATACATACCATCACAAGGTGATGGGATATTCTTTTTATAAAACTTTTTAGTTTGCATTCAGGTAGCCAATTAACAACTTGATAGTTTCAGATGAACAGCGAAGGGACTCAGCCACACATATACATGCATCCATTCTTTCCCTAACTCCCCTCCCATTCAGGTGGCCACATAATATTGAGCAGAGTTCCATGTGCGATACAGTAGGTCCTTGGTTATCCATTTTAAATATAGCCTTGTGGTGGTGAGATATTCTTAATAAAGGATAAGGACATTATTAGATTGACTACAAAGGGAAAAGATGAAATAGGCAGAGAAACCTTTAAGTGTCACTCGAAATACTCTTTTCACTCTAAAGTATAAGTTTCTTGTTGGCAAAGGCTCTCTTATGTATCTATGTGCTTCTGAAACACAGAAAACATAATGGGAGTTAAGCGAAAATCTGTTTAATTGAATGACATGCTGTGTTATTGCAGCAAAATCTCAACTTTCAAGCTTCATCTCGTACAAATAAAACGGAAGTTTCTCCGTATTACCTGTTCAAGTAGTGGAACATATGTAGAAAGGAAACTTGTGCATGCATGCATGCATGCTAAGTCATGTCCGACTCTTTGCTACCCTGTGAACTGTAGCCCACCAGCCTCCTCTGTCCATGGGATTCTCCAGGGAAGAATACTGGAGTGGGTTGCCATGCCCTCATCTAGGGCATATTCCCCACCCAGGGATCAAACTCGAGTCTCCTACTTCTCCTGCACTGGCAGGTGGGCTCTTTACCACTAGCATCACTTGGGAAGCCCCAAAATAATTCCTATTTATCAACAATTAAAAGGTCTGGGATTTTTTTTTTTTTAAAGGTCTTCCCTGTGGTCCAGTATTTAAGAATTTGCCTTGCAATACAAGGGACATGGGTTTGATCAGAGAAACTAAGAGCCCACATGCTGCAGGGCAACTAAGCCCCTAAGATGCAAGGGCTGAGCCTGTGCATCACAACTAGAGAGACGCCCATGGACCACAATGAACGATCCCCCACGCCACAACTAAGATGCAGTATCCACAAACGGGAAGTTGGTTACTCACCTCCTTAACTTCTTTTAGGAGTTCAAGTGCAGAAGTGAAGTCAGCTGGAGTACTTGATAGCTGGACTTTCAGATGGTCCCCAAAAGCCTTGTACATTGTCTCCATAATCCTGCCTTCCAGACTATAAGACCGTTAAATGAGCAACTTGCTCTTTACCCAGAGAGTTGCTATAGGATCCTAATCTCCTAAATGCCAAACATCATTTAAGATCATGAAATATGTTGATAGGGAAGGAGCTATGCTTAGACTTTAGCAGAGTTGAATAAACTGAGTTTAGTCTCAGATGCAAAGGCAATGGTCAATTTCTCTCAGAAGAATTCCTCATGGTTCCAGAAAAGCTCTCCTTCTAGTAAGAAGGACCAAGAAGTTGGATTTGAGGCCCTGAGTTCCAGCCTTGGTTCTTCATCTGACTTAAATGTATGCCTTGGTTTTAATACCCGTAGACTTATACCTCTGAACTAGATGATCTTTCCCCTTCAGCCTTAAAATCCAAGAAAGGATTTTCATTCTTGATAACACTTGAAAATCTTATGTGCACCTCCAACTCATTATCTTCCCTTCTCAAACCTGTATCTTTTCAAACAAATCATAAAGTTTACATTTTTCCCATTAAAAATAGAATAGTAATGCACGCTTTTGTTGAAAATCTTACAAGCAATACAGAGGTAAATGAAAAAAGTCAAAGTTGCCACCCCAACACACCAATCCCATTTGGGAGATGTCACCAACTGTTATTTATCTAATGCATAATAATTACGTCTCTTCATCCTTTTAATGCACTTGGTCCCCAAATTACAGAGATTTTGATTCCAAAATATGTCTGGAATCCATCTCCTCCTGCCATCATTTCCTACCTGGAGTATTGCAACAGTCTAGTAAGGAGAAGGCAATGGCAACCCACTCCAGTGCTCCTGCCTGGAAAATCTCATGGATGGCGGAGCCTGGTACACTGCAGTCCATGGGGTCGCTAGGAGTCGGACACAACTGAGTGACTTCACTTTCACTTTTTGCTTTCATGCATTGGAGAAGGAAATGGCAACCCACTCCAGTGTTCTTGCCTGGAGAATCCCAGGGACGGGGGAGCCTGATGGGCTGCCGTCTATGGAGTCCCACAGAGTTGGACTCGACTGAAGCGACTTAGCAGCAGCAGCAGTAACGGTATTCCAGCCCCCAAAGTCTTCTGCCACAGTGCCACATATTCTTGCTAAGACCAATGATATTTCTAAGAAAAACATACGATCATAATGACATGATCATTTCCCTCAGATATCTGGGAGAAGGCAATGGCAACCCACTCCTGTGGAGAATCCCAGGGGTGGGGAAGCCTGGTGGGCTGCCGTCTATGGGGTCGCACAGAGTGGGACACGACTGAAGTGACTTAGCAGCAGCAGCAGCAGAAGTATTCAAATCATACTCCCTAAATGATTCATGTATGTATTGCAATATCAATGCAATTAATAAGAACCAGAATAAAGTGTGACTTTAGAGGGGCAGTGTTTATTAATGGGTTTTGATCTTGGTTCACAGAATTTTTGTCAAGCTTATTATGAAGCAGAAATGTTCCCTGAAAGCTCTTATCCCATGAAGAGTTGGCAATATCACTATTAGGAAAGAAATAATTTCATTTGTACTTGATCAATCTATAGACAGTTAAGAGAATAACTACTTGTAGCTACTTTCTCCAAAGCTGTCTAAGAAGATGTGGAACTCACTGTGTTTCCCTGTTAAATGAGCTACCAAAATGAAAGTTTTGACAATAATTTCATTAATTTATTCCCTGCTTAGATAAAATTTTTCAGCTTTCAGTCTGTAAAACTAATAATTACACTGACTACTCCTCTGTTTTGTTTGTTGGTACCATTTAAGACATACTAAAACATTAACTGTGCTAATAAAAGTGCTTCAAACATGATCCAAAGTCATTTGTGCTCTGTACATATGCCAGAAGGAATAAAATGGAAAAAATAGAGTTGTTACCTGCTGGGAGGTAATACACTCTTTTCCATGTAAAAATCTTGATTTACCATGATTTCGTGAGCAATGCTAAGCTTAGAAATTTCTTTAACTGTCTCTATCAGATCTGTGACAGAAAGTACTTCAGGTCGGCTTGCTGGAAAAAAGCATAGAGATCAGTAAACAGGGAACCCACACAAACAGAATTTCTTGTCATCAGAGATCCACTCAGCCAAATAACTTCCTCAAATTTAGATTTATCAAACAGATCTTAAACAGATTCACTCCATCATTATAGTATTTGAGGTTTTCTGAACTCTTTGCTGTTCAACAGCTCTAGAAACTTGCAGAGAAATCAGATATGAGGAGAAGTTACCTTATGAAAGACAAAAAGTGAAACTTCTTTCAAAAACTTTTGCCTAAACTGTCAAAACAATAAATGAAATATAGCAAAGAAAAAATGAATAAGTTGTGGTTTATAAAATAAACCTTTAGCTAGAATTTACTTTTTTTACTTACTGTTTTATCTACAGATTAAAAAAAAATTTTTTTATCTGCCATTGGTTGAAACTTCAGGTGCAGAGAGCCAACTGTATAACAAACTCAGAAAATGGTGCCTAAATCCTTTTTCTACCTCTGATGAGAGAGGAAGAGACATAAAATGACAGTCTCCTTACAGATAACACCATAAGNTTAAAAAAAAATTTTTTTATCTGCCATTGGTTGAAACTTCAGGTGCAGAGAGCCAACTGTATAACAAACTCAGAAAATGGTGCCTAAATCCTTTTTCTACCTCTGATGAGAGAGGAAGAGACATAAAATGACAGTCTCCTTACAGATAACACCATAAGTATTAGCATATGGCTCTAAAGCTGAACCATTCTTAAAACATTGTTCCAAAATCTCAGCATTCCACAGACCAATAAAATTTCACACACAAAAAATGAGTGACAGTAATATGCCTATTTTAATTTTTCCACATATGGCTGTTGTGACCAAAAACCCGCCTTACCATAATCCAAATAATCATTTTGTGAAAAAAATCATATTTTAACATCTCAAAAATAGTCAGAATTCAGCAATCTTTAAGTTGCATCAATTTATTTTTAAAACCTATGATATTTTTGCTTTATTTACTTCAAGATTGATAAGAACTTTATTACACACTGTCATAGGAATTTAGGAACGACTTTCTGAGTTCATTATACAGCTGGCTCTCTGCACCTGAAGTTTCAACCCATGGCAGATAAAAAAAAAAAAAATTTTTTAATTTCAGAAAATTTCCAATGGCAAAACTTGAATTTGTTCCATGCTGCTAACTCTTTACGTATAATTTATATTGAATTTGGTATTATAAGTAATCTAGAGATGATTTATATTATACAGGAAGATATAAGTAGGTTATATGCAAANCATGGCAGATAAAAAAAAAAAAAATTTTTTAATTTCAGAAAATTTCCAATGGCAAAACTTGAATTTGTTCCATGCTGCTAACTCTTTACGTATAATTTATATTGAATTTGGTATTATAAGTAATCTAGAGATGATTTATATTATACAGGAAGATATAAGTAGGTTATATGCAAATACGGTACCATTTTTCATAAGGGACTTGAGCACTATGGATTTTGGTATCCTGAGGGACGAGGTGAGGAAGAGTCCTGGAACCAATCTCTTGTGGATACAGAGGGATTGTTGTACAGACTACTTGGTTACAGAGAGATAATAGTAAGCACACACAACAGTTACAATTATTACTTGGTATAGAAAATAAAACTATTTTCTCTCTCACTTTCAACAGTGTTCCACAATTTATTCAAAAAGAACTACTTATAACCAAAAATATAAGACTCATCTAAGAACCCTAAAACTTCACCAAGGAGATGGTCTACTTATGCAAATTTACTTCTCATTTAAAAAATTTTCAACAGAAGTTAGTATCATCAATCCATATCACCTTTCCACTCTAACTAAAAAAGCTACATATGTTGAAATATATAATTTATTCAATTCATTAAGTCATTTATTTGAGAGACACTATGAATTCACAATTGTTCCACTCCGTCTGCTAGCAGTGACCCTAAATGGCCACTAGAAACACATACATGACTCAACTTATCAATATTGCGGCTTCCAACGATTTTTCTCATTTCTGTCTTCAAGAGTTTAGATCAAGTCATTACACTTGGACAGATCTTCAGATTTATGTCTGGTTGAATTCACTGGTGATTTTCATAAGAGAATTGCAATCTGAGTTCCTATGAGTTTGGACTAGTCAAACAAAAGTCTCAAATAAATGCCTACCACAAGGTGTAGAAGAGACCTCATGCTTCTGTGTATCTGTTATTATAGATCTAAAACATTACCCTAGAGCAGTGATAATTCTCATGTCAACAAAGTGCTTTGGGAGTGGACAGAACACAATTCCAGCACGAGGTAATTAGGATTCTCTCAAATCCATTCTAGATTGGTCAGTTACAATCTATAAAATCAAAATATAAGAATGCCACCAATTTCCCATGTTTTGAACTAACTCACACACACTCAAGTCTTGTCAAACCCAAGTCATTATGTTTTGTTGGCCTCTTTCTCTAGAGTTAAAATATCTTTTAATTTCACTTGACAATCGGGGACCTAGGTCCAATATGTAAAGATTAGAGGGGGACAAGGACAAGAAAAAGAATAATATGAAAGAGGAGTTAGCAGAAGGATGAGGAGTTAGCAGAAGGATGAGGAGTGAAAAACATAAGGTTGTGAGAGCCTTCTATGCTCCTTAAAGGCACTTAAACCACATGCTATCTATTCCTTTAACCTAGCTGCTATCGGGCACTACCCAAGGAAATGATGATAGAATTCCAGACCTACCAGCAGAGTGGTCATCTAAACAGAAGTTCTGGTTTTCTCGGGTCTGCTCTGGTGTTTCAGGCGTAGGGGCTCCACTCTCTGCTTCATTGGAATCATTCTGGAGCACAGTTTCTTCCATCTTGGGCATCTTGATGGTATCTGGAATTGGGGCAAAAGGGAGGCAAGCTGTTAGTGGTGGAAGATTTGGCTCTGATACAGGGAAGCAGACAGGAGGGCCCTTCAGTTGCCAGTCTGTGCTTTGACTGAGTCTGTGGCTCCAAGTTGAGGTTGGGGACAAGGGTTTCAAGGGTCTCTGTGGGAAAGCTAGGTTTCTCAAACAGCCTTGAGGGAAGGAGAACAGTGAGTCTAGTAGAGTCGCCTTTCCTGACAGTGAAGAAAGTTAGCATTGGGTAAGAAGGAGAGAAAATCAAGGCCCAGAGATGGACAAGAACTTCCTCAAGAGACTTCCTCAAACTCAGTTGTCTTGAATTAGTCTGGGAATAACCCCCTTCCTCCTTATCTTCTGCCCCAGACTTGCCTTTGGTTATTCTCCAGGCCTGGCAGCTGGACTCAGGCAGCAAGACACCCCCAGAGCCCTCGGGACTCCGGCCCCTCACCTCAGCCCAGCCCTCGACCAGCTGCCCCACGGTGGTGTGTGTGAGTGAGGCCCCTCTGCCTCTCCAGTGCAGTCCTGGGGCATACCAAGGGGGACGGGACAGGAGGGGAGATCAGCAGGAAGGGGCTGGGCGCAACTGTGGAGCTGATGAAACCAACCCAGCATACACCCCCGCCAATGACTCTAGGTGGAACAGTCCGAAATGGGAAAAAACAAAGGGTGTCCAGGTAACGTAAAGGGTCACGTGCCCAGGGTACCATGGGAACCTAGAGAGCAGCGGGGATGCAACATTTGGTGACAGAGCAGGTCCGCAGCTGAGATTCTCCAGGAAGAGAGTTTTCAATTAATCTTCTCAAGTCCTGTGCCTTCCCTCCAGGCAAGAACTGTCCTCTCTGCCCAGTGGGGGAGAAACACTTAAATAACGATTTAGAAAGGAAAAGGAGCACTAATTTTGTTTCACCTCAAGCTCCTGTAACGTTTGAAATGAAAAACCAACAGGGCTACAGAAATGCAGAATTATGTTTTCAGGGTTCCCCCCGACCCCCCGCTTTTGTTTAAGTCAATCCTCCTCGCAATGCAGAGACAGATAGGCTGTTAAACTTCCGTTTTACAAATATAGAAAGCAAGCATCATTTTCAAGGGCTGGTTAGAAAAACTTTGCGGTGAAGGGGCCAGATCATAAGTCGCAGAGGGAGCCTAGGCTTTGGTTTGGTTCTTCCGACTATTTTCCTGGCTTCTTCATCACACTCCAATTGTGAGCCTTGCAGGTCACCTAGAATGTGTGGGTGCTAGAACAGATGACTGTAAGGGCCCTGGGGTGCTCACTCATTAGTCCCAGTCTACTTTTTCACTCTACTGGCCAGTTAGTTACAGTGATTTGAGGGCCCCTGGATTGACTCATTTCCAAATTTGGGGAAAATTTTTTTTTCAAAGATGTTTCATTTACCTTGAATGTAAATGGGTTGAATGCCCCAACCAAAAGACAAAGACTGGCTGAATGGATACAAAAACAAGACCNTCATATCTCTTGTATGAAGATAGGTTTAGAACCTACAGGTTTTAGCAGCATTTCTCCTTTTTCTCTATATTCCCTGATTGTTTTCTAAATTAATAGTGTCCAAGTACTGGATTATCTAGGCCAACTATCACATCTGGAAAACTGGTTAAAATATACATCCCTTATGCCCTGGCTGTCAAGATTCTGATTCAGGGTTTGGAAATATGATTTTTTTAGCAAGTTCCCTGGGTGAATCCAATGCACTGCTGTGTTCGGTAACCACTGACAAAGAAACAACTCTACAGGGAGCGATACTTTAGGACGTGTATCAGGCTGGGGGAGAGCATTTGAGGGGAGGCAGAATGTCTCAGTACTTATATGCGTTGCAGTTATAGACTGTTGAATAAGCCCGAATGATCAGTTTTATGTCATAGACACCATTGTCAGATTTTCCTATCTCCACCGCCTGCCCCTACCCTTTCCCCTGACCCCAGCAGTTTATATCCCAGGCCAGTTAAGACTCTGTTTCTACAAACTCTAAGAAAAAGCAGATTCTGGAGATTTTGGAAAGAAGCATAGCTCTTCAAAATACTCACCTTCCAGACAGGGACTTAGGTCTTATGAAGATAAAATGTTCTCTCTTTTGCTCTCTTTGCTCTAATAAGCAGACTACAAATATAGAGGCCATTAGATAGTGGACAATCTCATATCCTTACGTAATTTCCAAGGTTGTTACTTTTTATGTAACATCCTTGGTTGGAATTCATTTGGTGTTGAATTTTAGATATGGAGGTTCATTGTATATGCACTCTAGCGATATTAACT
>SJYV01055722.1:0-27179 GCA_006410875.1 Neotragus pygmaeus
CCTATATATCTGTTTCCTTCCCCAGGTTACAGAATATTTGACTTATTAGCTTTTCAAATAAATTCTCTGGTTCTTTATTCCTCTCTTCATTTTAAGACTCTCATAATACAAATAGTACATTTGATGTTAGCACAGAGGCAGCTTAAACCATCCTTATTTTTATTAATACATTTTTCCTATTAAGTATGTGTAATTTCTAGGACTCTGTCTTCCAAATTGCTCGTTCATACTACTGTGTCATCTGGTTTTGCATGGTTATTGTGTTCTTCAGCTCTGATTGATTCTTTTTTTTTTTNACCATCTTCCCACCCTCTCTAGACTATCTAATTTAAAATCATAACTCTGCATTATCTCTAGCAAGTGAATCTTTCTAAGGCTTAATTTCTCCATTTGTGAAAAAGAAAATAATGAGATTGCCTATCAGGTTTTTACTGCAAAATAAATGAGAAATTTCATCTGACACATATAGGATAGTGTTTGACACATGGTATATACTCAATAACTTGATACTACATTATTATTAATTTAAAACTCAAGCAATATTAGGAAATGTTATTTAAATATTGATAATTCACTAGCATCCTTTAATAGCATGGATAACTTTCATAACATTAAAATGCCCACTCAATGTTTGACTAAAAATTTAAAGAACACAGGAACCAGTGCTACATCTCGTGGGCGCTTAGTCATCTCCGACTCTCTGCAGTCCCGTGGACTATAGCCCACCAGGCTCCTCTGTCCATGGGACCCTCCAGGAAAAGAATACTGAAGTGGGTTATCATTTCCTCTACAGTGGATCTTCCTGACCCAGGGATCAAAGCCAGTGTCCTACATTGGCAGGGGATTCTTTACCACTGAGCCCCTGGAGGCCATCGATTTAATAATGAAGGACCTGTATGTCGCCTCCTCCCTGGGACACCTGTAATGTCAACTGCTGTAACCAGGCATCTGCATAAGTTGCCCTCCTCATCTCCTTTCTGGACTGAACCTTCTTGCTATATATCAATTTTCTCTTCATATGAAATTGCCAGTAGGAGAGTGAAAAAAAAATCTTAATCCATTCTGAATCAGTCTGAAGATTTATCTACTTATTTTCTTCTTTTATTTCATGGTAGAAGATATTTCACATAGTTCACTGACAAAAGAGCTCTCAGGAAAATAGAAATACTGAATTCAAATGAATGATTTTCTTCAAGCATTTAATTCACACTGAACTGCCTCCTACCATCACTAAAGGAACAGCAACAAGAGAGGAAAATCTCACTTTACTCACATAGTCTCTGTTTTAAAAAAATGATGGTGAAAGAGCCCAGCCTTGTAGGTCAGGCAATTCTAAGGAAAAAAAAAAAAAAAATCATTCCTTTCCTATCTACCTCACTTCAGAATTAATCTCTTCCTTCCTGTAAAGGACTTCCCTGGTGGATCAGGTGGTAAAGAATCCCCCTTCAATGGAGGAGACCTAGGTTCGATCCCTGGGTTGGGAAGATCACCTGGAGACGAGAAAGGCTACCCACTCCAGTATTCTGGCCTAGAGAATCCCAGGGGAAGAGGAGCCTGGGAGGCTACAAACCACGGGGTCACAAAGAATCAGACAGGACTGACGGAGCGACTAACACTTTCCTGCTAAAACTTTTACATGCATTTTTCTCAGAGTATAGTTTTTATGGATCTCAAGTATTGCCTGTTACACAAATTAAAAATAGAAAAGAGATGTGTTGAATTATATCTCAACTCAACTGCTTTACATGAGAAAACTTTAAGTGGAGAACGTTTTTTTTAGGTAAGTGTTGATATAAAATCTTATAATAGAAAAATATTATAAAAATACTATATAATATATAAAGTCAATCATTTTTATGCATGCAGTTTGTCATGGCAAACTCCTATGCAGGATAGAATTCTCCACGGTGTCTCTTCATTAAGGGTATCACACTTGAATGAAAAGACAAAAAAAATAAATAAAACATAGTGATTCTACATTTAGAATTTTACCACCTTAAAATAAGCGTTTAAGGGCACATAATAGTTACCTGATTTTTTTTTCAGAATTAGTTTTGTTTTTACTTGCATACATTTTTAAGTTGCAGACAATTTTCCTATGTAACCTTATGCCATCGACCTCACAATAACTGCTAGGCTTCCCAAGCAGCACAGTGATCAAGAGTCTGCCTGCCGGTGAAGGAGACTTAAGACTCAGGGTGGGTCCTGCGTTGGGAAGATTCCTGGAGAAGGGAATGGCAACCCACTCCAGTATTCTTGCCTGGGAAATCCCATGGACAGAGGAGCGTGGGGGACTAGGCCATGGCGTCACAAATGAGTCAGATGCACTGTGTCTCCACACAGCACACACCTCCTAAGACACTCGATGTGAGTGTGAGTGCCAGTGGTGAAGTTGTTGTTGTTGTGTACAGAGTATGAAACAGTTTTCTACTGAGAATTCTTCACACTTTGATCAGCTTTCAGTTTCTCACTGCTCCATTGTCTTGATTCCGCAAACCAGTCTTTGCTTTCTCATCCTTGCTTCACTTGGATCCGTGTTTTCTAATGAGCTCCGCCACATTTTCCTGTATGTTGTTGTCAGTGAATGCATGTGACTGTCACAGCTCCTGCAAAGGGACCCGGAACCAGGTGGGGATCGGGGGCCTTTCCAGCTAACCCAGCCAGAGACAAGCTGGCTTCCAGGGGGTGCTAGCTGAGTGAGCTGACCTCCTCATGCATCTGTTCTGTGTGCCTGGCTCCTACCCAAAAGAGGTTGATGTAGAAGGAGCGTAATTATTTCATAGGTGCAACTGGTTTAAAAATGCTATGACTTCATTTAACATATACATTTAAAATAGTATATAAAATAAATATATACTATATATGCATTTATATATAAATATTATATATTAAAATAATATATAAAATATACATATATTTTTTTTTATATATCTTTGTGATCCCATGAACTGCATCCTGTCAGGCTCCTCTGTCCATGGAATTCTCTAGGCAAGAGTACTGGAGTGGGTTGCCAATTTCTTCTCCGGGGTATGTACATATAAATATATATGCTGCTGCTATGTCACTTCGGTTGGGTCCAACTCTGTGCAACCCCATAGACAGTAGCCCACCAGGCTCCTCTGTCCCTGGGATTCTCCAGGCAAGAATACTGGAGTGGGTTTCCATTTCCTTCAGGCGTTTATGTGTGTGTGTGTGTGTGTGTGTGTGTGTGTGTGTGTGTGTGTGTGTGTGTATATATATATATATATATATTTCACAGCTAATATCTGAGAAAACTCAGGCTAGAGCTTCACCTAGTCTTCCCTTGGCCTCTCTCTTCCTTGCCATCTGCTTGAACTAGTTCACTGGTTAACCAGTTATGAATGATACAATTCTTCAGGCTGTCCCTACATTAACGGTATCAGGTAACTGGTGGTGTATAAAAACGGAGAAGAAAATGGGTTCCAGCAGCGTGGGGGAGAGTCATGCTAGCCCATCCCCTCCTTCAAAACCCCCCTGGCCCCATCTGTGATGGGGAATGTCCTGATCTCTGTCTCTCCCCAGAAGGGAAATCAACTCACAGTAAAAATCGCAGGTCATGTCCACAGCCATAGACTGGCCTACTCCTTTCATTTTAGCCTTTCAAGCTAATTTATCTTTTAGCCAAGCCCATTAAAAAGTCTCCTCTCTGGTGGCTATCAGAAATCTATTGTTGCTGAGCATTTGCTTTCAGAGAAAATTTAGTTTCTCATGCACTCACATATGTGTTGTTAAAAGCTTACCACCGCACAGAGTCATTGAGCATGGTGATTTGGGTAGGACCTATGAGCAAGTCTCCTCTTTGTAAACTGAAAGAAAGGAATCGTGTGTATATTCATGCGCTGATAAACCTTGGTATNTGCACTCACATATGTGTTGTTAAAAGCTTACCACCGCACAGAGTCATTGAGCATGGTGATTTGGGTAGGACCTATGAGCAAGTCTCCTCTTTGTAAACTGAAAGAAAGGAATCGTGTGTATATTCATGCGCTGATAAACCTTGGTATTCAAAATGACAAAAGTTGTAATGAGAAATGCGTTCCATCTTATAAGTAAACGTCTCACTGTCGCCTTCTAGTTGTATTTCAAAACCACTGAGGAGGATTTTGTTTGTCTCTTAATAGCTTCAGGTGGGAGACCTAAATATTTAATGAATTCCATCAGTGCAAAGCATACTTGTTAAACACAAACTCTGTCTGGTGCTTGAGAGGAAGGAAGAGCATTTCGGTTTGTTTGTGTTGGCAAGATTTTGAGTTGACTGTGCTTTGCGACTCTGCTCGTATTTAGACTGCTTATCTAAGATTGCGGAACTCTGCCCCTGAACTCTGAAAGTGAGGTACCATGGCATTCCTCGTTTCATTCTCATCTTCTTTTGTATTTTAAAAATAATTTATTTCTCTTGACACAGATTCCCGGCCACACCATTCCAGAAGATGTTCACCGAAAGAAAAATAAATAAACGTATGTATGTATTTCTTTAAGAGGCCATCTGAATGCGTGAAAACTCTTATTTTGTGAAGCAGTTTTAAAAGAAGAAAAGAGAAAGAGTGAGTTCCCTGGAGGTCCAGGGGTTAAGGCGCTGCATTTTCACTGCCATGGTGCAAGTTCAATCCCTGGTCAGAGAACTGAGATTCCACAAGACATGTGATGGGAACTAAATTAATTTACTAACTAATTAGACATACTATTAAATACATCATAGCACAATGGGGAGCCTCGGAGAAAACAATCAAACAATATACACACACACAGTAAATTTTAAAAATAATTAATTTTTTAAAAAAGAAGAGAGAAAACTGATTGACAAGAGATATAGTAGCAATCATTTGTAAGTTTTCAGTGTAAACAAACAAAAATCCATGATTATGGATTGTTATGCCGTAACATAATTGTTATGTCATTGAGTACCTGTGGTGGGGTAAGCACCTTTTGGGGTGTGCAAATCCAGCTGAAAGTTTCCTGAGGTGGGAGAGACATTTCCAAGCCCCTCTCTTTTATCACATCATAATGTCTTTGCCTCCAGGTGCTAACAGTGAATTCAAAATCCACGTAAAAACTGTCAACTGAAATATGCATTGGTTATGGTCTCAAGTAGATGTTCAAACTGTGAAGGAGTGAATATCCACCCTCCACCACCATCTAGATGCAGAAAGCGGCACATTTGTCATTAAGAGTATGTTCACCGAGAGAATCTAGAACTCTGATAGTGAATGGAGCAGTCTATATGATCTTACTGCCCCACCCCAGGTCCTTAGCCTGCCTTCTGTCTGTGGAAAAACTTGAGCCAAAAAATAAGTTTAATCGGGGAAGGGAGAAAATGCAGAAACAAAAGAGACCAAATAATAACAGTTTAGTGATTGGCGATGGCACCCCACTCCAGTACTCCTGCCTGAAAAATTCCATGGTGGAGAAGCCTGGTGGGCTGCAGTCCATGGGGTCGCTGAGTCAGACACGACTGAAGGGACTTAGCAGCAGCAGCAGCAGCAGGGGCTATAGTGAAGAAGAAAATGGCACCCACTCCAGTGTTCTTGTCTGGAGAATCCCATGGACAAAAAGGAGCCTGGTGGGCTGCGGTCCGTGGGATCGCAAAGAGTCAGATACAACTGGGTACACAGCACACACACGGCTAGAGACAACATTCTGAGTCAGGTCCTTGGAGCTCTCTTGTAGAGACTGAACGCCCCCACCACCACCCCAGGTGGAAGAAGTTAAACTACATGAGGACCAGACTGTAGCCATGACCCACACTGCCACAGCTCTGCGTGCAGACCTCAAGGAGGCTGGAACAAACCGACCCTGCAACCGAAGATTAACTTTGCCTAAAATAATCAAAATCACTGCAGATGGTGATCGCAGCCATGAAATTAAAAGATTCTTACTCCTTGGAAGGGAAGTTACGACCAACCTAGACAACATATTCAAAAGCAGGGACATTACTTTGCCAACAAAGGTCCGTCTAGTCAAGGCTATGGTGTTTCCAGTAGTCATGTATGGATGTGAGAGTTGGACTGTGAAGAAGGCTGAGCCCCGAAGAATTGTTGCTTTAGAACTGTGGTGTTGGAGAAGACTCTTGAGAGTCCCTTGGACTGCAAGGAGATCCAACCAGTCCATCCTAAAGGAGATNGTGGTCATGTATGGATGTGAGAGTTGGACTGTGAAGAAGGCTGAGTGCCGAAGAATTGATGCTTTTGAACTGTGCTGTTGGAGAAGACTCTTGAGAGTCCCTTGGACTGCAAGGAGATCCAACCAGTCCATTCTGAAGGAGATCAGCCCTGGGATTTCTTTGGAAGGAATGGTTCTAAAGCTGAAACTCCAGTACTTTGGCCACCTCATGTGAAGAGTTGACTCACTGGAAAAGACTCTGATGCTGGGAGGGATTGGGGGCAGGAGGAGAAGGGGACAACCAAGGATGAGATGGTTGGATGGCATCACGGACTCGATGGATGTGAGTCTGAGTGAACTCCGAGAGATGGTGATGAATAGGGAGGCCTGGCGTGCTGCAATTCATGGGGTCGCAAAGAGTCGGACATGATTGAGTGACTGAACTAAACTGAACCCACTCCAGTATTCTGGCCTGGAGAATTCCATGGACTGTATAGTCCACGGGGTTGCAAAGAGTTGGACATGACTGAGCCACTTTCACTCGCTTAGAACTGTCAGGGCGCCTGTGGGCTTGTCCTTAACTTGCTGATGTGTTAAGATGCACGTATACTAAGGCTCAGGGTCTAGTGACAGTCAGCTCCTCTGCAATGTTGGACCTACTTGGTTCTAATCAGCTTCTGTCCGTTCTGGGGCTCTGTCGTTCTTTTAAAGGTTGTCCCTGCCCCCTTCCCTCATGTCTCAGTGTCATTGCACTGCAGGCACCATGGTTGAATTTGGCTAAACTTTGAGATCTTGGTGGGGACTTCAGAGGAGCAGCATAAACAGTGCTTTTTTATGCTGAGGAGGCCTTAACAGATGCTTGGAGTGATCTCTATCCAAATAGGACATCTTACTGCATGGCTGTAAAGCAAGTGCCCTCTCCCGCATGCCTACTTACATATTTGTTTTCAGGGGCCAAAGAGGCTCTATGAGGTGAAAGGCTTTAAGCATCTTTTACTTTTCAGATTCACCCATCCGAGGCCTGGACAGCACCCACAGCAGCCCACTTCAGGAGGGACAAACAGGAGCAGAGGGAGGGTGTGAGACAGAATGATCCAAGACGGAGGGAGGAGCCAGGCAAGCTTCCCGAAACCCAGCACCAAATGATGTTGGAACCAGACCTGGAACCAATGATGGTTTTTCCCAGCCAGATCTAACGCAGCACTGTCCTCAATTATACATAATTAATGGGTATTTTTTATTAAAGACTTACCTCTAACTCCCTCTGCAGCTAGATCCCAAGCTCTCTCAGGGAGAGACCTTGTCATTCTCATCACATGGGCTCCCTCACCTAGGGCAGTACCTGGTGGTGCCTGCTAGGCAGTGGTGAACCCCGTGGGGTACCTGGGCCGGCCCTTGGGGTGGGATGGGACTGACGCCTGTCCTCCTGTCTCCAAGTGTGTGAGCAGCTCCAGGAGAGCAGCTGAGGGGAGTGAATGCAAAGGACCGGGTCCCGCTGGGCAGACGCAGCACAGGGCATGTGTCGGGTGGAGACAGCGTGGAGAGGGGAGAGCTGTGCACTCTCAGACTGTGAGAGCCAGACCGCCCAGGGAGCTGCTCTTTGTGAGCTGTCAGCTGCTCAACCAGATCTGTCTACACCAACTGCATGACAACCAGAACTGGAGGTGACCAGGAATACCAGAGTTGAGGATTTCAAAAAGGATGGGCCTTCCTCTAGCCCAGGTTTCCCAGGTGATGCTAGTGGTAAAAAGCCCTCCTGCCAATGCAGGAGATGCAGGTTCTATCCTTGGATCAGGAAAAGTCCCCTGGAGAAGGAAATGGCAACCCACCCCAATACTCTTGCCTGGAGAATCCCATGGACAGAGGAGCCTGGTGGGCTATAGTCCATGGGACCACAAAGAGTCAGACACGACTGAACAACTAACACCTCCTTTAGCCAGGGATCAAGGGGGACATATTAATATAATATGAAATATGTTTTTATGTAGTATGGAGAGTGTTAGGTAATACAGAAGGTGTTGATAATGTAATATGCAATATGCATCATTGAGGAATGCGATATGGGGTGGTGTTGTTGAGTCACTAAGTCATGTCCCACTGTTTGTGACCCCCGTGGACTATAGTCTGCCAGGCTCTTCTGCCCATGAGATTTTTCCAGACAAGAGTACTGGAATATGTTGCCATTTTCTTCTCCAGGGGATCTTCCCAACCCAGGGATTGAACTTTTGGCTCCTGGGATGTCTCCTGCATTGCAGGTGGCTTCTTTGCCGTTGAGCCACTGGGATTTAGCATAACATGCAGTGTGTTATTAATGCAATGCATGATGTGCTTCCATGTAATGTGAAATATAATGGGTTACCAGTGAAACATGTGATGTGTATTAATGTAACATGTAGTATGTACTAATGTGCTATGCATCATACACTAATATACTGTGCAGCATGTAAATGCTGAATATGTAGCATGTGTTAGTGTGATAAGTAAAGTGTAATAATATAATACTGATGTGCATACATACCAATGGGCTGCTCATGTGATGCAGAGTGTAAGGTGGATGTAGTTAGAATAACTGGGAACATAGTCCCCAGATGGCCTGTCCTGTCCCAGGGTTTTTCCTCTCAAAGGCTGGCTGGGGACACAGTCCCAGGTGCAAGGCCTTAGGGAAAGATGTGGACTTTCTATAGCCAAAAGGAAAGTCGACAGGAGCTGAAATGGAGCCAAACACGTGTGTGTGCGTGTACACACTGTATTTTTAAGGAACAATAACTTGAAACTCACTTGGCTCTCTCACTCTTTCATACAAAGTAAAGCTTTCAAAATAATGAATACTTTAAAGGACCTTTCAAAAGACTAGACCTTTCAGCTGTTGTCTGAGAGCAGAGGGAGGATGTAGATAGACAGATGGGTGAGAGATAGCCAACAGACAGACAGAGACAGACAATGGATAGACTTTACTCTCTACGTGTCTCTTATACCCACGCATGGTGGGTGTTTTCTCTTCATCAAGGTTCTCACCATCAAAACCTCAGGAATACTGACACTTTGGGGCAGGTGACTCTCTGATGTGGGGCTGTGATGCGCATTGTAGGGTGCTGAGCAGCATCTCTGATTGCTACTAATTAGAAGCCAATAACTCCTGTCCAGGTGTGACAACATAATATATCTTTAGATAGAGCTAACTGACACCTGCTCAATACAAAACCATGCACAAGTGAGAAGCCTTGCTTACCATCTCAAGGAGGGAACAGCAACGTGTTTAGGGGCACAGACCGTGGAGCTAGATGGCCTTGGTTAAAATCCTGAATCCTCACATAGTAGCCTGTGACCTCAGGGAAACTGACCTCTCTGAGCCTCAGCATACTCATCTGTAAAATGGGAATAACAACATCAGCACTAATATGGCATCTTGGCTCTGAGAACCAGGTGAGTTAAGCTCCATTAATCAGGGACTTCCCAGGTTGTCCAGTGGTTAGGACTCTGCACCTCCTCTGCAGGGGGCACTGATTCAACCCTTGGTTTGGGATCTAAGATCTCAGATGCTGCACAGCATGGTCAAAAAAATGTGTATTAAGCATTTGCTACAGACCCTAGAAAAAAGAAAGAGTCCAACTCTCATTATTCTAAATCTACAAAGACACAGAGTGGACGTGTAAGGAAGGGTGTCCTGTATCCTTGAGCCACCAAGAAAAAGAGCACGAGAACGAAGAAATCTGGGTGCGTGTTTTGATTCTTAGCCAGAAACCCCTGGAGTCTGTGATATGATGGAGTTCACATGAAATGACATCTTCCTTGAATTAGAATCTGACTGATGAAAACACGAGGCATTTCCATCATAAGAAGTTGCCTAACAGATAGGTGTGTACTGCTTGGCAAAGAGACAGTTAGATTTATTTTAATCCTTTTGTCATTTTTCATAATAATTGGCATGAGGTTCCTTCCTAGGTCTATCTTTACCCAGAATGCCCAACCCCTGTTTGGTAAGGGTCTCCAGGATCCTCCTCTGGTACCTAATAGTACTTAACAGCGTCCAGCAGAGAAAGAAATCATCCTCGGCCACTGGCTGGTTATGCCACTTCATTTTTGTCAGAAAACTGGAAATTCCTAGTGATGCAAGGTTCAGTTTTAGAATCACAGCTTTCTTCTTCTTTCCCTCTCGTGACTTGACAAAGGACACGCTCAGTATTTGGTGGACCTGAGGCTCAGGGAAAGTCCCCACATGCCTGTCAGGGCTTCCGGAGGTTCACAGAGTCCTGGCCTCTGTGAGATGCCCAGGGGCCCCCTAGGCGCTGAGGTAATGGCCACCTCAGTGAGCGCCTCAAGGGCAGAAAGCCACTCTGTGGCTGCCGTGCCTTCAGGGGGTGATGCAAGTGTGAGGGACTGCTCTCCTTCCGGGAAGACTCTCTGTCAGAGGGTCCAAGATCTCAACTCTCTAATGATGACGACAGGACTTTAGTTTATTGAAAAGTAGAGACATTACTTTACCAACAAAGGTCCATCTAATCAAGGCTATGGTTTTTCCAGTGGTCGTGTATGGATGTGAGAGTTGGACTATAAAGAAAGCTGAGTGCCNCTCGGTGGACATGGGTTTGGGTGGACTCTGGGAGTTGGTGATGGACAGGGAGGCCTGGCGTGCTGCAGTCCTTGGGGTCACCAAAGAGCGGGACACGACTGAGCGACTGAACCACGGCAACAGTAATGAAAGCGGCGAGATGAGGGTTAAAGTCACAGAAGCAGATCCGGCATAACTGCAAAACGCACTTTCCCGGTTACACACCTGCCCGTGGCTGTAAACTTCTGTATAACCTGACTCCTCCCCCACCTCCAGCTCCTCAGAACAATTCTCTCAGGGTTACTTCAGATGCCGTCTCCCAGGCTTGAAGTCCTAAAAATTCCCACTGAGTAAAACATAACTCTCAACTTTTAGGTCACGACTGTTTTTAAGTTGGCCGTGCGTGATATGTCTGTAATTTTTCAAAAGAAAAAAAAAATCCAAGTTTCCCAATGAGTGTGCAAGAAGTTTGACTCTTCCTCAAATATACAATTCCTGGGAAGAATGTTTTGCTCTTGGAAGGTCAACATCACCGTCTGGATTCCAGCTGATTTGGCAAGCAAAACATGTAAAGAATTCACTGCTTTAATACAATCGATCGCTTTTGGCAAGCAGATGAAAATAAATTAAAAGGAGCCAAATTTTCTAACTGCCAGTAAATCTGTGGGTGATCAACTTTGAAACCTTGGCAGTTCCTGTCTTTCCACGGATCGCCATGTGCCATATTCTGCTTCCCATGTTGTTGGCAAGCTGACCAGATGGAAACCAGGCTGCAGCCATCAGGCAGGTGAAAAACAGNAGTAAATCTGTGGGTGATCAACTTTGAAACCTTGGCAGTTCCTGTCTTTCCACGGATCGCCATGTGCCATATTCTGCTTCCCATGTTGTTGGCAAGCTGACCAGATGGAAACCAGGCTGCAGCCATCAGGCAGGTGAAAAACAGATGGCCCAGGAGGAAAAAAACAGAAACCCAGTAGGCTGGGAGCTGGCACACAAGCAGCCTGCCTGGGTCAGGCGCCGGGGCCATGCAGGCTCCAGAGGCTGTCCCAGCTCTTTGTCCCTGTTCTGTTATCAAGGACAGAGTGCAGGTCACCTATAGGCTAGAAGTGTGATGTGGAGAGGGGAAGGGGGTCTGCAGGGTGGATCCGACCATCTGGCTCCCAGCCTGGCTTACAGATGAATAAAGGTGACTATTTCCGGTCTTCTGAGACCATCGTATCTGTGAGACAGTCTTTTCTATTCCCTTTCCATCTGCATTTAGTGTCTTTATTGTCTTCCGTCCGTTTTCTAGGAAGTGGTCTTCTGTATCTCCACTGTGTTTCCCACTTGCAAATCCCTTGACAATGTATCCGGTCATGTTGAAGGAGGAACGGAGCTGGCCGAGCTGACTCCATCTTGGAAAAAAGGGAAACTCCATCCTACATTCCCAGTGAGTTTTAGAGAAAGTGCCTGTGAGCCATGGAGATCACACACCGACGGTTGAACAGGCCTCCCGGACTGAGAGACACCAGATTCCACCCCAGGAGTTCCCCTCGCCAGAAAGAATGTAACAATCCCCTGTGTAGTCAATCTCCTTTGTAATCTGTATGGCACCCATTGGTGTAGGTTGCAATGTGTAACCAGCTGACCCTTCTGATTATGAATCATGGCTGTGGCCTGATTGTATCTCCCTTTAACACTTTGCAGGCCAGGTTTAAGGAATTTGGGGATGTGTGCTTGAGCAGTACACTTAAGGTATATAAGTGAAGTGAAGTGAAGTGAAGTCGCTTAGTCGTGTCCAACTCTTTGCAATCCCATGGGCTGTAGACNTGTGGCCTGATTGTATCTCCCTTTAACACTTTGCAGGCCAGGTTTAAGGAATTTGGGGATGTGTGCTTGAGCAGTACACTTAAGGTATATAAGTGAAGTGAAGTGAAGTGAAGTCGCTTAGTCGTGTCCAACTCTTTGCAACCCCATGGGCTGTAGACTACCAGGCTCCTCTGTCCATGGGATTTTCCAGGCAATAGTCCTGGAGTGAATTGCCATTTCCTTCTCCAGGGGATCTAAGGTATATAAGGTTTTCACAAATGTCTATCGGGGGTCCCTGGCGAAAGAGGAGACCGCCTCGGTCCCACTGATGCAATAGCCCTCCACAATCCACGCTGTCCTTCTGAGTGAGTTTGTTTCCTGTAGTGTTTGGCTATAACAATGTATGTAGTCATAGCAGAGCCAAAATCAAGCTTGTAATTCACACTTCTCCATTGGAAGTTTCTCACAATCCTTCTCCCAAAGAACTCTTAGCCCAGACCCCATGTGGTGAGAGCAAACTGTTCAACTTTGGGTGGGTCCTCAACAGAGGATCCAACTTGACCTCGTTACTTATTGACAACCCATCAGGAAGGACTGGCTCTGATAAAACAGAATTAGGATGTGGCCCCTCTGGAAAAACTATTTCTGAAATGCATAACAGAACCGCAGTTCTCTCTGTTCTCTTCCAGGTCTCTTTTCCTGGAAAAGACGTTCAGTGATTTGAATGGATCAGCTCAAACACCATCTCATCTCACCCCAGTCAGTGAAGTGTTTTCTTCCTGTCATTTCCTTCTGTCTTGGGTGAGCCAAAGGATGCTTTCAGAATTTCAACCATCAGGGCACAGCAGGATTTTCAGCTTAGAGGGCAGTGCTTGTGAGGCCAAGGCAGAAGCTAAAAGACAAAGGAGAGGCAAAGTAGAAACAGATCCGAGACATATGGGAAAGGGGGGAAGCAAGAGGCCCCAGAGCAGCTGTGGAGTCACAAAGTGTGCCATTCCTAATGGCTTCTATTTGCAGGGAGCAGCCTTGACCTCTGAAAACCTAGCCCAAGTGCTGGCTCTGCTATTTCTTTTGTGTTAAAATTGAAGTATAGTTGATTTGCAATATTCTGTTAGCTTCAGGGGTACAGCAAAGCAAGTCAGTTACACACACACACATATATACATATCCATTCTTTTTCAGATTATTTTCTCATGTAGGTTATTACAGAATGCTAAATAGAGTTCCCTATGCTATACAGTAGGTTCTTGTTGATTATTTTATATATTGGAGAAGGCAATGGCACCCCACTCCAGTACTCTTGCTTGGAAAATCCCATGGATGGAGGAGCCTGGTGGGCTGCAGTCTATGGGGTCACTGAGAGTTGGACACGACTCAGTGACTTGGCTTTCACTTTTCACTTTCATGCACTGGAGAAGAAAAGGGCAACCCACTCCAGTGTTCTTGCCTGGAGAATCCCAGGGATGGCAGAGCCTGGTGGGCTGCCTCTATGGGGTCACACAGAGTCGGATACGACTGAAGCGACTTAGCAGCAGCAGCAGCAGCAGTGTGTATACACTGATCTTAATTCCTAATTTACCCCTTCCCCTAACATTTCTGCTTTGGTACCCATGAGTTTGACTTTGAGATCTGTGAGTCTATTTCTGTTCTATCAACAAGTTCATCTGTGCCACTTCCACACATAAGTGATATCATATGATTTTAGTCTTTCTCTGACAGAGGGATGATGAAGGTTCAATACACACAGATACACAGTGAATATTGCTTGGCCATGAAAAAGCATCACATAATGCCATCTGCAGCCACACAGATGGACTTTGAGATTATCGTACCAAGTGAAGTCTCAGTTCAGTTTAGTTCAGTTCAGTTGCTCAGTCGTGTCCGACTCTTTGCGACCCTATGAATCGCAGCATGCCAGGCCTCCCTGTTCATCACCAACTCTTGGAGTCCACCCAAACTCATGTCCATCAAGTCAGTGATGCCATCCAGCCATCTCATCCTCTGTCGTCCCCTTCTCCTCCTGCTGCCAATCCCTCCCAGCATCAGAGTCTTTTCCAATGAGTCAACTCTTTCCATGAGGTGGCCAAAGTATTGGAGTTTCAGCTTCAGTATCAGTCCTGCCAATGAACACCCAGGACTGATCTCCTTTAGGATGGACTGGCTGGATCTCCTTGCAGTCCAAGGGACTCTCAAGAGTCTTCTCCAACACCCCAGTGCAAAAGCATCAATTCTTTGGTGCTCAGCTTTCTTCACAGTCCAACTCTGCTACTTCTTAATTACAGGGTTTTTAGTGAGTTACTTGGTCTCTCTAGGCCTAGAGGTCTTATATTTGGCCACACAGCATTACTAGGATGAGAGGAGCAGGGTATGAATCATGAAAGTCCCAAGAATGTGGCAGACACACAAGGATAGTAGCTATTACAGTGACCATGTTGTGTGAAGCTCAGCACAGGTTTTCACTATTCCCATGTCCTTAACTGGCCCCTAAACCCGGGGGGGGGGGGAATGAAATTGGATAATATACTCTCTTACACTTAAAAACAACTCTTTCCTAAAATTCTAAGAACAGTGCTTAAAGTTGTAGGGTTTTGTTTCATTTATAATTTGTAAATGGCCAAATTGAGACAGTGAAAATTGTGCCAGAAGAATAGGTCCCCAGATAGTTAGGTTAAGAGAAAAAGGAAGAGGATGAGAGTGAGGGGAAAATAGAAAGGGAGGAGGATGGGGGAGGAGGGGCAGAGGAGGGCAAGGGCAAAGGGGGAGAGTCCGAGTGCCTCTGAGCACACAGATAAGTCCTGAGATTAAAAGAGATCCTTTTCTTCCATATTCTCCCTGCTGCTGCTGCTGCTGCTGCTGCTGCTAAGTCACTTCAGTCATGTCCGACTCTGTGCAACCCCACAGATGGGAGCCCACCAGGCTCCCCCATCCCTGGGATTCTCCAGGCAAGAACACTGGAGTGGGTTGCCATTTCCTTCTCCAATGCATGAAAGTGAAAAGTGAAAGGGAAGTAGCTCAGTCGTGTCTGACTCAGCGATCCCATGAACTGCAGCCCACCAGGCTCCTCTGTCCATGGGATTTTCCAGGCAAGGGTACTGGAGTGGGGTGCCATTGCCTTCTCCACCATATTCTCTCTAGCATTATTTGTCAATTTCTTTTTTGATGATGCCCTTTCTGATAGGTGTGACACCTCACTGTAGATTCAATTTGCATTCCTCTAATAATGAGTGATGCTGAGTGTCTCTTCACATGTCTGTTGGCCATCTGCATGTCTTCTTTGGAGAAATGTCTGTTTAGGTCTTCTGTCCGTTTTGTGATTGGGTTATTTTTCTGATGTTGAGCTGCAAGTATATTTTGGAGATTAATCCTTTGTCAGTTGCTTTGTTTGTCTATGGCAGAAACCAACACAACATCTTAAAGCAAATATCCTCCACTTTAAGAAAATAATTAATTAATTAAAACACTCCCAACAGGTCTCTGGTCACGTGTGTGCAACCACTGCAGAGAGGCAACACCTCTCATTCTTAAACCACCCTGCAGTGCACAGCAAGCGGCTGCCTGTTATAAGTGGGTTTCCTCGTCCTTCCCATACTGTCCAGGAGGTTTCATGACACTGGCGCCTCCTATTTTACAGATAAAGAACTTGAAGCCCACATATTTAAGGAACTGGTCAAGATCACTAGTGAGTAGGGAAGCTAAGGCTGAGGCCCCATCTCCTAACAACTTCTCTGTTAAAAGATCACACACAGTTCAAACAAAGTGCCGGAAATGCCTCCCCTCCCAAGTGGTCTACTTACTCTTCTACTCATTTGTGCTCAGATGCTCAGTTGTGTCAGACTCTTTGCAACCCCATGTCAGGCTCCTCTGTCCATGGGGATTCTCCAGGCAAGAATACTGGAGTGGGTTGCCATGTCCTCCTCCAGGGGATCTTCCCAACCCAGGGATTGAACCCATGTCTCTTACTTCTTCTGCTTTGGCAGGTAGATTCTTTACCACTGAGCCATCTGGGAAGCCCATTTATCTNACTCTGTGCAACCCCACAGATGGGAGCCCACCAGGCTCCCCCATCCCTGGGATTCTCCAGGCAAGAACACTGGAGTGGGTTGCCATTTCCTTCTCCAATGCATGAAAGTGAAAAGTGAAAGGGAAGTAGCTCAGTCGTGTCTGACTCAGCGATCCCATGAACTGCAGCCCACCAGGCTCCTCTGTCCATGGGATTTTCCAGGCAAGGGTACTGGAGTGGGGTGCCATTGCCTTCTCCACCATATTCTCTCTAGCATTATTTGTCAATTTCTTTTTTGATGATGCCCTTTCTGATAGGTGTGACACCTCACTGTAGATTCAATTTGCATTCCTCTAATAATGAGTGATGCTGAGTGTCTCTTCACATGTCTGTTGGCCATCTGCATGTCTTCTTTGGAGAAATGTCTGTTTAGGTCTTCTGTCCGTTTTGTGATTGGGTTATTTTTCTGATGTTGAGCTGCAAGTATATTTTGGAGATTAATCCTTTGTCAGTTGCTTTGTTTGTCTATGGCAGAAACCAACACAACATCTTAAAGCAAATATCCTCCACTTTAAGAAAATAATTAATTAATTAAAACACTCCCAACAGGTCTCTGGTCACGTGTGTGCAACCACTGCAGAGAGGCAACACCTCTCATTCTTAAACCACCCTGCAGTGCACAGCAAGCGGCTGCCTGTTATAAGTGGGTTTCCTCGTCCTTCCCATACTGTCCAGGAGGTTTCATGACACTGGCGCCTCATATTTTACAGATAAAGAACTTGAAGCCCACATATTTAAGGAACTGGTCAAGATCACTAGTGAGTAGGGAAGCTAAGGCTGAGGCCCCATCTCCTAACAACTTCTCTGTTAAAAGATCACACACAGTTCAAACAAAGTGCCGGAAATGCCTCCCCTCCCAAGTGGTCTACTTACTCTTCTACTCATTTGTGCTCAGATGCTCAGTTGTGTCAGACTCTTTGCAACCCCATGTCAGGCTCCTCTGTCCATGGGGATTCTCCAGGCAAGAATACTGGAGTGGGTTGCCATGTCCTCCTCCAGGGGATCTTCCCAACCCAGGGATTGAACCCACGTCTCTTACTTCTTCTGCTTTGGCAGGTAGATTCTTTACCACTGAGCCATCTGGGAAGCCCATTTATCTGCATTTATTCTTGGATGTTTGGAGACTGGACCAGGCTCCACCTCCAGATATCATAGAAGATGGTTCTGAAGTTCCTCAATGAGAAGTGACTATGAACATAAGTTGATAAGCCTCCAGTTCATCACCCAAAGTCTTATCTTGTTTCATTGACTTCCTAGGGCTTACAAGTTAGCAAAAATAATATTTTATAAACATGGACTTTGGGGGTGGTACTTATAAGAGCTACTCAAGAAATACATACTTTGTTCTGTATTTATCTTCTCTACCATACATTTCAAGAAATAGGTGCATTTACAAATATTTACATTATTGGAGGCGGGAGGGGAGTTATCTGTGTTGATTGGGTTGGTGCCAGAACCAAGCCCAGACATACACTAGATGAGCTTAGTCTACACAGCAATCGCCCACAGGTTAATTCTACTGTGTACATAGGAGCACCCAGGACTAGAGGACATTATCACTCACCCAACGTGGGACAGATCCGAATTTGATCCCTATCTGCCTGATTTCAAATCCTGAGCTTTTGACACCCCCACCCTGCAGTCATTCTGTTAGGACTGGCTATAAAATTTGGGGGGATCACTGCAAAATTAAAACACAGGACCCCCTGTTCAAAAAGTGTTAAGGATCTCAGGACGGCGGCCACAGAGTGTGACAGCAAGCTCAGGGCCCTGTGAGTGTGGAGTCCTGTGTGCCGCACGGGGTTCCTCGCTCCCTGATGAAGCCTGTCCTGCATCCTTCTACTCACACACCTGAAATAAGTTCCTTACCTTAGGAGTGAATTACCTGTGAGGAGGAGACTCACCCCGAGGGTGAGTCCTTCAGCCTTCTCTTACAATTTTGTCAGATCTGTGATTGATTTCTTCTCAGTAAAAGCTAAACCTGAGCACTAGATGGACACACTGAAAGAGACTTTCTCACAGATATGGCTTTAGAGAAACGTACGCAATGTGCCGATTCTCTAGGGCGTTTCAGCTTTGCCTGGCTTTTCTATTTTTGCGAAACAGCTGGGACACAGTGAAATAACTCCTTGGTTCCTTGACCGCTTGGAAATCAGAGAATGTGGCTAAAGGGAAGATGAGCTGATCACCCAGGTTTGTCTAGAAGTGCCTTCCAAAAGCAGAAACAGACACAGGCTGTTTGAAGACCAGTTTCCGACCGAGCGCTCCGTTTCTGTGTCCTTACAATTGGAGAGACCTTGATGGAGCCTGTGGGCTCTCGCTGTGTGTTCTAGTGGAGTTTCCCTGGAGAGCAGCTCAAGACACCGTATCCTCTGTGCTCTGTGCCTGTGCCTGCTGGAGGCTCAGAGGGCCTCCTCAGCACACCCAGAGTTCCCACCCCGCACCCCTCTTTCTCCTTGAGACCATTGCATCTTGCAGTTGAGATCCATCCGGTTACAACCACAGCCCTGGATGCCAGTCTGCAGCTCAGAGCCCCTTCAGCATACACACCGGAGAGTCACAAATCTGAGGAATCCACCCTGGCAGTGTGCCGACCACATGTATGATTCTGGAATGTGAAGAGTCTCGAGGGGAGTACTGCTGATCACTGAGGGCCCTGCTGTTGGATTAGATTTTTTTCATAGCAATAAGAGCATTCAAAGATTCTTCTAGAATGTGGAAACTCTCTGGAACAAAGATCCTAGAGAGACATCCTTAAATGTCAGTGGAGTTAGGATTGTTATTATTCCCTAGCAAAGCAGTTCTTAAGGGCTATAAAGTCACCTATGAATTTGTTGTATATTCCTGGGCTGTCCATTTCAGAGTCTAATGAAAAGCTTTGCGGTGGGTCCAGAACCTGGAGTTTTGGCAAACACCCAGGGAATTTTGAAGCAGAGACTGCATGGCTATACTGGAAGAGTTTTAATCAATGCCCAAGAAATCATGCAGGCTCCTTTACTCCAACAGGACTGTGGAGCATCAGTTTTTCCCCTTCTGGGAAGCAAATTTCCTATCTTGGCCATGTTTTGTGTTCTGGACTAACTGGGTATATTGCTATCTCTTTCTTTCTGTCCCCTTCTGCTGTGGATTCCAGAAACCCATTGCATCTCATGCTTCTCAGGGTTTAGTTACCTTCAAATGCAATGAGGTGTTAATTCTGAGAAGAAAAAAACTTTGATTTCCTAGATATCTCAGGTACAGTACACTAGCTATGTCCACTTAAGAGCCAGATTTAAAGGGCTAAGAAAATATATGTCTTCAGATTGAATGGACTGATATAAACCTGGTTGGCTCAAAAAATCTGAAACATTTTAATGTTAAGATCCTTCTTGCATCCATATGTTTCTTTCACACACTAATAGTATTATCTATTTTAGTTGTATAAATATAGAGGGAAAAGGGCTGAAAGTAAAAAATGCAGATTTTGGCGGGGGGTGGGGGGGGGTGGGCAGTGTCCACAATAGCTAGACACGGGAGGGATCTAGGAAAACTCTTCAAACGACATAAAAGTGTCACCACCTGCTGCAGCAGAAAGAGTGGGCACTTCTCAGTATCAACCACGCTCAAACTTTGTTCCAAGAAAATAAATTAAATCGCATTCATTTCAAGGCAATGAACTGAGCCTCTTGAAATTCAACCCTTTCTTTTCCATGTAATTGGTGCCCCCTAGTGGCTGAAGCTCCAATACTTTGGCCGCCTGATGTAAAGAACTGACTTAGTGGAAAAGACCGTAATGCTGGAAAAGACTGAAGGCAGGAGGAGAAGGGGACGACAGAGGATGAGGTGGTTGGATGGCATTATGGATTCAGTGGACATGAGTTTGAGCAAAGTCCTGGAGATAGTGAAGGAGAAAGAAAGTCTGGAGGGCTACAGTCCCTGGGGTCGCAAAGAGTCGGACACACCTGGGTTACTAAAGATCAAATGGCTGAAAGGACCTTCCCTCAACCAGGACGTGGATGGTCTCAGGAACAAATCCAATCAACTCTGTCTCTCAAATTCAGGTTTTTGAGCTGTGCCCTCAGTTGCTTGTGAGACCAACAGGGACTGAGGACCAAGATCGAAAGTGGAGGGAACTTCACTGATTTGCCGTTGCAGCATGCTAAGCATTCCCCATGCATCATGTCATCAAATCCTCAAAATTCAAGGGGACTTACCATCAGCATGCCATTCTACCATCAGGTAGTGGAAGCAGTGAGGTCATGTGTCTGAAGTCATTATACTGGTACCTGCAAAGCCAGGATCTGAAGCGAGCTTGACTTGAACCCAGTGCCCAGTAAAACAACCAGAAGGAAAGGGAATGGTGGGACCCGCTGCCGTCAGAGCATCTGGGGGTGGGAGAGAGCTGAACCTTCTGGGCCTCGGCGGGTACCTTTGTCCACATCAGCCTGGGATGGAAGGATGTTCCCCTTTTGCCAAAGATTCCTATTGCTTTTCCAGCCCCTCCTGAAAAAAGCTACAGGCTGCACCAGAGTGTGCAGTGGAGATCCCCTTGGGGATTCAGTTTCCCTCTGAATAGATATCCCAGCAGCATTTTGTCTTCAGCAACTGCTGACTTGATGATCAGGTAGGTTTCCCCTTCTTCTAGAAAAAAAGAAAAATCCACCCTTAAAGAGATGTTCTGATCTTTTCCTCATTTCTGGACACATACACTGTTATTCCTCAGATCCTTACCATAAGCCCTCTGGTGGTCTCTGTCTACACTGAAACTGATTTCACACTGAAGCAAAAGCCGAGTCTGTCCTGTGCATGGTGCAGGTCACGTGCTGTTGGACTAGAATGATTGGTGTCTAATTAGGGTATATTGAAAGTCTGGTAAGGGTAAGGACCAAGAAGAATTCATTCAATTATATGAAATTAATGAAACTGGAGAATAGGTAGCTGGAGTGACTTAAACAGTAAGAACTAAGTCAATCGCCCATTTAAAACCTTGAGGTTTGCTCTAGAGTCATCATAAACCTACTTCCCTAAGAAAATTTATTTTCAGAGGGAAAATGCTAGAAGGTGAGCCAGAGTCACTGTATTTTGATAAAACAGGCATCTTTGAAGCTGAGGACATCTTGGTACTTGTAGAGCTAAGCTCTGCCTTGGAGAATGCCAAGGAAAGCTGGTTGAGTCCATCTATTCAGGGATGGGTGAAGTCCACATAGGCACCACCTGCCCAAGACCTCCCAAGAGCAACCCCAGGACACAGGGGGCTCAGGAAGCTACAGAGGATCACACAGATGGTGGGGCTGTTGCTCCTTTCCACGGCACAAGGCATCAATGCAGTAGGGAATGGTCTAGAAAGATGACAGCATGTCAGCACAGAGCCACCTGATTGAAAAGGGGTACTTTGGCTTCAAAGGCAGCCAGAGTCAAGCGAGGGTTTAATTCTAAAGAAACCACAATCGGTGTTGTCTACTGGGTACTTCAGAGCAAGGAAAACATGCAAAAGAAAGGTGTGTCTTTCATTCCAGTTGCATTTGTCGAGCATCCTGTGGCTGTGGGGCATCTAGTGAAGAGGAAGCCCATGCCACACGCAGAATGAGGCTATGCAATGAAACCTGGGTTGCTGCTGCTGCTGCTAACTCGCTTCAGTCATATCCGACTCTGTGTGACCCCGTAGACAGCAGCCCACCAGGCTCCCCTGTCCCTGGGATTCTCCAGGCAAGAACACTGGAGTGGGTTGCCATTTCCTTCTCCAATGCATGAAAGTGAAAAGTCAAAGTGAAGTCGCTCAGTCATGTCCGACTCTCTGCAACCCCATGGACGGCAGCCCACCAGGCTCCTCCATCCATGGGATTTTCCAGGCAAGAGTACTAGAGTGGGGGTGCCATTGAGAACCCCACAAATCAAACCCCGTGGGTATTACTAAACCACAGATGGAACCAGAATTGAAAACAATATAATTTATCAACACCAATAATCAGCAAGAGCTGCAGTGGATTGATAGGAGAGAATCAAAACTCAGAACTCTTACTTGTTAGATCATTGAACATGGAATAAAATTGCAGCATTATAACATTCCTAGAAGAGCAGGGGTGCAAGAGCACACTTGGAATAAGGACCCAGCCTGCAGAAGCTTCCCAGGCGGCTCAGATGGTCAAGAATCCACCTGCAGTGCGGGAAACCCAGGTTCAACCCCTGGGTAGGGAAGACCCCCCACCTGGAGAAGGGAGTGGCAACCCATTCCAGTCTTCTTGCCTGGAGAATCCCATGGACAGAGAAGCCTGGTGGGCTACAGTTCATGGGGTCACAAAGAGTCAGACATGACTGAGGGACAGAAACACTTGTACAGAAACTCAGTGTACTGTGCCCTCAGGATCCTTCAGTTCATCAAGACACCACGAGAGCACAGTAGCTGAGTACCCAGCACAACATGAACTGTGTTCACTACAGAGGACCAGGCTTTCAAGTTAACAGAATTACCCGTGCAGAGCTCTGGCCCTAGGGACTTAAAGGCTTCAGTTTGCTTTAATACCTCTTAACAAGGTGTGTGTGCGTGTGTGTGTGCGTGCGTGCACATGCCTATACACTCCTGTTTGGTTCCTGTTTGTTCATTTTTTGAGATTATCTTATCTCCTCCAAAGCATCTTCCAACTCCTTTCTCTGAGCCCGCTTGTATATCTCTCTGGATTGCCAACCACCCACCACTGCGTCACAACTGCAGTTTCCAGAAAAACCCCATCCTCCCAGAAGCCTAAAGAATCATGACTGTTTCGCCTTGGGATATAAGGGTCGTTCTCCACTACTTTACAGAAAACCAGAAAGCACGAACATCAGTTATCTTCCTGTTGAACGCTTCAGTGTGCTGCACGACCGTGCTTTTTCTGGTCACTGCTTGTTCACTAATTCATACAGAGGGATGTTTCACATACTGTGAAGGGCTGATGAATCAGAAGTGTGAGTCTCTTGGGGGTTCCCCAGATGTTAAGAAAGGGAATCAAAAGATATTATATCACATCAGGGAAGATTCACTAGAGAACGTGGTTGTCCTGCTGACACTATCTGTGGAGCTCTGGTACGAATATTTAAGCCATTCTAAGCCATTCCCTTAAACTTACCTGGTCTTAACTTTTACCTTCTTAACTCTAGAAGCATTTTTCAACTGTTATCTCCCACCTACACAGCCAAGTTTTCTTAAAAGCCCAGGAAGCAGAACTTTACTGGAGACTAGGAAGAGGAAGATTGTCAGTACATAGCTGCAAAAGCTATTGTACTACCTTAAAGCCTCTTTAGGGAGGCATATTGCCAAGACTGTTATTGTTTCAATAAGATGATGCAAATCAGATGCAGACTTATTACGCTTTGGAAAATGCCTAGCACACATGAAAGATATCTGTGCAATGAGGTATGATAAGAATTTTTATGGACGGAACATTTGCAATTAAGTATGTGTTCACTATTATGGAAACAAATGAGAACAAACAATAAAAGGAGCTTTAAGGGAATTGTCACAGAGCCACCTGGATGGACTCCTCATGAGCTGGCACTGTATAAGTCGTGGTATAAACATTCACATTATTCCAAAAGAACTTCCCTCATTTCCAAGGTTTATAACTTTGTTGAAAGCAAACAGTGCGTGGATCCACTGACATTGGCAAAATGGGTCATTTTTTTCACCCATTCAAGAACCTACTGTCTCTTACCCATTAAATGGATTCTTCACAGTCCACTGGGTGAAAACGAAGACCCTCACTCATGGCCCCCAGTGACAGCCCCTCGGCTCCAGCTAACCCCCTTCTTCTGATACTTCCACCGTTCTTTGCAGATTTCTCATTTCACGTTACTGGTGAGAATAATGTGGGATGAAGAATTCGCCCGTCTCTTCTCTGAGAATTCACGCCCTTGACTTTCTTTAAGATTGGTTGAAGGGTTTCCCTGATGGCTCGATGATAGAAGAACCTGCCTGCCAATGCAGAGAACGTGGGTTTGACACTGGTCCTGGAATCTCCTGTATGCCAGGAGCAGCTAAGCCCATGCGCCACGACTATTAAGCCTGTGCTCCAGAGCTGGGGAGCTGCAACTTCTGAAGCCCGTGCTCTGCAACAAGGGATGCTACCAATGAGAAGCCGGTACACGGAAACTAGAGAGGAGCCCCCACTGGCCGCAACTAGAGAAAAGCCCACATAACCCGGCACAGACAAAAAAATTAAAATAAATGAAATAATATACGAAAAGATCTGATAGCAAAAAGGTTTCAAAAAGCATTCCTCTACTTTTCCCCCCAATAATTTTACAATTCATTCTTTTTTCACTGCCTCCAGCACTGGCAGAAATAATTTATGAAATAGAATATTTGTCTTTTTTACATTTTATTGGAAACATCTCTTCAATTTCACAAGTGTGTATATTTAATAATCCAATAATTTCTTTGAAATGGAACTGTATGTCTTCCTTTTAAAAAATTATAGTATCAAACATTACCTGGAGTCAAAATAGTGAATCCTGTCTTTGCTATCCAATCAATTTGTCTTGACTATTCCATTCTCAAGCTGAAGTTCATGGTCCTGCTTCACGCTCATCAACACACAAAGCTGCGCTGATGTTGCCTTTCTTTAAACATGCCTTGCCTACACTTCACACTACCTTCAGTTGCTACCCTTTTCCTTTGTTATCTTTACATCAAAACTGCTCCCAAGAGTTGGCTATCTTTACTGTTTTCTCACAGTAAGTTCTCCCTCCAGCCTGTTTCATTTAGGATTTTGGAAACCACTCTGGTTGAAATCACCTGCAACTTCCGTCTCACCACATCCCCTGTGAAAGTCTCATCCTTCATCTTGTTAACATCTTTATCAGCGTTTGCCCCTGATAATCCAAACATCTCCACACTGTTTTCTCACCTTCTCAGTTTCACTGGCTGGTATCTGCTCCTCTTCCTGACCTCTAAGCATGCTCCTAGTCTTTTTTTTTTTTTTTTAACTTTTTAAATTTCATGCTGGAGTAAAGACAATTAACTGGAGAAGGAAATGGCAACCCACTCCAATATTCTTGCCTGGAGAATCCAATGGACAGAGGAGCCTGGTCGGCTACAGTCCATGGGGTGGCAAAGAGTCGGACACAACCGAGCACAGAGAATTAACAATGCTGTGATAGTCTCAAGTGCTTAGCAGAGCAACTCAGCCATACGTACACATGTATCCCTTCTCCCCAGAACTCCCTTCCCATCCACGCTGCCACATGACACTGAGCAGAGTTCCCTGTGCTCTGCAGTGCATCCTTGTTGGTTATCTTATTTTTATTTATGGCTGCATTAGGTCTTAGTTGCAGCCTGCGGGGTCTTTTCACCGCGGTGTGTGGGCTCTTTGTTGCAATGTGCAGGCGTCCCTCTTGTTGTGGTACCTGGACTTAGATGCCCTGGGGCAGATGGGATCTTAGTTCCCTCTGTGTGATGTGCTCAGTCGCTCAGTTGTGTCTGACTCTTTGGGACTCGGTGGACTATAGCCCACCAGGCTTCTCTGCCCGTGGAATTTTCCAGGCAAGAATGCTGGAGTAGGGTGCCATTTACTTCTCCAGGGGATCTTCCCCACCAAGGGATCTCTTTTGTCCCCTGAATTGGCAGGCGGATTCTGTAACACTAGAACCACCTGTGAAGCCACCTTTCTCAGTTCCTTGACCAGGGATCACACCCAAGTCTCCTGCATTGGAAGGCAGGTTCAAAAGCACTGGACTTCCAGGGAAGTCTTTGTCCGTTTTAAATACAGCAGCGTGTACTTGTCAGTGTCCAGCTCCCTAACTATCCCTAACACTCTCCTAGCCTTGACTGAATTCCTTAAGCCATTCAAGCTTGCTTCAGGATCCCGATTTCAACCGTCTTTATTCTAGAGCATTTCTCAAGTGCCATCGTTTCCCAGTTTCCCAAAAGTATACAGAACTCTGTTCTTGGACCTCGGCTCAATCTCTATTTATTCCCTAGGTAATATTCTCCAATTGCCTTNTCAGGATCCCGATTTCAACCGTCTTTATTCTAGAGCATTTCTCAAGTGCCATCGTTTCCCAGTTTCCCAAAAGTATACAGAACTCTGTTCTTGGACCTCGGCTCAATCTCTATTTATTCCCTAGGTAATATTCTCCAATTGCCTTCCTTGAGTTACCATCTGTGTGTTGATGGCTCCAATTTATATTTCCAACCTTACCTTTCCCCTGAGCTCTAGGCAGCTGGATAGACAAGTCTCCTAGATGCTTCCTTTTGGCAATCAGCTAAAAGGCTGGAAACTTAATCTTCCAGTTTTACCTGTCTTTCTGTTTCTGGTTACTGCTGTGTTCTGCTAATGAAATGGACTAGTATGAGATTTTAAAGGTAAAGAAGAAAAATTATATATTCTTATCCCATATGCATCAATGTTGGACATTGGAGCTCTGGCAGACAAGTTTTTTTCAGTGACCTCTGGGAGGTCCATTGAGACTATTCCTCTCAGGGACAGCTGCAATCATCATCTCAGTTTCCTGTAGTTTCCTAATATCTGGTGGGAGGCAACTGCTCCTAAATTCACTGGACCAAACAGTGGTGGCAGAACTGAACACTGTTGGTCACCTCCCCTAACTTGTGTTTCCTCAGCTCTTCCAAGGTTTCTGGAAGCTCTCAGTTCCTTCTATCAAGCCTCTTTCAACTCAAGACACCTGGAGTAATTTTTTTTTTTTTTC
>SJYV01055723.1:0-48071 GCA_006410875.1 Neotragus pygmaeus
AGATATGCAGATGACATCACCCTTATGGCAGAAGAACTAAAGAGCCTCTTGATGAAAGTGTAAGGAGAAAGTGAAAAAGTTGACTTAAAGCTCAACATTCAGAAAACTCAGATCATGGCATCCAGTCCCATCACTTCATGGCAAATAGATGGAGAAACAGTGGCTGACTTTATTTTGGGGGGCTCCAAAATTACTGCAGATGGTGACTGCAGCCATGAAATTAAAAGCTGCTTGCTCCTTGGAAGAAAAGCTATGACCAATCTAGACAACTTATTAAATAGCAGAGACATTAATTTGCCAACAAAGGTCTGTCTAGTCAAAGCTATGGTTTTTCCAGGAGTCATATATGGATGTGAGAGTTGGATTATAAAGAAAGCTGAGCACCGAAGAATTGCTGCTTTTGAACTGTGGTGTTGGAGAAGACTCTCAAGAGTCTCTTGGACTGCAAGGAGATCAAACCAATCAATCCTAAAGGAAATCAGTCCTGAATGTTTACTGAAAGGACTGATGCTGAAGCTGAAACTCCAGTACTTTGGCCACCTAATGCAACTCATTTGAAAAGACCCTAATGTTGGGAAAGATTGAAGGCAGGAGCAAAAGGGGATGACAGAGGATGAGATGGTTGGATGGCATCACCGACTCAATGGACATGAGTTTGGGTAAACTCCGGGAGTTGGTGACGGACAGGGAGGCCTGGCATGCTGCAGTCTGTGGGTTCTCAGAGTTGGACACGACTTGAGTGACTGAAATGAACTGAAGTGAGAAATGAAAAAAATTACAACCTAGAGAAATAAATGACATGGATTCAAAACTATATGGAGCTTCTAAAAGGAGTACTTTTATTCTCCTTTGATTTATGAAATACTAAGAGGGGCTTTCTGGGTGGCCCTAGTGGTGAATAACCCGCCTGCCAATGCAGGAGACCCTAAGAAGTACGGATTCGATCTCTAGGTCTGGAACTTCCTTTGTAGTAGGAAATGGCAACCCACTCCAGTATTCTTGATTGGAAAGTTTCATGGACAGAGGAGCCTCTGTCCTGAGCTCCTTCAGTGCATGGGGTTGTAAAGAGTCTGATACAACCTATCATCTGAGCATGCATGCACTGTACTAGGAACTGGGATATTGAAATAGAGCCTCAATGTAGCCTTCAGGTGTTTCCAATTATCAGTAGGCTTGTTAAGTAATGGTTCTGAGGCAGCTAATAGTATCTCATGTGTTTTTTACAGATGCTGTTTTACATATATAATTTTTTGATCTTCCCAACAACCTTTTAAACTACCAACTATTATTATCACCAGTTTTAGATGAGAAAACGAAGTGGATGATCAGGTCACCTGAGATGGCTGTTCTCTTTCTCTCTTACATTCCCTGCTTGACTAGTCCCTGCTTCAGCTCCACCCTACTCACATGACCTACCCGCCTCCATGTTCACCCCCATCCCAGGCAGAGATCATTCTAACTTTTAGATCAGACATCTCACCAAAGGGGTGGGTGAGGGGCGTGCCTGCACCTCTCCTGGTCTCCCTGGTAACAGATGAATCCACCTGATATCAATTACCCTTGTTACTTCTAACCTCCTCCCCCTGGAACCAAAGACTGATGCCAAGACCTACCCATGTTTGCTATACACAGTGGTGTGTCAGTTTAGGACCTTGCTTCAGAACAGTAAGTTCCCCTATCCATTAAACAACTGTTTCTGTCGCTGATTCTGGGTCAGACACTTTCTTCCATCTGGAAGCTGGGCAGGCCTTGCAGGCCTGTGTGGTGTAGCTCAACCATTGGCAGAGCAGCCAGGAGATGGAGGAGACTCTCTCTGGCACTGAGATGTCAGGAAATAAGAACAGTGGATCAAAAGTTTTGACGCTTCGAATACACAGGGCCCTAAATTTGCAGGGTGATCCTTGTGTGGCCAGACTCGTATGTGGGGCCCTTTTTTGACTGCCCCAGATAAATAGGAGCCACCCAAGGAATATGAGGAACTGAGACAAGCCTAAGGCTGTTGGGGAAATAATTGGCTGTCTTCCCAATGGGGAAAAAAAGAAGGCCACAGTTGTGGGCTGTCTGTTGCTTTTTATATTGAGAAAGGCCATAAAGGGCTGAGCTGACAACCCAGGTGAAGGCTGATTCTGGTTCTTCTGGAAGTGAGACATGTGAATATGAGTGAATGACTTATATTATTGCCTGTTAGTGTTATTTGTTTAAACTGTATTGGCAATTTGGAAACTGGAAAAAAAAAAAAAAAATCCCTGACATTCTAAAACTGGGTTTTGCTTATGCCCTCAGAGGAAGTTAGCTTTCTATATAGAAGGAACTAGTATTTCTTTTTTCATGCCTTTCAGATATAAACGAGATAAGAGATTGTAGGTAAACTCTATAGGAATAACTATGTTTGAGGAATATCTATCTAAAATAGTCTTTCCAGCTTTTGGTAACTTGCAAACAAACTGAGTTAAATCAAGAGAATTCATTGACTGTCTAGGTCATTTCAAATAGGGTAAAATATTGGAACATTAATTACTGGGTGGGTCTAAGTTTGCCTACCTTTGCCTTGTTTGGAGAGGAAGACTAAAGCATAAGATTTCCAATCAGGAAATGCTGATATGGCAAACATTTATAATTACTTGTTGCTTGGTTTTTACCAGAGATTATGATTTTAAGAGTTAAAATTATAATCAGTCATAATTCTGGTTATTGTAACCAAGTTTCTTTGTCAATTACATTGTATTTAAGTGTTTAACCATGACTTTTTAAAAGTCTTTGTTGCTTATAAACAGTTGTTGTACCTGATGCTTTATAAAAGTCCTTCATCTTCAAGAAGGTACATAGAAAGGAACTTTTGGCAAGTTTAAGTATAATAAATTTCATATTGTGTCATTGAACTGGGTAAGAAATTAAAGAATCCTAGTGGAAAACCTAATGGCTTCATAAAAGGCTTAAATCTGGGTTATTACTGGTTTTGATCTGTGTTTTCCACATAGGAAAGCTCTTCCACTTTAGTTAGTTTTGACTTACAGCAATTTGGTAAATTACACTTGTGAGTAGATTTGAAAATTTTCATTCTCTCTGCCTGGTCCCTCAAGAAATTGAAACACTTGGGTTCCAACCAGATGTATCAGGTGACTAGGAAAAACTGTCTCCTGTTCTACTGCAGGAATCTTGATTTTGGGGTACCTCTAGATGAGAGAAATACACTGCAGAGCCTGATGGCAGGTTCTTGGCGTGGCTTTACTGACCTTCAAATATCTTTTGAGAATTCAGTGTCAGATTCCTTCTGAGGAATTCTACCACAATCAATATGGAGGGGTGTATGTAGTCAATTGACCAGAATTATTTTGCAAGTGAATTAGTCTTGATTTGGCTGTGTTTTGTGGAGATAAGGGAAATTTAGAGAGAAAAATACTATGTTTCGGTGGATATTAAATTCTATTCTTGTTAAATGAGGTCTGTGTTTCTGAAAGTTATTGTGTTAGCCTCACTTTCGTCCCGATATTGAGGATGGAAAGACAATTATCTAGTGAAGCTGTCACAGAGTGTAACTACTCAGGATGTCTGACTACTTGCTTTCAGTCTGTAGCTAAAAGCACATGTACAGTGTTTGTATAATATTTTGGTATAAGTGATAAAATATATAGCTTATGTTTTCTCTTTAACATGCCTCTGAACTGATTCACAATATCTGATCAGTTTCCCCTCAGTATGGATAACTAGGCCAACGTGAAGGAGGCTTAGCACAGAGGGTCATGATCTGGACCCAGGGCAGACAGGCAGCATTCACACTGGCTTCCTGTGACATATTGCTCTATTGAAAGATTTGCAATCAGAAGGGGACATTATTGGAAAATCTTCACATATGGAGATATTGGAAAGCCATTCTGGCTTATCATGGTTTAACTTAAACTTTATTGACCGGAGTGGCCTGTTTTTTCCCTATTGAGCATATTTTCTACATCTGTTTTGGTCATTGTGAGGGGAAACGCGTCCCAAAGTCAGACTGGTATAGCTGTGGTTCAGACATCCAAGGTAAAACTCGGTGGCTATTGTAAATGTGATTATGGACATGTTCCTATATTACTGAAAACTTGAGTTTTTCTGAACCTTAGAAGACCAGGACAAAAAACAAAGGTATTATCTCAGAATGCCAGTAATGCTTGTATTTTGCTCAGTGGTCATGATCTTCTCTGTATTGTGCCTGTTAGATGTCTTACATTTCATCATGAGCCTGAGTGAAGGAAATCTGTTTGAGGACTGGGAAGCAGCCACAACCTTACTATAAAATGAGTCTAATTGTAGGGTCTACAGTGAAATGCCACTGTAGGCCTCGTCTAGATTTCCATGAAAATGAGCCCAGCTAATGTGATTCTGTGGGGATGACTAACAGCGGGGGCATAGACTCTTGCCATGTTCCTTTCCCATATACCATTATGTCAGAAGGACCCCCCCATTGTTAAATGGTACTGTACAACTAATTCCCGATAAACACCCCTGGGCTATGCTGTGTGGAATGGAATAAACTGGCTTCTGGACACACGTGAGTCCAATTACTGGGAGTAATTTCTTTTTGTTAGGAAAGACTAAATGGATCCACCCCTAATGGCACTCAACATAACGTGGAGTGAGCAGACTGGTACTTTGACTGCTGGTTAGGCCACCAAAATGCTTCTTTTAGAGCTAGGGCCTTCCCTTCTCCATGGGGGTGGCTCTGGGTTTGTGAAAACCAGAGTGGCCTACCTTTCTCTTAACTGGATAGGATGCTGCCACCACTGACTCCCTCTCCATTGACTCACTGAGTGCTTGGTTCCAAAATTTCCCCAAATTCTGGTGAACGACTGTTCTGAGCATGCTAGGTAACTTCCTCCTGATACTCTTTAGCTTCTGGTATCTGTATTGTATTTGTGGTCTCTAGTTGCAGTGCCGTTCTCCATACCTGACGCCAGGGATGTGCAGGAGAGGGGCAGACTCACATTTAAGGGCCGAACAGGGTACTATAGGAGTGAAGAGTGGAGTGTGTCATCTGGTCACTCAAGAAAGCTGTCCTCTTATTCTCTACATCCCGTTTGACCAGTGCTTGGTTCTCCTATACCCCTATTCACATGACTGACCTCCCTACAGACTTGTCCCTGCCCTAGTTAGTGATTTATATCGGAACATCTCCACCAGGACAGCATATCAAAGGGGTCATGAGAGATACAGCTCTCTGCTACTTTCCCTAGTAAGGGATGAGACAAGCTGAGGCCAATTCCCCCTATAACTGGTAACCTCCCCTTGTGCCTGGGAGCGAGGACAGCTGCCATTTCCTGCCCACTGTCTGTCTCACGTGTTGGGGTGTCACTCCAGGATCTTGCTTTAGGCATGTAGTATCCTCCATCCAATTAAACTATGGATGTCTCTTTCACCCCTCTGGGCTCTCTCTTCAGTCTCACAGATAGGCAAGTCCAGAGCTTGTAGGCCTGCGGGGTGCAGCCCTACATCAAGGTTGAGAGAGTTTAAGTTTGCCTAAGATGGTATAAAGTGGTTAGCTGTCCCAGAGAGGCTTCACAATCCCACGTTCTCACCTGTGAGCTGTTGCCTCCTGCGTATTATTTCCATTGTTAGAGAAAGGGCATGGTGACTTCTAATAAAATTGTTACAGGAAGATATTTATGCACACTTGATGAATTGATGCTTTGAACTGTGGTGTTGAAGACTCTTGAGAATCCCGTGGACTGCAAGAAGGTTCAACCAGTCCATCCTAAAGGAGATCAGTCCTGGGTGTTCATTGGAAGGACTGATGCTAAAGCTGAAACTCCAATACTTTGGCCACCTCATGCGAAGAGTTGACTCATTGGGAAAGACCCTGATGCTGGGATGGATTGGGGGTGTGAGGAGAAGAGGACGACCGAGGATGAGGTGGCTGGATGGCATCATGGACTCGATGGACATGAGTCTGAGTGAACTCTGGGAGTTGGTGATGGACAGGGAGGCCTGGTGTGCTGCAATTCATGGGGTCGCAAAGAGTCGGACACGACTGAGCAACTGAACTGAACTGACTGATTTGCCTTACTTACACAGAAATGACAGATTTTAAAATAGATAAACGGCTATTTAGACAGAGTCAAAAAGAAATCTTTCCATGTATCATCAGTCTCTTAAGGGTAAATTAGTGTTCAAGTCATATATATGGGGGCACAGCAGTGAGAATCATATTTAATCACTTAAATGTTCTTGATGTAGCTTGTTACAGCACAGGATCAATGGCTCCATGCAGCCAGGGGTCATGCTCTTTATCAATGAGATATAATTGGGTTAGAACAAATTATTTGTTTACCCTTGTGAATAAAAAACTTGCTAGTGGTCTGTGACTCAGGAATAAAGCAGAAGCACATTTCTAAGTGGAACTTACATGTGAGTCTTGGGAAAGAGTATCAGTTCAGTTCAATTCAGTTGTTCAGTCATGTCCGACTCTTTGCGACCCCATGAATTGCAGCACGCCAGGCCTCTCTGTTCATTACCATATCTCAGAGTTCACTCAGACTCATGTCCATCGAGTCCGTGATGCCATCCAGCCATCTCATCCTCGGTCACCCCCTTCTCCTGCCCCCAATTGCTCCCAGCATCAGAGTCTTTTCCAATGAGTCAACTCTTTGCATGAGGTGGCCAAAGTACTGGAGTTTCAACTTCAGCATCATTGCTTCCAAAGAAATCCCAGGGCTGATCTCCTTCAGAATGGACTGGTTGGATCTCCTTGCAGTCCAAGGGACTCTCAAGAGTCTTCTCCAACACCAAACTTCAAAACCACCAATTCTTCGGCACTCAGCCTTCTTCCTGTCTCTTATACACATCTCTCAGAGGAAGTTAGCTTTCTATATAGAAGGAACTAGTATTTCTTTTTTCATGCCTTTCAGATATAAACGAGATAAGAGATTGTAGGTAAACTCTATAGGAATAACTATGTTTGAGGAATATCTATCTAAAATAGTCTTTCCAGCTTTTGGTAACTTGCAAACAAACTGAGTTAAATCAAGAGAATTCATTGACTGTCTAGGTCATTTCAAATAGGGTAAAATATTGGAACATTAATTACTGGGTGGGTCTAAGTTTGCCTACCTTTGCCTTGTTTGGAGAGGAAGACTAAAGCATAAGATTTCCAATCAGGAAATGCTGATATGGCAAACATTTATAATTACTTGTTGCTTGGTTTTTACCAGAGATTATGATTTTAAGAGTTAAAATTATAATCAGTCATAATTCTGGTTATTGTAACCAAGTTTCTTTGTCAATTACATTGTATTTAAGTGTTTAACCATGACTTTTTAAAAGTCTTTGTTGCTTATAAACAGTTGTACCTGATGCTTTATAAAAGTCCTTCATCTTCAAGAAGGTACATAGAAAGGAACTTTTGGCAAGTTTAAGTATAATAAATTTCATATTGTGTCATTGAACTGGGTAAGAAATTAAAGAATCCTAGTGGAAAACCTAATGGCTTCATAAAAGGCTTAAATCTGGGTTATTACTGGTTTTGATCTGTGTTTTCCACATAGGAAAGCTCTTCCACTTTAGTTAGTTTTGACTTACAGCAATTTGGTAAATTACACTTGTGAGTAGATTTGAAAAATTTCATTCTCTCTGCCTGGTCCCTCAAGAAATTGAAACACTTGGGTTCCAACCAGATGTATCAGGTGACTAGGAAAAACTGTCTCCTGTTCTACTGCAGGAATCTTGATTTTGGGGTACCTCTAGATGAGAGAAATACACTGCAGAGCCTGATGGCAGGTTCTTGGCGTGGCTTTACTGACCTTCAAATATCTTTTGAGAATTCAGTGTCAGATTCCTTCTGAGGAATTCTACCACAATCAATATGGAGGGGTGTATGTAGTCAATTGACCAGAATTATTTTGCAAGTGAATTAGTCTTGATTTGGCTGTGTTTTGTGGAGATAAGGGAAATTTAGAGAGAAAAATACTATGTTTCGGTGGATATTAAATTCTATTCTTGTTAAATGAGGTCTATGTTTCTGAAAGTTATTGTGTTAGCCTCACTTTCGTCCCGATATTGAGGATGGAAAGACAATTATCTAGTGAAGCTGTCACAGAGTGTAACTACTCAGGATGTCTGACTACTTGCTTTCAGTCTGTAGCTAAAAGCACATGTACAGTGTTTGTGTAATATTTTGGTATAAGTGATAAAATATATAGCTTATGTTTTCTCTTTAACATGCCTCTGAACTGATTCACAATATCTGATCAGTTTCCCCTCAGTATGGATAACTAGGCCAATGTGAAGGAGGCTTAGCACAGAGGGTCATGATCTGGACCCAGGGCAGACAGGCAGCATTCACACTGGCTTCCTGTGACATATTGCTCTATTGAAAGATTTGCAATCAGAAGGGGACATTATTGGAAAATCTTCACATATGGAGATATTGGAAAGCCATTCTGGCTTATCATGGTTTAACTTAAACTTTATTGACCGGAGTGGCCTGTTTTTTCCCTATTGAGCATATTTTCTACATCTGTTTTGGTCATTGTGAGGGGAAACGCGTCCCAAAGTCAGACTGGTATAGCTGTGGTTCAGACATCCAAGGTAAAACTCGGTGGCTATTGTAAATGTGATTATGGACATGTTCCTATATTACTGAAAACTTGAGTTTTTCTGAACCTTAGAAGACCAGGACAAAAAACAAAGGTATTATCTCAGAATGCCAGTAATGCTTGTATTTTGCTCAGTGGTCATGATCTTCTCTGTATTGTGCCTGTTAGATGTCTTACATTTCATCATGAGCCTGAGTGAAGGAAATCTGTTTGAGGACTGGGAAGCAGCCACAACCTTACTATAAAATGAGTCTAATTGTAGGGTCTACAGTGAAATGCCACTGTAGGCCTCGTCTAGATTTCCATGAAAATGAGCCCAGCTAATGTGATTCTGTGGGGATGACTAACAGCGGGGGCATAGACTCTTGCCATGTTCCTTTCCCATATACCATTATGTCAGAAGGACCCCCCCATTGTTAAATGGTACTGTACAACTAATTCCCGATAAACACCCCTGGGCTATGCTGTGTGGAATGGAATAAACTGGCTTCTGGACACACGTGAGTCCAATTACTGGGAGTAATTTCTTTTTGTTAGGAAAGACTAAATGGATCCACCCCTAATGGCACTCAACATAACGTGGAGTGAGCAGACTGGTACTTTGACTGCTGGTTAGGCCACCAAAATGCTTCTTTTAGAGCTAGGGCCTTCCCTTCTCCATGGGGGTGGCTCTGGGTTTGTGAAAACCAGAGTGGCCTACCTTTCTCTTAACTGGATAGGATGCTGCCACCACTGACTCCCTCTCCATTGACTCACTGAGTGCTTGGTTCCAAAATTTCCCCAAATTCTGGTGAACGACTGTTCTGAGCATGCTAGGTAACTTCCTCCTGATACTCTTTAGCTTCTGGTATCTGTATTGTATTTGTGGTCTCTAGTTGCAGTGCCGTTCTCCATACCTGACGCCAGGGATGTGCAGGAGAGGGGCAGACTCACATTTAAGGGCCGAACAGGGTACTATAGGAGTGAAGAGTGGAGTGTGTCATCTGGTCACTCAAGAAAGCTGTCCTCTTATTCTCTACATCCCGTTTGACCAGTGCTTGGTTCTCCTATACCCCTATTCACATGACTGACCTCCCTACAGACTTGTCCCTGCCCTAGTTAGTGATTTATATCGGAACATCTCCACCAGGACAGCATATCAAAGGGGTCATGAGAGATACAGCTCTCTGCTACTTTCCCTAGTAAGGGATGAGACAAGCTGAGGCCAATTCCCCCTATAACTGGTAACCTCCCCTTGTGCCTGGGAGCGAGGACAGCTGCCATTTCCTGCCCACTGTCTGTCTCACGTGTTGGGGTGTCACTCCAGGATCTTGCTTTAGGCATGTAGTATCCTCCATTCAATTAAACTATGGATGTCTCTTTCACCCCTCTGGGCTCTCTCTTCAGTCTCACAGATAGGCAAGTCCAGAGCTTGTAGGCCTGCGGGGTGCAGCCCTACATCAAGGTTGAGAGAGTTTAAGTTTGCCTAAGGTGGTATAAAGTGGTTAGCTGTCCCAGAGAGGCTTCACAATCCCACGTTCTCACCTGTGAGCTGTTGCCTCCTGCGTATTATTTCCATTGTTAGAGAAAGGGCATGGTGACTTCTAATAAAATTGTTACAGGAAGATATTTATGCACACTTGATGAATTGATGCTTTGAACTGTGGTGTTGAAGACTCTTGAGAATCCCGTGGACTGCAAGAAGGTTCAACCAGTCCATCCTAAAGGAGATCAGTCCTGGGTGTTCATTGGAAGGACTGATGCTAAAGCTGAAACTCCAATACTTTGGCCACCTCATGCGAAGAGTTGACTCATTGGGAAAGACCCTGATGCTGGGATGGATTGGGGGTGTGAGGAGAAGAGGACGACCGAGGATGAGGTGGCTGGATGGCATCATGGACTCGATGGACATGAGTCTGAGTGAACTCTGGNTAATGAAAAGGACATCTTTTTGGGGGTGTTAGTTCTAAAAGGTCTTGTAGGTCTTCATAAAACCGTTTGACTTCAGCTTCTTCAGCATTGCTGGTTGGGGCATAGACTTGGATAACTGTGATATTGAATGGTTTGCCTTGGGGACGAACAGAGATCGTTCTGTCATTTTTGAGATTGCATCCAAGTACTGCATTTCAGACTCTTTTGTTGACCATGATGGCTACTCCATTTCTTCTGAGGGATTCCTGCCCACAGTAGTAGATATAATGGTCATCTGAGTTAAATTCCCCCATTCCAGTCCATTTTAATTTGCTGATTCCTAGAACGTCAACGTTCACTCTTGCTATCTCTTGTTTGACCACTTCCAACTTGCCTTGATTCATGGCCCTGACATTCCAGGTTCCTATGCAATATTGCTCTTTACAGCATCGGACCTTGCTTCTATCACCAGTCACATGCACAACTGGGAAGGAGTATAGAGTTTTGCAAATGATAAAAATGGACATTGAATCCTGAATGATTATGAGATACTGTGCAATTAATGCCATCTGTAAACCTAAGTTTTCTCAATTATACAATGTGCATAAATAGAATTGACTCTACTGAATGGTTGTCTAGCTTATATAAAAATATATGTAACTACTTATAAAAGTGTTTCACTTCTGCTAAATAACCAGTATTTACTACAATTAAAACCAAACTACATTTACTTCCTTTAACTGTGTTTGGAAGAAATATTTTGAAAGATATCCCATGCCCTTCTGATATTTTAAATGGAGGTAATGGGAAACTCATTTTAAAATTGTTATAAAACAGACATTTAGATTGTTTAAGGATTTTGAAAATCATCTAATTAAACCCCCATTTATAAAGATGTAGGAATAAAGGCCCAGAGAAGTAACTGATATGTCCATGGTTTCACCTCTCCTAATGCAGGAACGTGTTCCAGTGCACTTATACCAGGGTATTGAGACCACTACTTTACTTTATAGTGGAAGGCTGTGTGCCCCAAAGCACTATTAGTTCATAATTTCAAAGCTGACTTATATATTCTTGTCTCTAACCACTTTCCCTCTGCTGTCATTTCTACTTTTGATATATCTGATTCTAATGTGCCTCCCTCCACTCCATTTCTCTACACATTACTTCTCTCATCCACATTGGGCTAAGAAACAAATTCACTAGTGGAACTAGGTTTAAAATATAAATGTGTAGGCTTTGAGTGAGGGTGGAGTGACTCTACTGTGAGTAAAATATGTGGCTTTCAGTACCTTTATTTTGGTTTATTTATTCGGACTATTTCACAGTTGTGGATGATGGTGGGAGTCCAGAAGATTTCTGGGCTGAGCACCAGGTGACTAGTTTTCTGAAGAACTGAAATCCCACAAAATGACCTACCAGTAAATTTGAGCCGTTGTTGCATTAACATTTGGATATATGTGAACACTAGACATTGACGATGAATTCATGACCCAGCATTGCCACCAACAAAAAATATTCCTTGAACGATAACTAAATTTGAAGATATTAATGTGCTGAATTAGAAAAAAAATATAAAATTTAAAAAGGGAAGGTAGTCTGTCAGTACAATTAGTATTAATTGACAAATAAGCAAATTAATTTAAGAAATATAAGAAAAGTTTAGTTGTAGAGTCTGTCTGACTCTATATAAGTCATCCAGTCTGTAAGAATCCCCATTCCAAGGAATGGTATGTTACCACAGTGGTAGTCTGCAGCTTCACCCACATGCTCACTAACCCATGCTTCAGAAAAATGAGTGTAGCTCAGGTTCTGGAGGGTTTAAGACAATAATTATCACTGATTTTTCTGGGACAGAAAGTATTAGACTGCCAAAATCATGGGTTAAGAACATCATTAAACCATAATGCATAATCAGATAGCCAAACTTTACAGGAAGCTCTTAGAAAATTTACCCTTTGGGGCATCACTCAAACTTTTCAACAGTTATTTGTGACTATTTGTTTGTTTGGTTTTAGTGTAATAGCACACACCAATAGCACACACTGTTCTCAGGTATAGAGAACGGCACTGCAACCAGATATTTTTGCACCTGCTAATATCTGTTATCAGAAAGCTCATGATTATACATTTCATAACCTGACATAAAATGCTTTTAACCTTAATTTTATTAATTGTATATGAATTTTTAATACTAGCACATAGTAAGATACTATGATGATGATGATACTATTACTACTGTAAACAATCACTTATTATGGTGCTTTAAGTATGCCAGTCACTGTTCTGAGCAATTTACAGATACAAATTCATTTGATTTTAACATATGGAACTGATTTTTTATCAGTAAGTGTTTCTGATATGTCTCCTTGTTCCAATATGGGTCCCCCACCAGCTCATTGTGGCTTTTGGAATTCAACCATTAAAGAAGAATTTTCAAGAGCTTACACTGGATACCAAAATAGTTTACATCTCTGACTCTGTTTGTGTCTAAGTTGTGTCTTAGTTGCAAATCTACCCTTCTGTACTTGGGAACACTGGCATTAAACTGCACAAATTTCATTTCTCCTTTTAAGGTGCTTCCCACTGGATTCTGAGAATAGGAGGCACTATAGGGAGATGTGAAGACAAAAGGAAAGGTAAGAAGGGATTTTCTTATTCCATACGAGTCTCTTGTATAAGGAGTGTCCTCACGTTGGCCCTCTACTTTGGCAGACCTCGACTTGGTTCTTACTGCATTCCCAGGAACAGTCTCATCACGCCCCGAGCATTGACCCCTTCTTAAAGGTCCGAGCCCCAGCCCTTGGGAATATTCTCCTAAGATGTCACCATGCAAATTTCAGCCTCACTTTCCCTGTTAATATCCTCACTTTTTCCTGATAGACATAGCAAGTGTAAGATTTTGACTTACATTATAATTCTGAAATCAGTATAATTAAAATATTCATCTACTCATGGTGACATCTGAGTGGACTTGAACAATGCTAAGAATCTTAGAACTCCAAGGCTCTCTCAGAGTTCTTAGTAGTGGAAGCAATCTGTCTGCCTGGATGTGAGAAAACTGTCCTGCTCTGGAATTAAGACCCTTCAGTAATTCTGTGAGATAAAGAACTCCAGACCAACTATCTGGGATGCCAATAACAGAAAAGGATAGTATCAATAAATAAAAAAGAAGTTATTTATATCAACTCTAGTCATTAATAACTAATTACAGAAATGGGGACTCCAGGAGCTCTACATAGCTTATCCCTTGCCTGGTATTATTTGGAGAGAGATGGATATATCTCTGTCTACCTATAAAGACCACATAGACATTTAGACGTTAATATTTGAATATATTGTGTGTTTTCTTTTGACCTCCTCTATCCTATCCTCTTACTATTTTGTATAAAGATGAGTCTTTAGGAAACAGAATATTCAGGTAGGACTGCAATTGTAATAGAAGATTAAATGTCATCATAAATGGATGCTGTGATTGTTACTTAGAAGTGAACATGATGGATGTTTGGATTTTGCATATCTCCTTTTTGGACAAATGAAGAGAGCACTTTTTGTTTGCATAAAGAGTCATTGTATCTTATTGTGAAATTGTATGAATATGTACAGAAGTGTGTATATGGTACCAAATAACCAGAGGAATGGATTATTTCAGTTATTAAGCACTTTTCTGTCAGTTCAAAATCCATCCTTCTATACTCTTAAAAGTTTGTGATGCTTCAGCTAAACTGCTTAGTTTTCATTTTTCCTCTGCCACTAGGATTTCTATCAGCTTCTTCCAGTAGGAGGAACTCAAGGGAGACTAGAAAGCAGATGAAAGGGGAAAGGAATAGTCTCCCTGTTACAGTCTAACTTTGCCTTTTCATGTCACCCTCCAGTTCGGGTTCTCTGAGAACAAGCTCTGTTTTGCTCTCCCAAAAGCAGCAGCTTCAATCAAGCAGTCTCTCCTCCCTGTGAATCTGCTCTCAAATGTGTAAGTGTCCTCTCACAAGCTCTTGAGATGCTATTAACAGCAACACGTAAGAAGGCCTCAGAGGTCCAAGACCTCGCTCTGAGGAACCTCTTCCCTGATTACCCATGGTAATCCCATAGCTGGGTAGTGACCTGTTCTTAGAGGTCTGATTCCCAGCTTTGAGGTTCTCTTCTTTGAGCTGCTTAACTACCATCTCCATTAAGGGGATGTCCTATGTACAGATGTTTGAGTCCAGCTCTGAAAGGCCTCTTGTGTAAGTTTTTAGGTTCTCTTAACACTATCTTGTTAAGTTGTGATTTGAGATGTGAGAGTTGGATGTGAAATATGGATGTGAGAGTTGGAGTATAAAGAAAGCTGAGTGCCGAAGAATTGATGCTTTTGAACTGTGGTGTTGGAGAAGACTCTTGAGAGTCCTTTGGACTGCAAGGAGATGTAACCAGTCCATCCCAAAGGAAATCAGGCCTGAGTGTTCATTGGAAGGGCTGATGTTGAAGCTGAAACTCTAATACTTTGGCCACCCGATGAGAAGAGCTGACTCATTGGAAAAGACCCTGATGCTAGGAAAGATTGAGGGCAGGAGGAGAAGGGGATGATAGAGGATGAGATTGTTGGATGGCATCACTGACTCAATGGACATGAGTTTGGGTGAAATCTGGGAGTTGATAATGGACAGGGAGGCCTGGCATGCTGTGGTTCATGGGGTCGCAAAGAGTCAGACATGACTGAGTGACTGAACTGAACTGAACTAACACCTATCTTCCTCTCTTTGGTGTCTGACTCCTTTAGTTACTATCTCTGTTACTCACTTAACAGTTCTTTCTGTATTAAATTATCTCTGTTGAAATACCTTGTCTGGTTTTTATTTCATGCGGTCTTAATTTGATCTCTAAAAGTTGTATGAACTGGGATAAGTCATCTTCCCATTCAAACACTCAGTCCCTTGTCTGTTTAACTAGGGGGTGGGGGTTGTGGTTACAGAAGGAGGAGTATAAATAATACCTGGTCTTTCACAACTTGTTTTCTGAGAAATGCTAGTCAAACATTTCCTTCTTGCAAGATAATACTTATGGCCATGTGGACTTGGGAAACGTTAACTACTCTAGAAAACTGTGAGAGAATCACAATGAACATAAGCATAATCAAGGCTCTGAGAAGCCCAGCAGAAAAGAAACCTATTTTGCTTTGATTCAATAGCTCCCCTCAAATTCTTTAACCCAGGAAACTCTTCTGTTTTCAGTTAATCTCTCTTAGCGCTCTATGACATACACTGAGATATTCTTAGCAGTTCAAAAGTTTTGCAATTTTTTTTCAAGATACTTTCATTGAGGAGAAATCTAATGTCTATAATATATAATAGTTTTAATGGGTTTTATTTATCTTTTTCAGCTCTAAGCACAGATCTTGACTGATAGTAATGTGCTTTGTAGTGAAATGTGTAGTAAATGCTGAGGCAGGGCAGGAAGAACGTTAGAACACCAGGAAAATTATTTCAGGAAATGAAAGGCAAAGTGAGAGAATTTTGGAGGGGATTATAGGACAAACTCACATATGGTTAAGTGAACAAGCTATGGATTCAACTGCTTAGGTATGACTCTCAGCCCTAGCACTTGAGTACCACTTGATTCTGAACAAAATCATTCATCTTCACTGTCCCTGGGTTTCTTATCTTTAAATGGAGCTAACAGTAGTAAATATTTCACAGGTTTATGAAGGAATTAAGTATAACATAGTATATAATGTGGTTAACACCAAATTGCACTTAATTATTTCATGTAGTCTCAAAAACAGGAAAAGGCCTTGCATAATGACTTAATTTAGATAATAAAAAATTAGTAATGAAATGAATATAAGCTGTTCAAAATGGAAAGAAATTCAGAGGATATCTATTCCATCCCTCTCATCCTATAGAACTACATCTTCCAGAGTCTAAGAGATTTGGTCATGGGGCTAATTAATAGGGAAGTTAGATGGAGATTAGCTTCCTCACCCTTAGTAGAACTATTTCAATTAAACTTTAATTTGTTTGACCATAGAATTTTTTTTTTCAGTATTTTCCTGGTAAAAAGCAAGAGTAGTAATTCCAGAATATTTCTTTCTGGGTTCAAAGGTCTGGCTGATCTCAGTGATTTTTAAGACCCAGATATGGTTAGTGAGGAATTTATTGATCTGCACAAACCATACCACATGCTTTCTCCTGCTTCTACTTCCTATTTCCCTCACATCATTCTGTGTGGGAGAAATATGGGTAGAGTTAGCATCAGGAGGAGCTGAAATAGAAAGGGATAAAAGTAGTCTCATTCTTTTTTTTTTTTTCCAGCTTGATTGAGGTACAACTGATAAATAAAGTTGTAAGATATTTAAAGTGTACAATGGGATGATTTAATATATGTATACATTGTGAAATGATTTCTTTAACATATCCATCATCTCATGTATTTACTTTTTTTGATGAAAACATTTAATTTCTGCTCTCTTAGCAAATTTCAATTGTACTATACAATGTTGTTTTCCTAGTGGCTCAGAGGTTAAAGTGTCTGCCTCTAATACGGGAGACCTGGGTTCGATCCCTGGATCGGGAAAATCCCCTGGACAAGGAAATGGCAACCCACTCCAGTATTCTTGCCTGGAGAATCCCATGGATGGAGGAGCCTGGTGGGCTACAGTCCACGGGGTCGCAAAGAGTCAGACACGACTGAGCAACTTAACTTATACAATGTTATCAACTATAGTCACCATTCAGACTCTATTTATCTTATAACAGAAAGCGTGTTGAATGAGCAGAAAGGAGGTGAAGGATTGACTACTGGAATACAAACTCATCTTTTTTTTAGAACTGGATGACCGAGTCTGCTACTCATATTTTCCACCTCTCAGAATCCCGAGGGACACTAACACTGGGTAGGTAACCACTTCACTTCCCCATACTTGAGGCAGCTTTATTAAACAGATCAGGCAACTCTTCTGAGCTTTATTAAACAGATCCAGAGAACCATGTTTATTATTGTTTTGTTCAGTGATACACTTAGAAAGATAAAGAATATGAGATATAAGAACAGTCATAATATACAAGCCTTCTACCACTTCATGGAATTATGATGAACATGTTATTTTAAAAGAAGAGCTCAATGAGATACAACAACACTGTACTGCAGTCCAGCTGAAGCTATATACAATGCATATATAGTTTATGATCTATGTATAATTCATATGTATAAAAACAACATACTTTATTGACGTAAAATAGCACAGCAAGGTTTAAAACAAATGGCTAAGCTCAATTCAGGCTTTACAGTGCCCTGAAAGCCATTTTACTAGCATAAAGGCCTCCAACATGCTGATATTAACCTGCTGATAAATATTTAGACTATTTATATTTTGTTCTCTTCAGAACTAAGCCAAAATAAATATATTTTAAGGCAACCTTTAGAAGTGTCAGCATTTCTTATTTTATCTGCTTTGTGGCAAATGTTATTCACAGTGACAATTAAAATATTGAACAATGAAGGACAAAGATTGACAAATTCATCCTGAATCCATTGTATCCTTTTATAAAAATTTCTCTAATGTACAGAAAAGTCATATTCTTTAGCAACCTTCACTTTCCAATTGTGAAGGGTAACATGATTGCTTTTCTGCCCATACAGGCTTATTCAAAGTTATATGTTGGAGATGTCAATTTTGATTTCATGTTCAGAAAAGCATCTATACAAGTCTCATTGCTATTTTTAAAAATTCAGAAAACAAGAACTTACTGAATACAGGTTATTATGGCTGCAAGCTATTCCACACTGTTGCTCACTTCCATTGTATCTTTGGATAGATAAACTATCCAATATACAAGGTTGAATCCTGCAAATGCAACTGGGAAGAGAATCCGAGAATACTGGTCTATTTTACTGGTACCTCCAAAGGTTAGAGAGAGGGGTGGAGGGGTTACAGGTGTTGCCTGTAAGATGGGAGGTCTTGTGAGGACTTTGCTGGCCTCCGGGGATGGAACTATTGGCAGTGTCAGAGATGTAATTCTTTTCTTCAGATGGTACTTGGAATCAGGATGCTGTAGAGGAAAATATACATATATATTCTGCTTAGGTAAAGGAACAGACGTTACTCATTCATTTTATCATCATTGACAGATGTTTGCTGACACTTTATTATATAAGTTGAGCTTCCCTGTGGCTCAGATGGTAAAGAGTCTGCCTGCAATGTGGCAGACCGGTTTTCAATCCCTGGGTCAGGAAGATCCCCTGGAGAAGGAAATGGCAACCTACTCCAGTACTCTTGCCTGGAAAATCCCATGGATGGAGGAGCCTGGAAAGCTACAGTCCATGGGATCACAAAGAGTCAGACACAACTGAGCAACTTCACTTTCTTTCTATCATATAAGGTAAAGTACCAGCAAATTATTTTTTCTTTTTTTGAAGTAGACCATTTTTGAAGTCTTTATTGAATTTGTTATACTATTGCTTCTGTTTTATGTTTAGATTTTTTTTGGCCATGAGGCATGTGGGATCTTAAGTTCCTAATTAGGGGTTGAAACTTTACCCCCTGTGCCTGCAATGAATTGGAAGGCAGGGTCCCAACCACTGGATCACCAGGGCAGTGTCATCAAATTCTTAATAATATCTGATAGTGCTACTTCTCCAAGAAAGTGGTAAAACAAATTCTAAAAACATTGATTTACTAACAGCCACTGATAGCTCAGTTGGTAAAGAACCTGCCTGTAATTCAGCAGACCCTAGTTGAATTCCTGGGCCAGGAAGATCCCCTGGAGAAGGGATAGGCTACCCACTCCAGTATTCTTGCCTGGAGAATTCCGTGGACTATATAGTCCATGGGGTTTCAAAGAGTCATACATGACTGAGTGAATTTCACTTAATATCCTATAATTTAATACATCAGCAATTGATGGCAAGCATGATCCATGTCCCAGGAACTGTGTTGAGTGCTATACTATTAGGAAGAGATAAGCCAGGCTATAAGAGTTTATCCACTCACCACCTCAGTTATGCATAAACCTATATAGCAATGTGTATAGGCAATGAGAGGGAATGTCACAATGACAGGGGATTTCATTTTGGAGTATGTGGGCAATTAGTTAATACCATAAAATAACAGCTCAGTTAAATGAGAGCATTCTTCTAGACACGTTCCCAGCCTACAGCCTAATCTTCACACATTCATAAATCTGAACCAACTGAGGTATGAACAATAGCATAAAAATTTTTAAGTGCTCATGTACATCAAAAGCCAGGCACAAAGTAGAGATATCCTTACTATTCTTCCCTTGAAATGCGACTGCCTCTTGGTCCAGAGTTCTGTATTGTGAGCTTTCTGCTTCCTATTCAGAACTTCTCTACTGTCTCCTTCCATCTTAAGTTACCAAAAGTGATACATTTACTAACTCCAGAGAGACATGGTGGGGTGGGAGGTGGGAGGGGGATTCAGGATTGGGAGCTCGTGTACACCTGTGGGGGATTCATGTCGATGTATGGCAAAGCCAATAGAGTATTGTAAAGTAAAATAAAGTAAAAAAAAAATAAAATAAAATACAACAACAACAACAAGAATTATTATATGTTCTTTTCTATCATTAGCTTTTCTGTTCCACTGAAATCAGAGGACAACCAATTCTAGTCTTCAAAGGGATATTCAGTGCATTAAGTAACAGATGAGAGGCTGAGATCTAGATGTGGAAACTGCTTCACCCACGCTTTCACAGCCAGTAATAAACCAGCCTGGTTAATCTCAGTGCTTGCTATATCCCAGCGTCTTCTTTACTCTATAGTATCAAGCTTGCTTCAGAGACTCTGATTCTGTTGCTTTAGACACCTTTCAAAATGGTGGAGACTAGGGGGACTTCTGATTCTTACTTTTTCTTGTCTACAGCCTATAATAATCACTCTCCTTGTGGCCGGGTTGTCCTTGCTGAGTCCCTGCCTTCACACGCATGCTGTACATTATCCCTGCTCTCGTAAAACTGCCTTGTTTCCTCTCTGGCAGCAAAATCACCACTTTGCTGCCTGGCAGGGTGTGTTATTCACATGGACAGACTCCCGTGGCTTTAGACAGCAGCCGCATGGCAACAGCATGAGGTGGCCGCCTCCCTGGTGCCGGTGGAACCGCAGGACCGGAACCACCCGCCGATGCGGTGACACTTGGACTCTGGGAAAACAACAACCCCAAGAACCTCTTCTCCCTCACTCCTGAATTTTGCTTTTGATTTGTCGTGGACGTTGCTGAACATCTAAATGGTAATAGTCATCATAGAGAATTCAAGACCATCGTGCTTTGGGGGGCCATGGTAAGCCCTGTTTCTTTACCAAAAGCAAGAATAAATCACTGTAAAGTCTGGTTAGACTTGACCATGGTGAATTTCAAGCAAAGAATATCTTTACCTGTTATCTGTTGACCAGATATTGGGCTAGGCACTGTAGACAGAAATAAATAAATCAAAGGTGTTGGAGGTAGAAGAGAGTTTAGAATAGAACATTGCCCAGTCTACCGATCTTGAATAGGAAATAAGTGACATTTTCTATTAAAAATATGTGACAATCTTCTTTGATTCTTTGCTTTATAAACCACTGTCACTCTCTTTTCATAAACTATTCATTCCTCAAAGTCAATTTTAAGCTTCACTTTCTTACTGGAGCCTTCTTTCATTTCTCGTGCCCTCGTTGATCATTCTTTCTTTTCAGTGCATACAGCTGTAATATACAATTTTCAATCTAAATATTGGTATATTGGTATAATATCTGGCATTGTACACAGCTGTCTTGTGTATTAGTCTGTTTTACAAATAAACTGTTAAACAACTGAACAAACTGTGACACCTGAGGACAGTTGTACCTAGGGTCACCAATAGTGTGTGGATAGGACCAGTGTAGTGGTATTCCAGTCTCAATATGCCTGTCTTAGAAGATAAGCATAACATTGTCAGCCCAAGCTTTCTATCATGTTTCCCAAATTCTAATTTGAATTTTCAACTATTTTATATGTTATGAAAATGTTCTTCACCTGAAAGAGAAAAACGTGTCACTGTTTAATCCTTTAAAAAGAGTTCTCCTCCTTCCAGATATACAGAACATTAAAATATTTTACTCTAATAAATTTTCTAAGTATCTTAATGGAGAATAAAGAGGGCAAGGCTTTAGAGGAGACCTTCTTTCTAAACTTGTCTTGATTTTTAATAGCATGCATTGTCTGTCTGTCACCTATGTTTCTTTCTTTTTAAGGGAGAAAGAGGGCAGGCATGAACAAGTTCATTGAGATGGAAAAGTGTAAATTATAATCCAGCATAAATATATAATGTATTGTTTTATCTCACTCTCTCTTTTGGAGATGTGGGGAGAAGTTATTTGTCAATCTCTTGGCATGTCACAGTGTCACAAATGACTTAATGAGAATTGCCAAAGCCCTTGTTCAGAGTTAAGCAAGATCGTTTGAGACCTAATGCATGAAAAATTTATGCATAATAGCATTAGCTTGGAATTAAACATCTCCTGTGATAGGATCCTTCTTTTCCTCATCTGCTTCCCTAGACAGTCTCTATGGAGTGTTGCTTAGGAGTTAGAGGGCAACAGAGTCAGAAAGCCCTAGTCTGCAATTCCACATTTACTACTTATCTTCTGTATGACTTTACACATGGCAAAGGAGTCATAGATTCTCCCTTAGCTTAAAGTTTCCATCTTTAAAGTTAGAGACAATAATTATTTCATCTGTAAGGATTTTTTCCCTTTCTTTAAGAACTCGAGAAAGAAAATGTCTCTTCATCATATGCTTCCTGCCTACTTAGCTGTTACAGTTCTTCTTGTTATCATATCTTCCCTGTAAACATTACTTCTGTTGTGCTTTATCCCCCTTCCTGACTTGAAATCTCCTTAATGTAGAAATCTCTCTTAATGGTAGAGGGCATATTATTTTCATATGTAAGTACTCCAAACTACCTAGCCAGTGCATAGAACACAGTGAATGCTTCATAAGCAAAGCTAAATCAATAAGTGAATGAAAATCTAAACATTTTCTGAGACTTATAAGAGTTTTCAGACAAAGAGAAGGGAACAAAATATTCATGATTATTTTATATTTTAGCATATTGTTTATATTACATTATATTAAGTACCATGCTTCCCAGGTGGAACTAGTGGTAAAGAACTCACCTGCCATTGTAGGAGACGTAAGAGACATGGGTTTGATCCCTACATCAGGAAGATCCCCTGGAGGAGGGCATAGCAACTCACTCCAGCATTCTTGCCTGGAGAATCCCCATGGACAGAGGATCCCAGTGGGCTTCAGTTCAAAGGGTCACAAAGAGTTGGACAGAACTGAAGCAACTTAGCACACAGGCATGTACATAGGTACCATATCTAAGCACTTACCATTTACAAGCACTACCTGGCACTCTGCCTGCATTTTGCTTATTCCTAGAATCTCTAATGTAATATTTTGTTTTAGAGATGAACTCATGAAGGTATAAGCAGGAAACTGACACAAGTGATAAGTGGTAGCACCTGAATTCAATCCCTCTTAGATGCCTAAGAGCAGGGGTCCCCAAGCTCTGGGCCACAGAGAGCTTGGGGACCCCTGTCAGATGAGAGGCAGCAATAGATTAGAAATAAAGTATACATTGAATGTAATGTGCTTGAATCTTCCCAAAACCACCCCCCAACCCTGGTTCATGGAAAAATTATCTTCCATGAAATCAATTCCTGGTGCCAAAAATGTTGGGGACCACTGCTAAGAGCATAACCTTAATAAATACTGTTTTTCTTTCCCATCAGCTTTAGGGTTTAGGGCATGGTTGTTTCTCAGCTGCAAAGTTACTGACATATTGATACTTCTTAGTTGTGGGGACTGTCCTATACATCATGGGGTCTTGAGTAGCATCCTTGTCCTCCATCCATAAGATACCTGTAGCACCCACATCCTCAGAGTTTTGACAACCAAAATTGTCCTTGTAGCATGACATACGTCCTCTAGGGACACCCACCATTGAGCATCACTGGTTTAGAATTACACTGCCTCATTGTACAGCGATGGCTGGGGGTTTTCTGTGCTAAGTCACTTCAGTCGTGTCCAACTCTTTGTGACCCTATGGACTGTAGCCTGCCAGGCTTCTCTGTCCTTGGGGATCTCCAGGCAAGAACACTGGGGTGGGTTGTCATGCTCTCCTCCAGTGGATCTTCCTGATCCAGGGATTGAACCTACATCTTTATGGCTCTTGCATTGGCAGGCAGGTTTTTTACCACTAATGCCACCTAGGGGGTTTCTGCTGCTGCTGCTGCTAAGTCGCTCCAGTCAGGTCCAACTCTGTGCAACCTCATAGATGGTAGCCCACCAGGTTCCCCCTAGCAGGCAACAAATACAAGATTCTCAAGGAAATGCCAGAGACCTGAAAAACGCACACGCTGGATAATCAGTTCCTGGATAATGAGAAATCGGCACTATAGAGACTGGACATCTAAAATTTAGAAGAATCACATTGAGTTTCTGAAATGAAAGCCAATTTTGCAAGCCATTCAAGCTACAGGTTTGCATCAGATTCTGCCTGCCCTATTGTAAGCTCAGCAGCTTCAGTGGATGGTAAAATAGGCTTTTGTCAGAGTCCAGATGAGGGCTCAGCTTGGGGCTGTCACTGTTTTGAGTGGAACACCTGTGGTTTTGAATTTTTCCAGGGCTCCCCTGCTGCTCAGTGCCATCCTGCTTTTGATATTTTTAGAGCATGGCTTTGTTTTAGGTAACGCCATTTTGCAAAGGTACTTGGAGTCAAACTGGACATTGTGACAGTCAGTTATTTGGTATAGGGATAAGGCATTTGGGAAGTACTAAGAGCAATTTTGAAACAATAGTCAGTGAGTCTAATATATTAAAGAGGTGGGAGCAATGGGTTCCCTCCTAGGGGAGATATTCCAACCAGGGCTGCCTTACTCTAGGGCAAACAAAGCATCTGTTTTTAACCGGGGCACCAAAAACAAGAGAACACATTTTTGAAAACATTTAGTATTTGACAATTTTTAAAATGATAGTATTAATAATTATGGAGAAAACAAACTCTGTCAAATGTCCTTACATTTGTAACTGGTAGAACTGGGAGCAGAGACAATTCCAGAATATCTATGGCGAAGCAGCTTATTGGTAGCAATCTGGTAGGTCAGTGGTGCTAGAGACATGTCTGAAAACCACACTGAAATGTTTGGAGGGTCCTGAAAGGAATACTGGATGGGGATTTGATGGAAGGTATAGGGAAAGAGCTAATTGCCTACACTTCTTGTCTGACCCACCCCACCCTCTCTATAAGTCATATGATGGTATTACCATGGGGAAGGGGCATCATGGTCTTTCTGGTGCTCAGAGTCTCTGATGGTCTTAATTCAATTGCTAATTCTTTGGAGTAATGATAGTACTCAAAAAAATCTCAGCAATGTTAGGAACACGGGAGGTAAATCTATGCTTCATATTTCTCTACACAGGTGAAGGGCAACATGGTTATGGCCCAGCAGATGTTTCAGCCTTGAAAAGAGTACAGAAAGGACATATCTTACTTCCTTCTCTGTTCCCAAGTTGCTAATAACTGACTTAGTGTCTCTAGATCAGGGCCAGGCTCATCTTTCTGTTCTCAACATAGGCACCACTTCCTCCAGAATCAGCCCCTCCAGACTGAGCGAATACTCTTGCGTGGTCCTTCTTCAGCCTACTATACATCTGTAACCACAACTTTTATCACAGTGCATTATCAGGGCTCCTTGATTTCCCTCTCTTCCTGCTTGATGGGCAGATCCATGACAGAAGAGGCTCTATCGATGTTGCTTACTAATGAATTCTCAATGTTCTACAGAGGGTCTGCATATAAAGGCACTTAAATGCTCATGGTATGAATAATTTGAACATATAGGTACTCAATAAATTGGTGTCAGGTGACAAAAAAATAAACCATGTAATCAGTATAAACACAGTTATTCTTTCAACTAGTTAAATTTTGGTCAACTTATAGATAATTTGTGAAAAACATCACACCTTCCATGAAAAAGAGAAGTCACATTGGATGTGTTGAGTAGTGGTGCAGAGGATTCATTCTTAAGAACCTGGTGATGAGGACTTAGATGTTTAAAATAAAAGGAATACTAGGAAAACATTCCAAAAGAGATCAGAGTCTAAACTCAGTCTTATCTACAAAATAAGTACACCCTAGACAAATAATAAGTTCTGAAACATAAATATAGGAGTACTCTAATGCCTGAATAGCATACCATATAAAAACAATATGGAAAGATACCATACAAGCGGGAAAGAAGCACTGGACAATTCTCAAAATCTAAAAATATAAAGTCTCCACTTCCAAATGCCTTAAAAACAGAAAGATTATTAATCTGTAGAATACTTCTGAAGATTTAGATTTAGTCTCTTCAGATATGAGTACTAGATTTTAAATGTCTGAATTTCTTTATCATTATTATAAATTTCAAGGTCAAATTCAAAGTGATGAAGTTTTCACATTCATTCTAACCAGTTTCCTGTGAAAAACAATGTGCACTTTAAAACATACAATTTAGAATCACATGAAATATCCAAGCACTTAATCTCATTTCAACTTTGCCATATTGGTTTGCTATTTCAATGTCCAACTTACCCAAATAATGTTATTTTGATTACAACTGAATAGGCATTTTTAAATGTCATGGTATTTGAAAGAAAAAATGACCTTGTAATCATAATATACCATTGTGCTATATAAATTCCAAATATGTAATTTATGTTTGTTCCTCTATATTATAAAAGGCAATTGCCAAGTTTTGACATAAATAAATAAAATGTACATGTTCTATGCAATCATCTGTATTTATTTCTTGATGCTTACAAGGTTTATATTATTAGGTTTGGTTACTTTTGGTTTTTATTTTTATACTTTGACTTAGCCTTTCAGAAACAAAAGTCTCCTTTTCATTGCCTTGAAATATAATAAGTGGGGTCAGGTTTAGAGATATAATTTTTTATAGGAAAAAAAAGTCCACTTGCAAGGAAAAAAGTACTTTGAGATGATTTGAATCCAATTTTTTAATGCAAGTTCCAAAGGACAGCCTAATTATATGTTAGTATATTTAGAACTATTAGAAGATAGTCTATATGAAGACCTGAGATCTTAAATTCCATCTTATTAATAAATTATACCTTTAAAATAATAGATGTGGGGAATGATAACTCTGTGCTTTCTCCAGGGATTTGAAATCATATCCTTCTCAGTAATCCATATTTTTAAAAAGTTAAAGTAAGGAAGTTGGTCTTTCCTTTTGTCTTGATATCAGATCAATGACTATATTCAAAATCACTTTTCTTCTCTTTTTCTCATGAATTTCTCCTTTTATTTTTACTGTACTTGTCAAATAAGAGACCGTTAAATGGTATTTTGATAAATATCAGTTCTTCTTCCTTTCTAGATATATGTTAATATATGACCTTTGGGCAATATAATTATGTGTTTATATAAGTGCAGACAGGTTGTAACATAATCACGTTTTTGTAACATAAGCACAAACAAAATAATTNAATAAGAGACCGTTAAATGGTATTTTGATAAATATCAGTTCTTCTTCCTTTCTAGATATATGTTAATATATGACCTTTGGGCAATATATTTATGTGTTTATATAAGTGCAGACAGGTTGTAACATAATCACGTTTTTGTAACATAATCACAAACAAAATAATTCTCAAAAATACTTAAATTTATCTTTTGTGGAAAATATAATTTTCAATTCATTTGAACTAGGTCTTCAGACTAACATATTTTTGTTGTAAATTTATATTTTTGTGACCTTTGAAAATACATGTGTGGGGATGTGTGCGTGCTCAGTCATGTCCAGTTCTTTGCAACTTCATGGACTGTAGCCTGCCAATCTCCTCTGTCCATAAGATTTCCCAAGGAAGAATACTTGAGTTGGGTGCCACTTGCTCCTCCAGGGGATCATCCCAGCCCAGGGATCAAGCCCACATCTCTGGAGTCTCCTGCATTGGCAGGTNGTCCAGTTCTTTGCAACTTCATGGACTGTAGCCTGCCAATCTCCTCTGTCCATAAGATTTCCCAAGGAAGAATACTTGAGTTGGGTGCCACTTGCTCCTCCAGGGGATCATCCCAGCCCAGGGATCAAGCCCACATCTCTGGAGTCTCCTGCATTGGTTTCTTTACCACTAGTGCTACCCAAACATCATTAAATGAAAGAAAGAATTTTGGAAATCACCTCACCTACATTCAGAAAAGGTGTTTTTTGTTTTTTGTTTTTTTTTTTTTACCCAGTGGTATGTACTCTTTCATAGTTCAGTCTCTGAGAAGGTGCTAGCGAGGTTAGGGCATATAGTTGTGAATATTAGGATTTCTGGAATCAATTCTTAGTTTTTCTGAGTGATTAATGTTTCCCTTCTCTGAGCCTCTGTTTTTTATTTTCAAGTGTAATTTGACTGGATCACTGGATGGCAGACTTCTTTTTTAATGAGGTCTAATTTAAGGAAAAACTCTTTAAATGATTAATTGCCACTTACCATGGAATGGTCTTATTCTTTGGAGAAAATGCAAATTCTCAAACAAGTTTCTTAGTTTATCAAAGAGAAAAGTTTCAATAAAAATGGTCTTTTAAAGCCAATAAATAGCTCAGTATTTGGAAAATAAAATACATATAGTATTACAATAATTACATAATACATATAGTAATACAATAATTCTTATTGTAAAATTTAAGCAAAGATTAACTGGTTTTGTGATTTGGAAATATTCATGAGAATTGAATAATTATAAACATATTTCCAATTGTCTGCATTACTTGATTTTGCTCTTTTTTCAAGAGCTACAGTTTGGAGTTTGTATTGAAGTAAAAATGTATATTTGTCAATCAATTCTACAATCCTTTTTTAAGAAGTATGTGCAATTTAATTGTGAGAATTTATTCATATACATAATTGAAATTTGGGTGCACATTTATGACCCTTGAATTATTAATGCTATCATTTATTTTTTATTAAAAAGTGCTTTGGGGACAAGCATTTAGTCACCACAAATCTAAACTTAATTTTATAGGTATTTTTCACTGATTAAGTCTTTGTAAAAATTAATATACATAAAATATGCATATTACATACATATAACATGAATGTGAACATGAGAATGTTTTCATATGAATCAAAAACTTGGCTTATGACTCAGCATTCACAGAATCTAATATACACATCTTGCCCCTCTGGATTAAAGCAAAAAGCAGATTTTTAACAAAAATTGCTCATGGGAGTCCCTGTTGGTTTCCTTCAGACTCTGGAGCCTCATTAGGAACGTTTTTGTTTTTTTTTTTCTTTTTTTAATGTTATTCTCCCTGGTTGGTATATGGGAACCCGTTCAAAGGAAGCACCTAAAGGCTGAGAATTTTCTTGTCTCCTCTGAGCACTTGGGATCTGCCAGTACTAGTGAGGATGATGAAAGAGGAATACCAAAAGTTTAGAGCAAAGATAAATGAAGGATTGTTGCTTGGCTTTTTCCTGTGAGGTTGGAGAAGTTGACCTTGGAACCAAAGTTACATAACTTTATTACTAATGTTACTTTAGGACTATCTACTTGTTTGCAATAACTATTCAGACTGCCTTCTCCTATGCAGTGTGGGTAACATTAGAAAAGTAAACAATTACCAAAACAATCTCAGCTTCCAGGGGTTCGGTCGCTTTCGCTATTGTCACTGGGGGTGAGGCTGCAATCTGCGCCTTCCTTTTGGCCTTTTGTGTCTGAAGATTGGTAAAGTAGTTGACAGCAGCAAACTCAATAAGAGCAGAGAAGACGAAAGCAAAGCAAACAGCTATGAACCAATCCATGGCAGTTGCATAAGACACTTTTGGCAAGGAGTGCCGGGCACTGATGCTTAAAGTGGTCATGGTTAAAACAGTGGTGATTCCTAAAACGAGACAGAAGAAGAAATGCAGTATTAGCATTTAAAATCAAATAATGGGCTCAAATGGGAACTTGTTGAAGATTTCAGTTACAAATGTAATTTTTGTTATTTTATTATTTTTAATTGTTCACAATTATTATCATAGGCATTCATATTTTTGTATCCTTCAATATCTTGCATACATTGTAGTTGCTCAAAAAGTTATTTTTTGAAGTTATTTAGTTTAACAATAATAATAGTAAATTATTAGTACATGAGTAATACAATCTTGAACTTCTGATCATATTTAATGCTGATATAAAATTTCAACATATTAATAAGTATTTGTATAGATGATAAATATAAAATTAGATTTCACAATATTTTAATGTCTAGATTGGTTTTAAGATAAAATATTTAATCACAAGAAAATAATTTCATCACTCATCTTGCAGAGGTTTTCTGTCTTGGAGGATTTATATAATCCAAAGATGGTTAGCATCATATATATATTATTTTATAATTTGCAGAAAGAGATCTGTTTTAGTATGGTAAATTAAAAGGTCAAAATCCATCTGAGATTTCAATTAAACTCAGGTCTTCCCTATGAGCTACTAAACTTATAATCATGAGAGCTAAGGAAAAAATTGGGTTTTGTTACAGAAGATATTTTCTGTTTTAGCTCTTTTTATTTCATTTTGTTCTGTCACACTGTTAGTGATTCTATATAGCATAAATGTAACTAAATACTTAGGCTGAACAATAGGAAACTGGTGATATTTAACTGTGATTCATGGGGTCTCAAAGAGTTGGACACAGCTGAGTGACTGAATTGAACAGAACTGAAGACCTAAAAAATGGCAATTTTTTTTATGATCCTCCCTAATGAAAGGGAAATCTATTTTGTGTATTCATGGGTTCAGCATCTTAACTTTTGTTTTCATTGAATTACATGTCGTTTAAAATTTTCTACTTTTTCAAGTTATGAAAAAGCAAATTGAGATAAGAAATTCTCTAAAATAGGGCACATGAAAGTCATAGGAAACCAGCCAGAATTCTTGCTGAGACAAATCTTTTGTTGATTCACTACACAAATTGTGATAAGATAAAGGTTACTTCATATGAAACATGTGTCTGAATGAGATAGGAGTTTGTTTCCTTTGTGGATTGAAAAAGTTCACTGATGTGAATATTCCCTTTAAAATACACAAGCAATCTGAGCTGAAGGATGATAGAAAGTAGAGCCCAAAGAGTGAAGCATACCAAAGACAGTTCTGGCTGGAACAGACTCCTTATTAATCCAGAAAGACACCTGGGAAAGAATGACTGTCATAATGCAAGGAGTATAGATCTGTATCATGAAGTAGCCCATCTTCCTTTGCAAATGGAAATAAACTGTCATTATTACGTATTCACCTGTTGGAAGACAGGTATGTCAGTGTTATTGCTGTTGACAGTGTGCAAAAAGTGTGCAGTTAGAAATAAATCTTATAGATCCTTAAATTAAGATGTGTAGGAAGAAAATAGCAAAGACATTTTTCAATGTATTACAAAGTTAGTTGATCAGCAGATGATAAATGCATCAGCTCATTGTTTTCTGTGGAGTTCTTTGTGTCACATACATACAAAACTACTCACTCCAAGGTTATACAAATCTTTATAAATCCATCTTAAAGCTACTCATCACTTTAAAACTTCAAGTTTAGCTGAGAATGGCTAATGCAGAGGAAAAACAAATAGATATTTTGAAAATGTGCACTGGAGTCACCTTGTAGGATTCTATTCACATGTTAATTAAATTCTTACCTGTGTTAGATTTAATTGTCTCACTAGATACTGTTTGTCCAATCAGATCATACTGAAGGAGGCTTGAGGATTCTTCTGGGACTTCCACTGAGTAAAGTGGTCCTTTTTTCCATGTATATATGATTTCACTTTTGGGGTAAGCATCTGAATTTGTTAAACAAATTGCAGTAAATCTGGCTAGTTGTATGTTTGTTTTTTTCTTTCAAAGCAAATCATGTCCATTATGAAAAGAAAATACAAGCATAAATTTTAAAATATATATTTTTTCTTTAATCCTGGTGATCAAAACCTCTATGTATAAGATTGACAGACATGATTAAGTAAGTTAATTCTAAGAATTATACGGAGTATATCAGAATAGTAATTCTCTTTTGCTTTCCAGCCTGACTAAAACCAAATAATTATGTATTTGGATACATTATTTAACTCTCAGAAGTAGTTTGTCACTTACAACTGCCAAATTTGAGCGGACAAGCATGCCCATCCATAGGAAAGTTAACCAGTTTCATAGGACAATCAGCGTTGATGGTAAGCCTAAGAAACATTGAAATAAATGGTTCTGAGTCAGTATGATGGACAAATCCTTTGAGCAGAGGACAAAGAACTGAGGAAGCCTCACCTCATGGTGTATAGAATGGTTCCATTCTGCATTATTCTGAAGAGTTTATTAGGAGTTGTCATGTTGTGAGCAATTGATTTTTTCCCATTCCTGAAAAAAGTGTCAGGTGTCCAGATTTTACTGACCATCAGGTTATTCAAACTCAAAATCTCAGTTGGCCCCCCAAACTTCAACCTCTCATCTGTCCAAGTCTGGCGGAAAAAAACGTCCATCGTGTACTCCTAAGAGAAAGTAAGATATTCACGCATGCTGGGTAGATAGTTCATTAAGAATAGTTTATTCACTAGCTTACATACTCAATACTAAAATTTAAGAAATAAAGCAACTTTTTATGACAATAGCCTATCAGCTATAACCAGTGAATTGTTATTTTTCACACTGTAAGATTGTAATATTATTATAGATGATCGTGTTGATATTGTATAAACCTCCCTTCTCCACCTTCACCTTCAACATTCTTCCTTTATTCTATCAGTAATCCATGTCTCTATCTACTGACCTCCTGATTTCTCCTTGTTTAATTTAAAATAAAAATATAAGATTTAATCTAGGTTTTGTTTTGGCCTTCCTACCATCAATTAGTATAATCATTCCTCTTAGCAACTTGTTTACCTTCAAAAATATATCTGAGCAACACAGTGCCACTTAGTACAGTTCCAAGGATAGAGAAACTTTACTTGAAAAGCATACTTTGTCTGCACATCATAATTATTTTATATAGTTCTCAGAGAACATAAAAGCAAATATTACCATGATTACTCAAACAGAGCCTCATTTAAGTATGCATAATCAAAATTATGTTTTAATTTGTGGCTTTTATGAAATAACATTAAGAACTTGAGTATTATGATAAAGGCCTTTGCTAAAGTCAGTGATAAATAGCAACTTATAATTATGTCAAAATATTGCCAAGAATTGCTTTGTATCCTTTATATGTTGCTTTATGAGACCTATTACTGCAAGTGGTGATTATATTTTAAAAATATAATTTGACATACAGTATATCCATATAGTGGTGATCCAGGCTATAACAAGCCTCTCTTTTATAAAGAAACTTAAAAAAGAGACACATGCATAAAGTAAAGTTCTAAGTGTCCCTAGATTTCAATGCTACAGTAGAATATAGTTATGATTATTTATTCTTGGTGTGAGTCATACTCAAATGAAAAAATCTGATAGTTAAATTGTTGAGGATTCTGAAGAAATACTGACTCTTTTCTCTCAACTCTTAAGACTTTTATCTCCTAAAGTGCTCCTTAGTCTCTGTTCCTCTTCCTTGTTACTTTCTTTTTACTCCTTTCTCCTCCCCTTTTTACTCCTTTCCCCCTTTTTACATTTCTATTCCTTTCTTTCTGCTTATATTCTCAGCTCAAAAAGCAGAAAATGAAAGTCTCTAATAACTGTTAATCTAGAATTACATCCCTCTAGTACATTTAATACACCACTTTAAAGATTTATGTTTTTCTTCAGTTTTAGTATTTATATTTTATTTTTAGGGGGACACACTCCCGGAGAGACATGAAAGAATATCATGATGCACTTTGTTCTAAAAAACTGGTTCAGTTTTTCACTGCCACTTACTATAAATACCCTCTTACGGAATCCTACAGCCATCTGTACCTGGAACAGAGTTCCCAGAACACCTACTGGTCCATTTGCAAACATAAAAGGTGGAATGCGTTAGTCTTTCCAAAGGACTCCCTTTACTGTTTTAATAACATGTACTGAGAATGGTGCACTGCCAAAACAGCCACATTTTATGTTTAATAGATCTTCTCAAAATACTCTTCCATGGCATTCCATCTTTGTTATTTTTTTACTCCTCCATCAATTTCCTAAAACTTCATAAAGATGGGAGAGAATCTTCTCTTTGTAAGGAAGAATCGGCACTTGATATGTGAACAGAAGAGAGGATATCATCATCTTAAAAGTCTCCTCAGATTCATGTTCAAGCAGAGCCTTTAGTGAAATGTGAAGGTGATTTGGCCAATAATCTGCTGTAATGGCCATTCCTTCCCAGCATGAGCACGTATATTGCTTTCAGATCTGGAGCCAAGACTGTTAACAATGTCCATTATCATTCATTCTGGGACTCAGTCCATTCCTCCTTTAAACAAAATTACTCTCCTCACTCATCTCACTCACCATCTCCACGTCTGACACAGGCCCAAAACTTGTCACATAAATGTCTGTTTTGACTTCAGTGACAGCACCTGAAATTAGCCCAAAGGGACATTTATCATCAATGACGTTAAGGGGATTGAACGGAACGACTGTTTCACAAAGTTCCTTCTCTCAGTCAGNCCCAAAACTTGTCACATAAATGTCTGTTTTGACTTCAGTGACAGCACCTGAAATTAGCCCAAAGGGACATTTATCATCAATGACGTTTAGGGGATTGAACGGAACGACTGTTTCACAAAGTCCCTTCTCTCAGTCAGAATCTACAACCCATCCTAACGTAATTCCAGTAGCAAGGGTCCTTTGGGTTTTTCAGCTGTTAAAAGACTCAAATAGTTGCATCATTTTGAATTTATTCCGGCCAAATTGCCAAGTTTAAGGAATGAAAAAAACTGGGTTAGTATTCTGACAACTACAGTAATAATTAATGTTTAGTGATAGCTTTAATAGAACAAATACTTAAAAATGTGTTTTATATGAAGAATCTCACTTATTCACACACCCTATGAGACAAGCACTGTTTATACACCCCGCCACTGTTGAGAAAGTGGAGGCTTAGAGAGTTCAAATGACTCGCATGTAAGGTCAGGAATTGAGGGAGGGACAGAGACTGGATGGCCCCCGCCCCAACTCCAGTGCCCCGAAACTTCCCACTCTGCTATCCTGAGGCCTCCGGGCCTTGGACTGGTGCTAAGGGGGAAGAAGGGCACGTATGCCATACACAGTCTAGGAAGGACTCTGCCTCTTACCTCCAAATCCCGGTCGCAGCCGATTGTCGTAGCCTTCAAGCAAGTTGTCCAGGATCCGACTGATGTTTTTGGAATAGAAGTTTCCTTCATCTTCAAGTTTCCCTAAAGCATTTTCTACCCTGTGAGTAGACAGTCAATGATCCTCCCTCCCAGCCTCAGAGAAAACAGGCTGTTCATTCCAGCCTCGTCTACCCCACCATGCAGATGAGCCATGCATGCCAGCCAGGTTGCTCCTATGATTTGGTATAGAAGTCACCCAGTGGATGTATGCTTGCCCTTTCCTTGGAGCTAAAAGGAAAAGTCAGAAAACAAAGTCTTACCAGAGAACAATGTACAGACAGGGCAGAGGTGACACCATCCTGCGGAGCACTGAGATGCCCGGCTCGCTCTCCGCCTGCCTTCTCCTCCTCCCAGCCAGTTCCCCTTTTCCAGTTAATTAGAGCGCTCTCCAGGACCACTCATAGCCCTTCTTGTGTCCAGCCAGTAATCCAGTAGATGAAGATGAAAAGGTTGCCAGCTAAACGTGGAGGGCTCCCCTTGATCTCTTCACTCTCTGTTCTGTCCTTTCACGTGGAACAAGGTGGTTTGGGGTCTTAGACTATGTCCCAGTGGACATTTATCCTCCTCTGACTGACTCAGTTGGGAAATGAGAGTCTGGAGGGACAGTGCATGGTCAGAGAGCAGTGACAATAATCAAATAAGGCATTGGGGAGATTAGAAGGGAGAAATTCACTGCTAGTTTTGGCATGGACTTAGCAGGGCCCTGTGAGGAAATCTGGACGACAGTGGCATCTTGCTGATTGAGATTATGTTCCAATGGGCTCAGCATTTATTATTTCTATGGTTCACAGAAGGATTTCTACATAGCTCTCACTGCTTAAAAAGTCTAACAATATTGAGGTCTTCTTGGATGCTCTTTCTGATTTCACCAGCTTTATTGCATCAGCTACCCCTTTCTTCTCTATTTAAACACTGGTTCTCATACTTCTTTGAAAAAGCAGTTAGAACACATCAGAACAACCCCTGACCATCTTGCTGTTGGATTTGTGTTCTGTTTGTTTGTTTGTTTTGCAAGTACTTTGCTGATCCTTCTTGTGAAATGTATGGCATCTCGAGCAAAGTTATAAAATCCAATGCTGCCTGTAAGAGATAATGTCTGGAAAGAGCTTACTAAGATTTCCATGTAGAAATGCTATAAGAATAAAGTATCCATAAACATGGTTGATGATGATGTTGCTGGCACTATTAGGCTTGTCATAGGTCAAAAGTGGAATGTTTGAAACCAAGGAACAACATTCTCTCCCTAGTCTGGTAAAGTAGGAGTGATAGAAGTCTCTTTAAGCCTTGTAATTTTAATCTTTAAATAAAAATAATAAAGTATTGTGAATGTGTATGTATATATATATATATTTTTTTAAATTCAGGAACATAAGAGCCAGAAGCAAATGTCTTCACTATCCTCCTGCCAGATCCATCCCCTACCTACCTAGTTCACAGTCTGTATTTTCAGCACCTAAATTCTACACAAGTGATGGTAACTTGAAGCTATATAGCACAGTCGTAAGCATTATTTCTGAAGACATGACATAAATAATTTGAGAAACATTTCCAGAAATTAGCTATAAAAAAAAAACAATGACAATAATAGAAACAGGAAAACTCCAAAATTTCTTATGATTTTTTTTTTTAAATTACTGAATCTGTTACATGGAATTTTCTAGTTACTCATCAAAAACCTGAATTCCCTCCAGCATCCCTGGCAAGTGGTATTCAGCATCTGATTTCTCACTTTGCTTTACTAGTGTTGGGTTGAAATCTGCACCCTGGTCCTAGTTCTCATCTTTGAAGCTACACAAAACAAAATAATATTATTTCAGAGCAAACTACATAGCAATCACATAAACAAAGATATCTATCGTGTCCTCTCTAATTTAAGCTAAGACTCCAAAAATCATTTTTTATTGATTACAGAACCTGGTTTTCATATTTCTCCTTATTCTTTTCACTTTATTTTAAACATAATACAACTAATCACCATAGCATTTTCAATTCCATTGATTGCACTAAATCCTAAGTATCTGATGCTATTAAATAATTATTTGATCATTTTTACCACAATGTATTGTTTTTATTCACCACAGGACTCTACATTTATCCCTGCAACTTTGTATCATTTTTACCCATCATTTTGTTTACTATCCATCTCTGATTTGCATCATCCTCAAGCTTAGTGAAGTGTCTAGACTAATCTTTTTGTTCATGTGTTAAAAAGATGATCATTGGTGAGATGTTACATTTATATACATATTCTTTTTGAATAGGCATGTTTTCCTCCTGAAAAGTATTTATTGAAAAAAGAAATAGTTATTATTATATTTATCTCTGAAGAGAAGATTAACATATTTGATTCTATTTTCTGATGAGTTTTAATTAGTAGTTTAATGAAGGACAATAAATCAATTTTCTACTCTAAATAGGAAAAAAAAAATCCTAAATCTGGAAGGATAATAAGGGTATATAATCTTAGCCATCTCACTTTGCAGATCTCACCTTTAAATGAATGTGCTGGAACTAAGGGACTCAAATTCTGTAATTCTGTTGATCTGATTTATATGTTGGTGACTATATAAGGAAGTCACCTCTTCACACATCCCTGTCAGAATGGGCAGACAAGCTCTAATAACAACACTGTTGTTTGATTACAGTTATTATTTTCCTATGGAACTAGCCATAAAGGAGTTCAAAAACATGACTCTTTGAGAAATTATTTTGAGAAATGCGTGGTCATTTACGTAACATTCTGTCTATGCAAACCAAGTATTTAGGAATTCCCCCTATTTAGTGAATTACTTTCTTTTGGGAAATTAGAGAACATTTGTCTCACACCTGTCTACTTCACAGCTGTTTTTCCTAAATATGTTTTTAAATCACCTTGGATGACCACTGGCTTGCTTTGCTTTTCCTCTCCACTAGAAAGCCTAGAACTAACATCCTCTCCAAAATACTGTTATTAATATGCTGCACTTTGCAAAAGGACAATGTGAAAAAATCTATCTCCCTTCTCTGTCCTAAACTTTGAACTGCTGGCATCCTGGGTTTGTGTGTATGAAATTAAAGACTCAGAGATGATTGGAGGAGGTTATTGCACAGAAAAAGCAAACTTGGCACCAGATGCTAAATAGTACTTTCCATGATAAAAAAGAACCAATACATATGTTTATGCATTTATACATAAGTAAGTAGAAAACACAATCAAAATCTTCAAGATCAGTATGGAATTGTCTCTTGAACAACACATGATTGCATTTTCTCACTGCAAATCTCCACTGGGCTTAAAAAAAAAAAAGAAAAGAACAATATTAGAATTGAGACTCAGAACCCAGTAGCTCTTTTTTGGTCAAATAATAACTTCAACAAAGTAACTTTATTATTTGAGCACTAATGTTCTTACCTTTGAGGAACTTAAACCAAAGGATTTCAGTATTTGTATAACTACTTCCTACTTAATACTAGAGGACTTGAAACATTTTCCCTGTTTGTTTTAGAAACTGTTATGGAAAGCCAGTCAGTCAGTCAGTCAATAAATGTAATTTAAGACTGCAAGTGGAAATTGTGCTTAGTCACTCAGTCATGTCCAACTCTTTGTGACCCCATGGACTGTGGCCCGTCAGGCTCCTCTGTCCATGGGGATTCTCTAGGCAAGAATAGTTCAGTGGGTTGCCAAGCCCTCCTTCAAGGGATCTTTCCAACTCAGGGATTGAACCCAGGTTTCCCACATTGCAGGCAGACTTTTTTTAAACTGTCTAAGCCACCAGGGAAACCCCAGAATACAGGAGTGGGTAGCCTATCCCTGGGCTTCCCTGGTGGCTCAGATGGTAAAGAACACACCTGCATGGCAGGAGACCTGGCTTCCATCCCTTGTTTGGGAAGATCCCCTGGAGGAGGGCATGGCAACTCATTCCAGTATTCTGGCCTGGAGAATCCCCATGGATAGAGGAACCTGGCCGACTACAGTCCATGTGGTCGCAAGGAGTTGGACACGACTGAGCGACTAAGCAAGCACAGCACAGTCTATCCCTTCCCCAGGGGATCTTCCCCACACAGGAATTGAACCAGGGTCTCGATTCTTTACCAGTTGAGCTCCTAGGGAAGCCCAAGTGGAAATTAGCATACTATTAATAATAGCTACCAAATATTTAACATTTACCATGTGCCAAGAATTATGTTAAGAATTCCACATACTCCAATTTATTCACTGCTAACACAAAAATCTATGAGCTGCCTCTAAGTGAGTCCTTTTGTAGATCAGTAAGTATTTAACTTGTTTAATCTCACACAACTAGTAAATGCAGAATTACAATTTAAAACCAGTTTGTCTAAATCAAAAATAAGAAGGGACAAACTAATGCTGGGGGACAGAATCCAATGAAATATAAGTTTCAGTTCTAATACAAGACCAACTTCTGTCATATTTATCCAAAGATGGAATGGAGTACCATAGAAGGGAAAAAAAATTCTTTTTTTGTTAATGAAAGTGTTCTTATGGCCTGGAACACCACGAATGGGTTTATGAATGTTGTTTCATGAGGAAATTACATGGTCCCTAAGAATACCTAAGAACACTTAGCAGAATCTTGAGGTTATCTGGGTACATCCTAAATAAGAACTGTTTGATAGAGACTTTGAATGAATATTTGGGTTCAAAGAATCAGGTATGGAGTTCTTCTGGAATGAAGTGAGGTGGAGAATGTTTAAAGAGGATCTTGGTGGTAAAATGTACTTTGGAGGAACATTGGAAGAGAAAAATGGAGAGGTCCTACTAAGTTGTACTAAAGAAGGAAGATAAGTAGTAGATTATAAAATAATAGTTAATATCTATTTAACACATACTAGATGACAACTATATACATTGATATTATCTCTAATATGGGTAATTGCCTTATAAAGTAGCCATTTTTATCATCATTGCACAAAAGAGTAAAATGAGGCTCACAAAGGTATATACATTAGGTATATACCTACCTAATGTTCCAAAGCTAGTAAGTATCTCTAATTCAAAAGTAACACTCTCATACACTGTGCTACATATGACATATCTGACATAATTATCTTTTTTTTAATTGAAATATGTTTGATTTACATGTTATGTTTGTTTCTTGTGCATAGGAAAGTGATTCAGTTATATACGCACAAACACATATATTCTTTTTATTTTCCATTATAGCTTATTGAAAGTTATTGAATATAGTTCTCTGAACTATACAGTATGACCTTGTTGTTTTTCTGTTTTATTTATTTTAGCTTGTATCTGCTAATCCCAAACTCCTAATTTTTCTTTTCCCCCTTTCCTCTTTGGTAATCTTAAATTTAAATTTTATGTCTGTGAGTCTGTTTCTCTTTTGTAAATAAGTTCATTTGTATCATCTTTTAGATTCCACATGCAAATGATATGGCTTCCCAGATGAGTGCTAGTGGTAAAGAACCTGCGTGCCAATTCAGGAGACATGAGACCTGGGTTTGATTCCTGGGTTGGGAAGATCCCCTGGAGGAGGAAATGGCAACCCACTCCAGTATTCTTGCCTGGGAAATCCCATGGACAGAGGAGCATGGCAGGCTATAGTTCATGGGATCACAAAGAATCGGACATGCCTGAAGTGGCTTCACACACGCACACACACGTGATATTTGTCTTTCTCTGTCTGACTTTACTTAGTGTAATAATCTCTAAGTCTATCCATGTTACTGCAAATGGCAGTATTTCATTCTTTTTTAATCAATATTCCATTATATGTGTGTGTGTATGTGTGTGCATGCGTGTGTGTGTGTTAGCCACTCAGTCAGCTCTGATTCTATGGAACCCTATGGGCTGTAACCCACCAGTTTTCTCTGTCCATGGGATTCTCCAGGCATGAATNTTATATATATGTATATCTTCTTTTTCATATTCTTTTCCATTATGGTTTACCATAAGATATTGAATATGGTAACCTGTGCAATAGGACACTGTTCATCTGTCCTATATATAATAGTTTGCATGTGATAATCCCAGACTGCCAATACTTCTCTCCCCCACACCTCCCCTTTGGCAACCATAAGTCTGTTCACTGCATCTGACTCTGTTTCTATTTTATAGATAAGTTCATTCTGGTCATACTTTAGATTCCACATATAAGTGATATCATACAGTATGACCTACTTCACTTCATACAATAATCTCTATGTCTATCTATGTTGCTGCAAATGGCATTATTTCATTCTCTCTTATGGATAAGTAGTATTCCTTTGTGTATACATACTACATTTCCTTTATCCATTGATCTGTTGATGGACATTTAGGTGGCTTCCATGTCTTAGCTATTGTAAATAGTGCTGCTGTGAACATAGAGATGCATGTATCTTTTTGAATTCTATTGTAAGTTTGTCTGGATATATGCCCAGGAGTGAGGTTTTTGGATAGCTTCATACTTTTAAGATAAGAAGGAATTAGTGTTCATATATTATTGTAAAAACGTTACACCTTTTAACTGCACTTTGTAAGAGAAGTTTTACTTTCACACCAAAATTAAGAAGAACATACAAAGATTTGACACATACCCCCAACTCCCACACATCCACAGCCTTCTCAGTTATGAGTTTTTCCTACCTAGGCTTCTCAGTCTAGGCTTCAGCAGTACATGAACCAAGGACTTCCAGATGAAGAAGATGGGTTTAGAAGAGATCAAAGAGATCAAGAGATCAAATTGCCGACATCCATTGGATCATAGAAAAAGCAAGGGAATTCTGGGAAAATATCTACTTCTGATTCATTGACAAAGCTAAAACCTTTGACTGTGTGGATCACAACAAGCTGTGGAAAATTCTTAAAGAGATGGAAATACCAGACCACCTTACCTGTCTCCTGAGAAACCTGTATGTAAGTCAAGAAGCAACAATCAGAACCAGACAGGGAACAATGGACTGGTTCAAAATTAGGAAAGGAGTGTGTCAAGGCTGTATATTGTCACCCTGCTTATTTAACTTGTATGCAGAGTACATCATGCAAAATGCCAGGCTGCATTAATCACAGGATGGAATCAAGATTGCTGGGAGAAATATCAGTAACCTCCAACATGCAGATGATACCACTCTAATGGCAGAAAGAGAAGAGGAACTAAAGAGTCCCTTGATGAGGGTGAAGGACGAAAGTGAAAGAATTAGCTTGAAATTCAACATTCAAAAGACTAAGATCATGGCATCGAGCAACATCAATTTATGTCAAATAGATGGATAAAAATGGAAGCATGACAGACTTTATTTTCTTGGGCTCCAAAATCACTGCAGATGGTGACTGCAGCCATGAAACTGAAAGATGCTTGCTCCTTAGAAGGAAAGCTGTGACAAAACTAGAAGAATCCCCTGCAGAAGGAAAAGGTACCCATTCCAGTATTCTGGCCTAGAGAATTCTAAGGTGAAGTCCATGGGGTCGAAAAGAGTTGGACATGACTGAGAGACTTTCACTCACAATTGCAAGCCATAATGAAACATGATTAATGTAACAAAATAAAATAATGACATACACTTTGAAGGGTTAAATAGAGTGACATGGTAAGTGGAAGTACCTCATGCACGTGTTTTCATCTGCCCAGCCAGTCTGTGTTTTTTCATTGGTGCATTTAAGCCATTTACATTTAAGGTAACTATCAATATATATAATCCTATTACCATTTTCTTGATTGTTTTGAGTTTATTTTTTGTAGGTCTTTTCCTTTTCTTGTTTTTTGCCTAGAGAAGTTCCTTTAGCATTTGTTGTATGGCTGGTTTGATGATGCTGAATTCTCTTGTCTGGAAAGACTTGGATTTCTCCATCAGCTGTGAATGAGAGTCTTGCTGGGTAGAATGTTCTTGGTTGCAGTTTCTTCTCTCTCATCTTTAAATATATCATGTCATCCCTTAGGGCTTGCAGAGTTTCTGTTGAAAAGGCAGCGGATAACCTTATGGGAGTTCCCTTGTATGTTATTTGTCATTTTTCCCTTATTGCTTTTAATATTTTATCTTTGTCTTTAATTTTTGTCACTTTAATTACTATGTGTCTCATTGTATTCCTCATTGGATTTATCCTACCTAGGATTCTGTGCTTTCTGGAGTTTGTTGATTATTTCCTTTCCCATATCAGGGAAATTTTCAGCTATTATCTCTTCAAGTATTTTCTCAGGTCCTTTCTCTCTCTTCTCCTTCTGGGACATCTATAATGCGAATGTTGGTGCATTTAATGGTGGCCCAGTGGTCTCTTAGGCTGTCTTCACTTTTTTCTTTTTTTGTCATTCTTTTTCTTATATTCTGTTTTGTGGCAATGATTTCCACCATTCTGTCTTCCAGCTCTGTTCTTCTGTGTTAGTTATTCTGCTATGGATTCCTTCCAGTGTATTGCTCATCTCTTAGTTTGTTCTTTAGTTCTCCTGTGTCTTTGGTAAACATTTCTTGCATCTTCTCCATTCTCTTCCTGAGATCCTGGATCATCTTCACTATAATTATTCTGAATTTTTTTTTTTTTTTTCCTGGAAAGTTGCCGATCTCCACTTCATTTAGTTATCTTTGGCCCATTATTTTATCAGGTTGTTTTCTTATTTTTGTTTTTAAAGGTCTTCATATATTTTGCATTACAGTTTTTCTTCTATCATATGTATATGTGGCAAATATTTTCTCCGAGTTTGTGGCTTATCTTCTCATTCTCTTCACATTTTCTTTTGCAGAGCAAAAGTTTTCAGTTTGAATGAAGTCTACCTTACTACTTATTTCTTGCATGGATTGTGTCCTAGGGTTGTTGATGCCTCAAAGAGGCATCACATGCTTTTACAATAGCATATTGGCTATTCTGTATCTTCTGCTTTTCCATATAAAATTTAGAATCCATTTGTCAATGTCCATAAAACAAGTTGGTGGTATTTTTATAGGGATTGTATTGAATCTATAGATCATTAGGAAGAACTGACATCTGAAGCTCCATCTCCTCCCTGGTAGCTCAATGTTAAAGAATCTGCCTGCCAAGCAGGAGACACGGATTTGACCTCTGGGCCAGGAAGATCCCTTGGAGAAAGAAGTGGCAACTCACTTCAGTATTCTTGCCTAGGTAATCCTATAGACAGAGAAGTCTCAGGGGCTACGGGGTCTATGGGATCACAAAGAGTTGGAAAATGACTTAGAGACAATAGTTATTTTATTTTGAAGAGTTTTTCAAATAAGAAATGTAAATTGTTTTCTAAAGTTGTTTTACCACTACATCAATTCATCAGCCCTAATACATGAAAATTCTTGTCTCTTTTGCACCAGTCTTGATATTGTCAGACATTTTCTTCTGCTTGATTTATACATTTGACATATCTCATTATTGTTTTAACTTTCATATTTTTACTATTAAGATTAAAAAAAATCTTATGGCTTTTTGGATTTCTTCCTAGTTGAATCACTTATTTACAGTCTTTTTTTATTACTTAGTTGCTTATTGTTTATATCAATTTGTAAATTAATAAAACTATAAAATTTAATATTAATATAAATAAAAGTATCTTACTGCTACACGTTCAATTGAGAGAATTGCATTTTCCCAATAAATTATTTTGTTTCCAGTTATTTTGTCACACACACTTTAAAATTTTAATGTTGTCAACTTTGTTTTTCCTTAATAACAAATAATCTCAGAATTTATCTAATAAGTTATTTACTCCTATAAATAAAAATTTCTAGTATGTTTCTTATAATTTTGAAATATTTTCCCATTAAAATCCTTAATTATCTGGAATATATTTTTGTGAGTGTTTAGTATTAAGGATCTTTTTTCTTGTTATAATGCAATTATTCTAGCACCAAGTATAAGATGGCTTATATTTTCTTCACTGATTTATAATATCCCCTCTATTATATAACAACTTCCCACTTTTGCCTGAGGATATATTNTTGTGAGTGTTTAGTATTAAGGATCTTTTTTCTTGTTATAATGCAATTATTCTAGCACCAAGTATAAGATGGCTTATATTTTCTTCACTGATTTATAATATCCCCTCTATTATATAACAACTTCCCACTTTTGCCTGAGGATATATTTGGGTTCTCAACTTTGTTCCATTGACTTGGTTATATGCACACCATTGTTTTTCATTTCCTTTCTTTAATACTGTTTTTTATGGATGTCATGGTATGCCTCTTCCTGCAGATCTTCTTTTAAGAATGAAGCACATATTTCTTTACCTGCTAGAAGTGCTAGAGTCCTTTACCAAATTCCTTCAGCTAACAAGTTTTGTTGCTAAGCACAAATATTGGAGCAGCCAACATTCAATAGCATGGATACAAATATCTAGTCCCCTCCCCAGAACTTGGGACAAATAGAGAGGGACCTCAGCTTCAGAGCTCTCATGGGGCTTGCTGGGGCCATTGTTGAGCCTGCATATTCTCTAGTCCAGTCCTCCCATTCCACAGGCATAATTCCAATAGTATTTTCTAATAAACTGCCTGCCTGCTAACCTCTGGTTCAGAATCTTCTTTCTAGAGGAGGCAACCAATGACTCAATGCAGATTAACTGGCAGTGTGCCAGTTTGTGACATTTTGCACAAACTTTTCCACATACATGAACTTTGGTATTGTATATTTCTAAGTTGTAAGCTAACTATTCTTGAGAAGATCTGTAGGTATAGAATAATAAGGAATTAGGCTATATATGTAATTTCAGAAATACCACTAAAGAGTATTTTGAAAGATTATAAAAATATACTTACTACAGTTTTTGGAAAATTCTGACAAGCACTTAAATCTATTAGTACTAGGCTTTACATGAATATCAGAGATCAAATAAAAAAGCTCAGCACTGTCATTCATGAAACTCTTTCCTCAGCTTTTGATTACTTTTTTAAGTACTGTGTCAATATTTCTTTTGAACTTCATGTATTTGAAATGCTGTGGTTAAAAATATTCCCTTCTCTATTCAGTTATTTATTCAGGAAATAGTGGGAAGTTATATGTAAAATATTGAAGTAGTTTTTAAGGAAGAAAAGACAATAAAAGTAAGAGGCTGCATCTGTCTCAAGGAAGAACATAAGTATACAATGACCATATTGCAAACAGGCTATTGCCAGAGAAATGCAGAAGTGCAGAAGACAGTGGAAATTTAGATTTGGAGACTGTACTTGAAGGCTCAGTTTTATCTCACTTATCACTGGATTATCTATTTTTATTTCATTTTTAAGCATCTCTTCTAGACCATACATTCCTTACTTGGGAAGTACTTTGAAATCTTTATGTTTCATTTCTTCCTCTCCATTTTACCTTTATATTTCCCCCAATAAAGCAGGCAGCAAATTCTATGCTCCCTTACTGCAGGTCAGAAAGTAATGAACACACTTTAGTTTCTAGCTTTTGTTTCCAAAATTTCTGATGGTGGTAGGCTTAAACAAGGTGGTTTTAAGAATCATGAAAAAAGAGATTTCACTCAGACTACAAGTAGATCTCCCCATGGTACAGGTGTAGAGAAATATGGAAATGTATGTAGACTGGGGAAGAGCAAGGGAGCTGTGCCATGCTTCCCAGCTCTACCACCTGGGAGGCAAGGCACCAAGATTGAAATGATGGCCTGGTCAATTATACAAATGAGACTACAAGCAGATGTCTGTCCCCCAGGAAGAGCGCAGAAGCCATGGAGAACCACTAGATCTTGCAGGACCTGCAGGCAGGGACAGTGAAATTCCACTGTTAATTCTGTGAACTGATTGTGGAGAACAGATGTCCTGTCCCCAGTCCATGTCTTGGCACCAAACTAGACCCTATTGCTATAGCATCAGGAAGAAAGAATTTTTGCATTTTATCAGCCAGATTTGTCAACAGAGATTTATGTCTGCAACAAAGGTATGATATTCTGTTTTTCTGTTTATTATTTGTCTTTTGTTCATATCCTGCTTCTTTCACTATTTCATAATCCTTTTTTCAGGACTCTCTTGGGGGTCAAAATGAAAAAAGGGTTTATGAAGAAAATAAGATCAGAAACAGAGAAATAAAAACAGTAAACTAGTTTTCACCTCAAAAACATTTTTTTGGCCTCAGTCTTCAGCTGAAAAATGATATTTCATCTGTAAGGATGGTAGGGGTATTGATAATTATTCACAGACTTGCTGCCAGCTTTTATTAGTCTTTTCTATTGAGGCATATCCCTCAGAGATTTCTGAATAAGTCTATTATGATAGATATCACTTGGTAATTCACTTGGCCTTGCATTTCATACTCCAAGTTGCAATTAAAAGTCAGTTTCACAGTTACCTATTTCCAACTTTCTCACCCAAATAAATAGTTTTGATTCTTCAGGTATATATTCTCACAGAACATAGTATGTCTATTGCTCACTAATCATAATAATAGATAAATATTTTATATAGTTCTTTGTTTAATCATATCTTTCCCTGATGAATCAGTGGTAAAGAATCCACATGCCAGTGCAGAAAATGTAGGTTCAATCCCTGGGTCAGGAAAAAGAGAATGACAACACACTCCACTATTCTTGCCAGAGAAATTCCATGGACAGATGGCCTGGTGGGCTACAGTCCCTGGGTTCGCAAAGAGTCAGACACAGCTTAACAACAAAAAAATAACAACAACCCTTCCTCCTACTTAAGAAGAAAGCTGGTGTTTAAAGAATTCCTTCTATAGTACTTAGTACAATGTTTGACACAGAAAATATATTTAATTCCTATTGTTTGAGTGAGCATGTGAATGAATAAACTTCGTTTTATAAACTTCCATTCTTTCCAACAATGTATACACACACACTTGTGTGCATATGTGTATACACGTGCATATGGTCTGTGAAAACACAAAATTTTTAATAACTGTCTTTTTATAATGAATAGGAAAAGCTCAGATGGTAACATATCATATGAGATTAGTGAAAAGCTACAAAATGAGTAAAGCGTTTTTAGCATTCATTTCTGCAGCTTCTGCTGTTGGATCAAGCTTGAATAGCATTCTAATAATGCATATTCAGGGAGATCTATGTGACACAGATAAGAACTATGATGTGATGACCAATTCAAGGTTGTTATTCAGTCGTATATCTCTCCGGAGTGCTCTTCATGTATTTGCACATCTGAAGGATATTTATGAGGTGGATCACAATAAACTGTGAAAAATTCTGAAAGAGATGGGAATACCAGACCACCTGACTTGCCTCTTGAGAAATCTGTATGCAGGCCAGGAAGTGACAGTTAGAACTGGACATGGAACAACAGACTGGTTCCAAATAGGAAAAGGAGTGTATCAAGGCTGTATATTGTCACCCTGCTTATTTAACTTATATGCAGAGTACATCCCGAGAAACGCTGGGCTGGATGAAGCACAAGCTGGAATCAAGATTGCCAGGAAAAATATCAATAACCTCAGAT
>SJYV01055723.1:50675-75038 GCA_006410875.1 Neotragus pygmaeus
GATCATCCCCATGCACCAGCCCCAAGCATCCTGCATCCTGCATCAAACATAGACCGGCACCTCGTTTCTTACATGATAGTATACATGCTTCAATGCCATTCTCCCAAATCATCCCACCCTCTCCCTCTCCCTCAGAGGTCAAAAGTCCGTTCTATATGTCTGTGTTTCTTTTGTTGTCTCACATACAGGGTCATCATTACTATCTTTAGCCAGGACATGGAAACAAGCTAGATGTGCATCAGCAGATGAATGGATAAGAAAGCTGTGGTACATATACACAATGGAGTATTATTCAGCCATTAAAAAGAATACATTTGAATCAGTTATAATGAGATGGATGAAACTGGAGCCTATTATACAGAGTGAAGTAAGTCAGAAAGAAAAACAGCAATATAGTATACTGACACATATATATGGAATTCAGACAGTTCATTTCTATGTAGCATGACCTGGATCCAAACCTCTGAAATTATCCTCAAGATGTTGTCTTAGTAACTGTAAAATAATAATCATTAAGCTAACCCTTGTCATTTCTATTTTATTTGTATTTCTGATGTACAAAACTAAGAAACATAGTATACATGCTTCAATGCCATTCTCCCAAATCATCCCTCCCTCGGAGGCCAAAAGTCTGTTCTATATGTCTGTGTCTCTTTTGTTGTCTCACATACAGGGTCATCATTACTCTCTTTAGCCAGGACATGGAAACAACCTAGATGTCCATCAGCTTTTAAAAGGTGCTCATGTTGGCTTATTTTGATATACTTCATTTAAATCTTATGTTTATTTATTGTTTATATTAGGGAAATAGCATGATGATAGTGTTTAACTTGATTATTTAATTTAAAATATATTTAAGAGCTATAAAAATGTTTACATAGTTACAAATAATGTTATTCAAACATACTAATAAGTGCCAGGTGTGATAAGAATACAAGTGTATATGGATATTTTAAGGAAATAAGATACTTTATACATATTTTTCCTATAATAGAAATATGGATATAAAAGTATACCTACTTTTCATGTTCTTCACTTGGGGTATTTATAAGGACATCTCAATGGGCATTAAAGTATTGCTTTGTCAAAAAAATCTTTATTTTATTTAGTGTGAATTCCTATTTTTAGGTAAATGTGTAAATGAATTAGTCATGAGAGATCCTATGTACTCTGAGAAGCTTCCCAGAAATCTACAGACAGTGTTAAATTAAAGTTGAAAACAAAAAATCAATCCTCAAGCATTCTTATTGAATTATCATCTTGGTTAGTGCCCACTGAGTATCCTCTGATAGGTCAGAAATTCAGTGGACCAAATAAGGATGTTCTGAGAATTTGTATGAAGACAAAAAGGGGAATGAATAGGATAGATATCAATACTAGAGGCAAAAATACCTACCAAAATTTCGTTAATTCCTTGTGTTGACCAGGGTTCTCTAGGGAAATAGAGCCAATAATGTATAAAGTCATTATTAGGTATTGGCTCACAGGATTATGGAGGCTGAAAAGTACCAGGATCTAGTCAGCAAGCTGAAGACACAGAGAGGGAATCAGGCAGAGAAGGTCAAATATTAGTTGCATGGAGAAATGAGAGGAAACCTAAAGTTAACCACTCTGCTCAGAGTCGCTTAGGCTTATTCATTTAGAAACATGATGTACAGCTTTTACCTCCACAAAAACACACTCCTGTAGTTATTAAAAATCAGAGTTATCTAGTAAAATAAAAATTTTAGTCACTATTTCAATATTTATTAAAGGATCACTATTTATGTTTTTATTTAATCTCAAAGAATAACAAAACACTGTATCATACTTGTTATGTGAAGCAACAAGTTTCACAGTGAGACACCTGTTGTACTCTGCACAAGGATTCTGATAAATTTTAAAACCTCATTATATTTATGTAAAACTCAAAATATATGCAATTAATGTATTATGTAAACAGAAACTTCTTCATTTACTAAGTTTTTACATAGTCTCTGAAAATCTGTTTCTTTAAATTTTTAAATGGAAGGATAATTGTTTTACAATACTGGCTTGAGTTCTGCCATACATCAACATGAGTTAGCCATAGGTGTACATATGTCCTCTCCCTCTTGAACCCCACTTCCACTTCCCACCATTTCCCCACCTCTCCATGTTGTTTCAGAGCCCCAATGTGAGTTCCCTGAGCCATACAGCAATTTCTACTGGATATCTATTTTACATATGGTAGTGTGTATATTTCCATGTTACTCTCTCCATTCATCTCACCCTCTCCTTCCTCACCCCTGCCCTTGTCCATAAATCTTTTCTCTTTGTCTGTGTCCCCATCACTGCCCCTATAAATAGATTCATTAGCACCATCTTTCTAGATTCCATATATATGCATTTATATATGATATTTGTTTTTCTCTTCTGACTTATTTCACTCTGTATAATAGGTTCTAGGTTTATCCACTTCATAAGAACTAACTCAAATGCATTCCTTTTTATAGCTGAGTAGTATTCCATTGTATATACGTACCATAGCTTCTTTATCCATTCATCTGTTAAGGACATCTTGGTTGCTTCCATGTCCCAGCTATTGTAAATAGCCCTGCAATGAACATTGAGGTACATATGTATTTTTCAGTTTTGGTTTCCTCAGGGTATATGCCTCGAAATGGTATTGTTGAGCAGAGGTAATGAAAGTCACTCAGTCGTGTCTGACTTTTGCGACACCATGGACGGTAGCCCACAAGTTTCCTCTGTCCATGGGATTCTCCAGGCAAGAATACTGGACTGGGTTGCCATTTCCTTCTCCAATTGTTGAGTCAAACGATGGTTCTATTCCTGATTTTTTAAGGAATCGCCATACTGTCTTCCATAGAGGCTATATCAACATACATTCCCAACAGCAGTGCACGATGGTTCCTTTCTCTCCACACCCTCTCCAGCTGAACATGTGTTTCTTTCTTGTTGTTATTGTTTTTGCTCAGTCACTAAGTCAAGTCTGACCCTTTGTGACACTCCAGTAAATTAACCCAATGTCACCTGAAAGTAAATTGTTCAAAACTGGATGTTATCCTACTCTCGCCTTAAAATTACTGCTGTTTATGTTTTTACATTTATCCATTTTCACTGTTATATGCTCAGTTTTCCAAGCTAAAGACACTGAAATCACTTGATTTTTGTTAAAATTTGAGACTTATTCAATTCATCATTAAGATTCATTACCCTGGAGCTACCACTTTACTCTCAGTCCATGAAGATTCAGTGGAGATGATTACATGATTCAATTCTGGGGCATCCCACTGTACTTTTCAGTTCAGTTCAGTTCAGTTGTTCAGTCATGTTCGACTCTGCAACTCCATGAATCACAGCACGCCAGGCCTCCCTGTCCATCACCAACTCCCAGAGTTCACTCAAACTCATGTCCATTGAGTCGATGATGCCATCCAGCCATCTCATCCTCTGTCGTCCCCTTCTCCTCCTGCCCCCAATCCCTTCCAGCATCAGAGTCTTTTCAAATAAGTCAACTCTTCGCATGAGGTGGCCAAAGTACTGGAGTTTCAGCTTTAGCATCATTCCTTCCAATGAACACCCAGGACTGATCTCCTTGAGGCTGGACTGGTTGGACCTCCTTGCAGTCCAAGGGACTCTCAAGAGTCTTCTCCAATAGGACAGTACTTTTAAGAAGCAGTAAATGATGACACCAGTTGGGCTACTAAAAGTCAATCTTGGGAAAGTTTTGAGTTATTAGGAAAGGGTAGCCATATTTCCCAGAGAAGCTGCTGTGCTGGAAAATTATAAGTGTAGAGTTGCTCTTTGCCACCTTCCAGCAGAAGGTGTAAATCTCCATGAGAACAAATGTAACCAGAGCAAATCACTGATTGACTAGAGAGAGACAGATATTCAATGACAGATATTCAATGAAATTAGCAGGTATCTCTGAACTTTTCAGTTCCCTGAGCAAATAAATTCTCCTTTGCTTTAGTCTGAGTTGGGTTCTGTCAATTATAGTAAAAAGAAGCCAGAGTATTATAACAGTGAATAAATGAGAAGCTTTTTTTTTTTTAGTATTTTAGAAGTTATTTTCCAAATAGATGAACACTTATGGGCTTCCTTGATTTCATATTCTCTGCTCAATTCCCCTATGGAATGTTTAATTACTGTTACAACTACTATTCTCTTTATACTATGACCTAGGTTTCAGAAGAATATCAGTATTTGGGCTTTGGTGGTTCTTTCATGGTGTAAAATAATTAAGATCTATGTATACATGTGTGTGATACATGGGCCCGCTGAAGCTGTAACAAAATATACTGCATTCACTCTTGTAATTGTGATCAAACTACTCCTGCTTCTTCTAAGGCTAATCTTAATACATAAATACAAAAGCCAGCACCATTGTACCTAATCAAGGTTTTTGCTTCTTCAGTGATCTCCTCATCCTCCACTACATTAGCAGTTCTACTCTCTCTACTGAATCACTTCATCAGCATAAAATATGCCATAGTATCCTTCACTTTAAATATGTGGCCCTTTCTCTATCTCCTTATTTATCTCTTTTTCCGTACCATGGTATCTCTTTTGGGAAAAATCTTTCCGTTTGCTTTTTATACTTTTTCATATCTTATCTTTCTACCCTAATCAAATTTTTGTTTCTACTACTACTCAGAAACTACTTTTGTTTGGATCAACTATGGCTCTCAATACTCCTAAATTTAATTTCTGAAACTGTCTTAGTTCTTTAGTATTTAACCCAGTTGAAAATTTTTCTTTACTAGGGAACACACACCTCAAATTAGGGTAGTCAACACTGACCTCTTACTATTTCACCAAGCACCCCTTTGCTCTCAGCTGTGCTTTCTTAGATTCTTTCTCAGTTCAGTTCAGTTGCTCAGTCGTGTCCAACTCCTTGCAACCCCATGAACCGCAGCACACTAGGCCTCCCTGTCCATCACCAACTCCCAGAGTCCACCCAAACCCATATCCATTGAGTCAATGCTGCCATCCAACTATCTCACCTCTGCGATAAGATCTTTCACCTCTGTTGTCCTCTTCTCCCCCTGCCCTCAATCTTTCCCAGCATCAGGGTCTTTTCCAATGAGTCAGCTCTTCGCATCAGGTGGCCAAAGTATTGGAGTTTCAGCTTCAACATCAGTCCCACCAATGAACACCCAGAGACTGATCTCCTTTAGGATGGACTCGTCCAAGGGACTCTCAAAAGTCTTCTCCAACACCACAGTTCAAAAGTATCAATTCTTTGGTGCTCAGCTTTATTTATAGTCCAACTCTCACATCCATACATGACCACTGGAATAACCATAGCCTTGACTAGAAGGACCTTTGTTGACAAAGTAGTATTCGCTTAATTATGCAGGTCAAAGATTCAAGAATTATTCTCTATTTTTCCTCCCCTTTCATACTCAATTAATCAGCCAGTTCTCTTAGCTTCTCCTTCAAAATATATCCTGAATCTAATTTGATCTCATCAACTCCTCTGCTTCTGCTTTGGCTTGAGTCAGCATCTTTTGCATGTATAATGCCACAACCCTCCTTGTCACACATCTGGCTTTGTTTCTTGTTGCATACCTCCTCCATTATATTCCCAATATGATAGTTCTATTTATCATTCCTTGTGTGGCAAATACAGTAATCCCCATTTTAAAATACAGCTAGTATTTACTGAGGTAAAGCAATTTCTCCAAAATCATATCATTTCACACTTCTGAAAGTTATGTTTTCCTTTGACCTGCCTGCCTAAAATGTGGGTTCTTAATCTTCCATCTGTGCATATTGTTTGTCCCTCCATAAAGGATATATATGCCATTCCTTCCTTTGTTGTTGTCCAGTCGCTCGATCGTGTCCAACTCTTTGTGACCCCATGAACTGTAGCCCACCAGGCTCCTTTGTCCTTGGGATTTCCCAGGCAAGAATACTGGAGTCATTTGCCATTTCCTTCTCTAGGGGATCTTCCTGGACCAGAGATTAAACTTGCATCTCTGGCATTGTCAGGCAGATTCTTTAGCCCAGAACCACCAGGGAAGCACCTTCCTTCCTTTGCAGATTAGTAAACTGAGGCTTAAAATTAGGAAAGACTTGCCTAAGATCCCACAGTTAACTGTCAACTGTGCTCAGGTTATCATCATCCAATATCTTAAAATGCAGGAAAATTTTATTCTGTAAAGGGTTATATTTTAACATGGAATAGGTTATTCCTATTGTTTTTTATTTTAAATATACTCTTCGTGGTTACAAACTGTGCTGAAAGAAAAGAAACTCTGCCCTGTGTTGCTTGAAGAACAAATAAGCGAATCTTTTTTAAGTTGGTTCCAGTCAACCAATAAGTTATTTTTTCTTACCATAACAATATAAACTAAGGCCATAAAAGTAGCTTTATTATTGAAAGAACTGCCACAAAAATTTTGCTTTTGTGAGTTTAATACTTTACAGACCATAAATGCTTTCTTCTACCAATGATTTAACACTAAATTGCAATAAAATGTAACTAGTGCAATGCACTATAGTACAGCAGATAGGAGATGAACTAAGTGAATAAAAATTACCTAGGCAAATAACTACACTCTTCCTCTCTTGTTTTATATGGGATTATTCTTAAGAGGAATATTTATCCTTTTTCTTTTTATTATGTTTTCAAATGAGAGGTTTTAGTGGATAATATTCTAATTTTCCAAGATTATAACCATGAAAGTTTGTAAAAATGGAAACTAATGATAATAAAATATGAATTAATTCCAGCTTTATTTGTAAAATTAGAAATTTATTTCAGCAAGGGGGAATACATTCATAATTAAAATTTTCTATAGCAACCAAAAAATTATTCTTCTATAATAACAGCTTTAAGGGAGAATCAAACAGTAAGTAAACTTATATGGTCTATTAAGATAAGACTTTAATAGACCTTATATGGTCTATTAAGATAAGACTTTGGAGAAGGCCACGGCACCCCACTCCAGTACTCTTGCCTGGAAAATCCCATGGACGGAAGAGCCTGATGGGCTATAGTCCATGGGGTCGCTAAGAGTCGGACACAACTGAGCGACTTCACTTTCATGCATTGGAGAAGGAAATGTCAACCCATTCCAGTGTTCTTGCCTGGAGAATCCCAGGAACGAGGGAGCCTGGTGGGCTGCCATCTATGGGGTCGCACAGAGTTGGAAACGACTGAAGCGACTTAGCAGCAGCAGCAGCAGCAGCAAGATAAGACTTTAAAAGAATAAAATAATAAATAATAATTTATTATTATTGCCAAAATAATAAATAGTAATAAAACTTTAAAAGAACCTTGACAGAGAAAAATATTAAATAGTTACATTTTTAATCAATCTTCTAAATCAAGATTATTCTTTTGTATCTATGCAAAAAAAGATAAGTAAATAAAAATTTTGTTTATATAAATTAATAAAAAGTAATTAAACATATTCTTGGCATAAAATTGATGAGAGAAAAACAAATAAGAAAATGATAATATTTTGCTATATGATATATGTATGTTTAAATATTAAAACTAATTATAAAATTTATTAAAACAACAAATCCCTTCACTGTTTGATGTTTAGTTGGATTTTGGCTATTAATTTCATCTTTTCTTTGTAAGTTTATTTTGCTCTCTACTAACAAGAAAATAGGGAAAGGATGATAAGAGTACATTGTGGTAAATGTTTTAAAAATTCTGTCAAAAGCTCTTTTAATTAGAAAAATTAAATGTGAATTCTTCCAGCTTCTCATCAGATAATCAATTTGTGGATATGATATCTAGATGTGAGAAAAGGAACTTCCTTAAACCATTTAGCTGTTCTATATTCCTTGGAAAGTGCTCACACTGCTAGAAATAAGATTCAGTTCTTTGATATAAATATTTTGCACAACTGCAGTTCAAACTTTATTGTTTCTAACATCTGTAGTTAAGCAGTAAAACAGAAGAGAAACACATTTCCATTTTCGGTGTGAATTTGTGTTCTATATGATATAAAATAATTCAATCTAGGCCAGATAAAAACTACTTGTCCCCTATCCAACTGTAGTGAATAATGGAGTACTTAGCTATTCAAATCTTTTTATTTTTAATTAACATGTTTTCTTTCGCTGTACTAGAATTCTAAAAATCGTTTTGCTCCCCTTTTTAATTAAAGGAGTCTGTTGCATCTCCCTGGCTCACCACATACTTCATCCCAATTACATTTCTCATGCTCCATCAATGTTGATGTTGACAATAAAGCACTGCAAGGGATTGTCCAGTACAACAAGATTGTCAGATGCAAAGAGTGACTTTTTTTTAACTATATTTTTACAACCCATGGCTCTTAAGGCTTTGAAATCTGAAGAAATACAATGGCAATTTCTAAATTCTTTACTTTGTACTCTGTGGTGCTTACTGCCATGGAATTTTGCTCTTTTAAATTATACTGCATGATGTAAACAAGTATTAGCTTGCTGTCTAATAAAAAGACAAATACATTCCCCAGGGCAAAGGCTATAATACTAACAAGAAATATAAATTCAATCAGAGTGTTTAGAGTTAATGACTTCAAATTCTCAAAGTGGATATTCAGACTGTGTAGAACTTAATTCCAGCAACATCATTGATACTAGTACAACAGAGAAGAAGTAGAAATGGTAGCCTGTGAACTGTTCTTTCACTTGCCTTCAGGCTACATGTTATATGTTCTAGAAAACAGATGAATAAAATATTGTATTTTGCTTCTATACCTGCTAGAGGTACATACTTCCTTACAAATTCAGAGCTTCAGTTGTGAGAACTCATTGTCAAGCCATCCTTCTCTGTTTTATTTGCAAAGTGTATTATAACATGGTGATCCTTCAGAGTTTTGTGATAAATATTGCTAGCATCCATGTACTTTAAATTGCACTCAAATACAACTGTTTCTCAAACCCTTGTAACATTTTTCTCAGGGTTATTGAGTACTCTTCTCACTGATCCTAATATCAAATACAACATCCTTTCTTGGTAGCTATTAAACTGTTTGTACCTATAACATTGAAAAGGCTTTTAGGGATTGGTTACAATGAGGCAATTCAGGTATATCAGGCTGAAGTATTCTGGCATAGAGTTATTCATTCTGTTTGGATGGAAATCAAATTGGAAGAAAAGAGGCATTTTGGATCTGGCAGAGAGGTGAGTGATACTTTGGAAATAACTACAAATACCATTTTCCTTTCAAGTTCACAGTACTTTGGGGAATAATTCTTGCCAATATCTCAAGGAAGCTGCTTGCTTCAGAAGACAGCCCTAGGAAGGGAAAGTTGTGTGAATGGAAGAGAATGTGTACAAGGATGAGAAGCAGGCATTTCTGCAATCTTTTACTGGATTTAGCCTCAGTCTACTTCTGAATGTGTTTTGGCTAGAAAACTTCCTGTCTTTGCACTTCAGAAGAGACATGGGTTTTTAAAAGACTAGATTTTTACGTGAGAAAAACTTAAGTTCACCAACATAATTTCATCAAGAGAAGTGTCTTCATAGAGGGTCTGAAAACCACTCATATACGTGCCAGTCTTGCCAGGAAGTGAAGACACGGGATATTTCAGCACCTTCTGTGTCCTTTCCGTATTGACAGCGTGAGAATCTTAGAGCTCTTCCAGTTCCTGAAAATGTCATCTTCACAGATCTGTTCAGCCTCACACGTGTCACCTGACTTTGGTTTGATCCAAGGTTGTTTCTGGGAAAATTCTTTGATGCTGGACATATATTTGAAGGATAGAATGCCGAAGTGAGTAAGTGGAGGTCACTAACACTATTGTCTTAACACCTACATGAAATTTTAGGACGGCTTTTCTTCACAGCCATCATTTTCACACCTCAGATCCCAGCTCTGGCTTGTCAGGGATTATTGTTTGAAAGCAAAATGGCAAATTGAAGTTTCAGAAAAGAGTATTTTTTTTCTCCAAGTTTTCTGGAAGAGAAGACAAAGGAGGATTTTATGGCTATGCAATTTCTTAGGCTGTAGGTTTCACCACCGAGTTCTAGACAGGTGGTGTTTGTATTATTAATTTCTATATAATCTCTTGTAAAACACCACTTTACATTCATTCCATTATATTGACTTTAATTTTTGGTGCCTTTGAAGATATGAGCTGAAATATTCAACAATGACTGTATGTTTACTATGTGTCTTTGACAATGATGGCCTTTAATCTCAGTTGATTATTACTGAAATAAAGAAAAAAGTGAATTTCATAAATGTGTCATTTCTTAGGTAAAATTGCTCATGAAGTTAAACTAGAAACCAAAATGAAATGTTGGTTTGTTAAAATATTGATTTCTATATGGGAATCAAGACAACAATACTCAGCAGTATACTGTTTATGGTATACTTTAAAGAAGTTATTGAACCAACATAAAAACCCACATAAAACTTATGAATTTAATTAAATGTGTAAGTTGTTAAATATTTACACTGGAAATATTTGACTAACGGTTTGACTTTTGTAGCTGTATTCATAGAAAAAGATGAAAGTTTATTTTTTAAATAATATGTATACAGACTTTAGTTCAAGCATTGAATTACAAGTTGGCATTGCTTAATTTACTTATAGAAATGATTAAAAACTTTATGAGTAACAATCAAAGTGAAAAAATATAAATTGAAGGCTTTGCTGCCAAAAAAATGGGAAAAGTTAGGTATCAAAGCAAAGAAAAGTCAATAGACCAGCACATATATAGCACAAAGTTTTGTTCTCTATTTAGTCTCAACTCAAGTTATTATGACTATAGTTTCCATACATTTTAACTATGAAATAACATTCAGCAATCTTTTTATTACTCTGTTTCATCTAAATAATATTGTCAATTCAGTTCAGTCACTCAGTCATGTCCGACTCTGCAATTCCATGGACTGCAGCATGCCAGGCCTTCCTGTGCATCACCAACTCGCAGAGCTTGCTCAAACTAATGTCCACTGAGTCAGTGATGCCATCCAACCATCTCATCCTCTGTCTTCCCCTTCTCCTCCTGCCTTCAATCTTTCCCAGCATCAGGGTCTTTTCCAATGACTCAGTTCTTCACATCAGGTGGCCAAAGTACTGGAGCTTCAGCTTCAGCATTAGTATTTCCAATGAATATTCAGGGCTGATTTCCTTTAGGATTGACTGGTGTGATGTCCTTGCAGTCCAAGGGACTCTCAAGAGGCTTCTCCAACACCACAGTTCAAAAGCATCAATTCTTCAGTGCTCAGCTTTCTTTATGGTGCAACTCTCACATCCATACATGACTCCTGGAACAACCATAGCTTTGACTAGTACCTTTGTCAGCAAAGGAATGTCTCTGCTTTTTAAAATGCTATCTAGGTTGGTCATAGCTTTTCTTCCAAGAAGCAAACATCTTTTAACATCAGCAAACATCTGATGTTAATTGTTGCTGTTAATTGCAGCAAACATCTGGCTGCAGTCCCCATCTGCAGTGATTTTGGAGCCCAAGAAAATAAAGTCTGTCACTGTTTCCATTGTTTCTTTATCTATTTGCCATGAAATGATTGAACTGGATGCCTTGATCTTAGTTTTCTGAATGTTGAATTTAAGGTGGCTTTTTCACTTTCATAAAGAGGCTCTTTAGTTCTTCATTTTCTGCCATAAAGTTGGTGTCATCTGCATATCTGAGGTTATTGATATTTCTCCCTACATCTTGATTCCAGCTTGTGCTTCATCCAGCTCAGCATTTTGCATGATGTACTCTGCATATAAGTTAAATAAACAGGGTGAAATTATACAGCCTTGACATACTCCTTTGCCAGTTTGGAACCAAGGTGACAATATACAGCCTTGACATACTCCTTTTCCAGTTTGGAACCAGTCCATTGTCCCATGGCCAGTTCTAACTGTTGCTTCTTGACCTGCATACAGATTTCTTAGGAGACAGGTAAGGTGGTCTGGTACTCTCCATCTCTTGAAGAATTTTCCAGTTTATTGTAATCTACACAGTCAAAAGCTTTGGTGTAGTCAATAAAGCAGAAGTAGATGTTTTTCTGTATCTATTTTGCTTTTTCTATGATCCAGTAGATGTTGGCACTTTGATCTCTGGTTCCTCTGCCTTTTCTAAATCCATCTTGAACATCTGGAAGTTCTCGGTTCATGTCTTATTGAAGCCTCGCTAGGAGAATTTCAAGCATTACTTTGCTAGCATGTGAGATGAGTGCAATTGTGCAGTAGTTTAAGCATTCTTTGGCGTTGCCTTTCTTTGGGGTTGAAATGAAGACTGACCTTTTCCAGTCCTGTAGCCACTGCTCAGTTTTCCAAATTTGCTGGCATACTGAGTGCAAAATTCAGACTTGAACTGAAGAAAGTAGGGAAAAACCACTAGACCATTCAGGTATGACCTAATTAAAATCCCTTATGATTATACAGTGGAAGTGACAAATAGATTCAAGTGATTAGGCCTGATAGACAGAGTGCCTGAAGAACTACGGACGGAGGTTTGTGGCATTGTACAGGAGGCAGTGATCAAGACCACCTCAAGAAAAAGAAATGCAAAAAGGTAAATGGTTGGCTGAGAAGGCCTTACAAATAGTTGAGAAAAGAAGAGAAGTGAAAGGCAAAGGAGAAAAAGAAAGATATATACTTCTGAATGCAGAGTTCTAAAGAACAGCAAGGAAAGATAAGAAAGACTTCCTCAGTGATCAATGCAAAGAAATAGAGGGAAATAATAGAATTGGAAAGACTAGAGATCTCTTCAAGAAAATTAGAGATACCAAGGGAACATTTCATGCAAAGATGGGCACAATAAAGGACAGAAATGGTCTGGACCTAACAGAAGCAGAAGATATTAAGAAGAGGTGGCAAGAATACACAGAAATATAGAAAAAAGAACTTAATGATGCAGATAATCACGATGGTGTGATCACTCACCTCAAGCCAGACATCTTGGAGTACAAAGTCAAGCAGGCCTTAGGAAGCATCACTACAAACAAATAATACTATATTCCTTTTTAACATATCTATATAACCAAAAAATAAAACATAGCAAAAATGATGAACATGGAACTTAGTATATGTTAACAAAAATTTAATTTGCTTATAGAGGCCAAGTAGAAATCAAACATTTTTCAGTTGAAATAGATAATTGTGATAAGGAAATTAATATACTGGAATAACTTGGGAAACCATATCTACAAATCTGCTTTTACATACTTTCTGAGACTTCTATGCATTAGCATTGTCACCATAGTATACTTAGAAAAAGGGTAAATAAATATTACTGCAAATAGGAATAAATGTATGTCAAATCTGACAGAAAGCAGAAAGCATTATTTTATTTCAGTTGTCCTTAGAATAATCTTTCTACATAAAAAATGAAACTTTGAAATTCCTTTTCTTTAACAAAGATCACTTAACAAGTAACCAAACATCAGTATTAACAAAGCATTATACTATAGATTTTATACTAAAATTTGTATAGAACAAATTTTGTAGTGGGTATCAATCACATCTTTTTTCTTTTTTCTTTTTTTCTATCATCTGCCAAAATGTTTGCCGATCTTTCCATCTTTAAATATTGAACTTTCCCTTAAGGATGTTAGAGCTATTGACAGGGTAAGAAATCTTAGAAGATAAATTGATAAAGAATTCCTAATGTATAAAAAACATTTATTTTATTGATTTCACTTTACTCTCTGATAAGATATTATTATAAACAGTAATAAGAAATGAAAATTAATCAGTGGTAATTTTTTTTGGCATCTTCATGAGATCAGTTTTATCTCTATAGCAAACAAATCCAACAAACATGAGTGATATGCCCATGCATAGCTTTTAATATTTTCTTTCTATCTGTGAAGACCCTGATAACAGGATTTTGAATATGACCTAAATATATCCTACTAAATATGTAACTGTACATGACATAAACATGTTTCTCTTGGTTTCTAATTCTTTACTGCCCTCTACTTTAAAAATTGTCATCCATTTTTATTTTATACTTACTATTTGCCAAACATTATCACATTAAACTCACAATAATTCCATCATGATTAGTTTTTTGCCCATGATGAAATTGAGGTTTAGATGTATTAATTAGTTACCCTGAAGTCACTGCATTTAATGAATGCAGATGGGACTTTTACCTCCATCTTGCTGATTCCTGAGCCCAATTCTAGACAGCTAGAGTGAAGAACAGGAGGAGTGAAGCAGGAAGTGAGGGTATGTCATTGCAAACGTGTTCTCCAGTTTGCTGCCACTAATGTGCTTCTGATTTACCATCCTTATGAAAACCCTAAGAAGCCATAGGCAATATGTCCTCAAAACTGTCCAAGTGGAGATGAAAGGGGAGTTATTTATCCAGACTCCTATCCTATACTGGTCAGGGGTGTCCTGAAAGCCATTCATTCAAGCACATCTCCAGGCTACATATCTCAACGGACCTAGTAAAAGCCCTAGAGCCAGCTACAGGAGTTAGGAGGTTCTATCTGGATAAATGAACCAATCAGAACCTGTTCTGAAATGGTCACAGAAGCAGTACAAAAATGAGAGGTGAAGCCAAAAGATTTTGAGAAGGTGTACGAGGTATTTAATACATTCTACTCCCACCTTCATTAGGGAAATTACTTTGAAATCCACTTGTTTCCAAGTAACTCTGGTGGCTGAGATGGTAAAGAACCTGGGTTCAGTCCCTTGATTGGGAAGATCTCCTGGAGAAGGGAATGGCAACCCACTCAAATAGTCTTGCCTGGAGAATTCCATGGATAGAGGAGCCTGGTGGGCTCTAGTCCTTGGGGTCACAAAGTTGGACATGACTGAGTGACTAACACTTTCACTTTTTTTTTCAACCTCATGATATTTAGAAAAACCAAAATATGTATAACTTTTATCTTAACTATAAAGCCTAGCCCAATGTCTTTGTTTATAGTAAAAAACTGTTGGTTTACTTAATTATGATTCTCTCATTAAGCTGCATTTCATTTACTAAGTTTAACTTGTTATTTCATTTGAAATCCATTTTGGTGCATAATTTTTTTTCCCCTAAATTGCTTTTCTCTTTACCAAAATAAGTATGGAATAATTCATCTTCTCATCTGTTGATCTGAAAATATTCTTTGATTTTTCTATCAAAGACTTAATCTACTTCATTAATCATGATAAGATCATGGTATCACATGCAGCATGGCAGGAAGTGTGCTGAACAGAGTTTCTGGAACAAAGTATGCAGTCAATGAATAGCATTTTTGTTTTTGTTTTTCTTGACATACCATCTGCCTCTATCCCCATTAAGGTGTGCTGAGAATGACTTCAGTAGGAAAGAAGGATTACCTTATGACTCCCTGGTTAAACTGATATCACAATTCTTCTAGATTATATGCTCCAAGCTTATGTTTTAGTCCTTTTTCTATCACCCTATATTCTCCATTTCTTAAATATAACTACCAGAGACCAATGTAGAATCTTTTAGTTTCAAATATTTGATTTTTGTATTTCTCATGTGAGAGGATTTTTGAAATTTCAATGTTTGACAATAATTGCAAAGAGTTTTTAACTTATCCATTAGTTTTCTACTTATTCAGAACCTTCCTATATTCAATAACTTCCTATACTCATTGTCTTAGCACACAGCTTAAACACCCATCAAAATAAAGAAGGCTTGATGGTGTAATGATTGTCATATTTGTATATTCAAAATATAGGAATGAAGGGAAAAGGAGACATCTTCTGGAAAAAGGATAATAGTACAAGATATACGAAGGATGACACATGCAGAGAGATGAATTCAATTGATATCTATTCTCAAAGCAACAACCCAAAGTCTTCCTTGTTAAAGATGTCCATCATGGCCCAAGTATGCACACAACACTGTGTCTATGATATGCATACTCTATTCCTGTTTATATTTTGAATATACTCCTAAGATAAAGCAAAATCTGATGTTCAGAACAATTCTGGTTATCCAGTGATTTGAGCCATACCCGACCACCTGACCTGCCTCTTGAGAAATCTGTATGCAGGTCAGGAAGGAACAGTTAGAACTGGACAGGGAACAACAAACTGGTTCCAAATAGGAAAAGGAGTACATCAATGCTGTATGTTGTCCCCCTGCTTATTTAACTTCTATGCAGAGAACATCATGAGAAATGCTGGGCTGGATGAAGCACAAGCTGGAATCAAGATTGCCGGGAGAAACATCAATAACCTCAGATATGCAGATGATACCACCCTTATGACAGAAAGTGAAGAAGAACTAAAGAGTCTCTTGATGAAAGTGAAAGAGGAGAATGAAAAAGTTGGCTTAAAGCTCAACATTCAGAAAGTGAAGATCATGGCATCTGGTCCCATCACTTCATGGCAAATAGATGGGGAAAAAGTAGAAACATTGACTTTATTTTCTTGGGCTCCAAAATCACTGCAGCTGGTGATTGCAGCCATGAAATTAAAAGATGCTTCCTCTTTGGAAGGAAAGTTATGACAAACCTAGACAATATGTTAAAAAGCAGAGACATCACTTTGTAAACAAAGGTCCATCTAGTCGAGGTTATGGTTTTTCCAATAGTCATGTATGGATGTGAGAGTTGAAATATAAAGAAAGCTGAGTGCCAAAGAATTGGTGCTTTTGAACTGTGGTGTTGGAGAAGACTCTTGAGAGTCCCTTGGACTGCAAGGAGATCCAACCAGTCCATCCTAAAGGAGATCAGTCCTGGATGTTCATTGGAAAGACTGATGTAGAAGCTGAAACTCCGTAACTTTGGCCACCTGACATGAACAACTGACTCATTTGAAAAGACCCTGATGCTGGGAAAGATTGAGGGCAGGAGAAGAAGGGGATGACAGAGGATGAGATGGTTGGATGATATCACCGAATCAATGGACATGAGTTTGGGTAAACTCCAGGAGTTGGTGATGGACAGAGAGGCCTGGCGTGCTGCAGTCCATGGGGTTGCAAAGAGTCGGACACGACTGAGTGACTGAACTGAACTGAGCCATGGGAACAACCAATCCAGGTTAATTGTAGAATCAGTTCTATATAGAGTGGCGAGCACTGTTATTCAGGCAGTTAGCTCAGTCATCACACACACAACCTAGCTAAATGCATCAGGGAGCCATATTTCACATGGTCACACTGTTTTCCAAAGTTTTCAACTTCTCATATTCCATATGGTCAAATTACCCCACATTTTCCATTTGTTTAGTGCGTTAGCAATAGCTGTGATGATGACATTTCTTAGATGTATGGGAACCCCCAAGAGAGCTATACTATAAAAGCAATTTTATTTTACATGACAATGTGGTATGTTGATTACTGCAGAGTTATTAACTTATCTGCTGTCTCTATCAAAACTTCACATATTCAGTAATTTTTTTAACAATCAAACACTCATAAGATTTTTAAATGGCATTATACTGTAATGATTGTCATTGTGCATACCTAATGGACACAGTTTCCTTTTTTCTGGTTTTACTGAGAAATAATTAACATGATATTTTATCTTTTTTAAGTCTGTGATATATGTTCAGCCATCTTTTCTATTTAGAGGTTGACAAAAGAAGAATCTTTTGAAACTAACCTGGAAATATTTAAATGTTGGATAATTGAGTAAGCAATGCTGTTTTCCTTGCTATAATATGTCCTATCAACTGGCATTTAATAAATTCGAAAAAGCCCTCTTGATTGTGTTATCCCATAAAACAGACACTGATTTGTTTAAGAATCCAAGCTTCCAGAGTGAAGATTTGAATTTTCAGTTAGTTTTAAGATTTTGGTTATATACCAACTGAAGTGAAATGAAGTGAAAGTTGCTCAGTCGTGTCTGACTCTTTGCAACCCCATGAACTATATGGTTCATGGAATTCTCTAGGCCAGTATACTGGAGTGGGTAACCCTTCTCTTCTCCAGGGGATCTTTCAAACCCAGGGATCCAACCCACGTTTCCCACATTGCAGGAGGATTCTTTACCAGGTGGGCCACAAGGGAAGCCCAAGAATACTGGAATGAGTAGGCTATCCCTTCTCCAGAAGATCTTCCCGGCCCAGGAATCAGATCGGGGCCTCCTGCATTGCAGCCAGATTCTTTACCAACTGAGCTATCAGGGAAGCTTATGAAGAGATACTATTATTTTGGAGGCAGATTATCATGATGATGTCTTTTGTATTGAGGTAAAATACAAAAGCATCTTTCAAATAATGTCTCCCTGTGGTTATTGTTTCTAAAGAAAATAAAATTAATGCTTAAAACTATGAGTTAATAATGAAAAAGAAAGAAAAAACTAATGAAGAAATGGAGAAACCGTGACAAAATTGTAAGAATTTCATAATGCTGAAAGCAGAGAAGTAGATTTATAGAATAAATAGAAAGTGATAAAATGATTTTAAGGTGGCGAGACCACCATGTAAGCAGATAGAGAATGAAGAATGAAAAGAATCCACAGGCTGTATTTTTTTCTCCACAAAAAACCAGACTTTGCACAAATTATTTTTATGTGCCAAATAATTTTTCTGATTGATTCTGCATTTCAATGAGATTAAAAATTATATTTTTATTTTAATTTATAGAAAATTTAAAAATGTTTAGCTTGTTGTACATTATGAGTATGATGCCATGACATCTCAATTCTAATTGGCTTCAACTATAAAAGAAATTTGTGGGCTTATGAAATCAGGGAGTCTAACAGCTGGGACTTGAAGCTTTATGTTAAGCTTTATTTTAATTACTCAGTCGTGTCCCACTCTTTGCAACCCCATGGATTGTAGACTACCAGATTCCTCTGTCCGTGTAATTCTCCCGGCAAGAATACTGGAGAGGGCAGCTATTCCCTTCTCCAAGGGTTCTTCCCAATTCAGGGATCAAAGTCAGGTCTCCTGCATTGCAAGATTCTTTACTGTCTGAGCCACCAGGGAAGCTATATGCATGGGCTCAAAAGTAGCTACTTACAATGGTTAATTTTATGTATTAACTTCACTGAGCAATGCCCAGATATCTGGTAAAAATATTATTGACTCTGTCCATAAGAGTGTTTCTGGAAGAAATTAGAGCTTATTCAGTTGACTGAGTAAAGAAGATTGCCTTCATCAATAAAGATGGGCATCATCTGATCCACTGATTTCTGAATAGAACAAAGAAGTGGTGGAGAAAGGGCCAATTTGCTCTCTGTTTGGGCTGGACATCCAGCTTCTCCTGCTCTTATATGGACATCAGTGCTTCTGGTTCTCAGGATTTTGAACTCAGACTGGGACTTACAATATTAGCTTCCCTGGTTCTTAGGTTTTCACATTTGGATTACAACTGTACCACTCATTTTCATAGGTTTCTTGCTTACAGGGGGCAGAACATGGGGCTCCTCAGTTTCCATAATTTCATGAACCAGTCCCTAATAACCAATCTCTTTATCTACCTTCCTACCTATCTCCCACTGGTTCTATTACTCTGGAGAATCCTGACTGTGGTGGTTGGTGGTTTACTTGCTAAGTCATGTCTGACTCTTGTGACCCTATGGACTATAGCCTGCCAGGCTCCCCTGTCCATGGGATTCTCCAGGGAAAAATACTAGAATGGGTTGCCATTTTCTTCTCCAGGGGATCTTCCCAACCCAGGAATCGAACCTAGGTCTGCTGCATTGCAGGCAGATTCTTTACTGACTGATCTACGAGGACTCAGTTTTACTTATCTCTGACTTGGCTTCTTCTGGGTTAACTTTGATATTAGGCTACCTCTTCCCTCATGGTTGCAGGATGTCTGCAAGGTAGTGCTTAAACTATATGCTGTTCTTTTTGAGCAGGAAAGATAAAGTATCTCTTATATCTACACACTTCACATATTCACTTTAATTGGTTGTCTAGTTTATGTATCCATTCCTGAGCCAATTATGAGGGCCAAAGGGATGTAATTTTGTGATTGCTTAGGAATGGTCAGAAAAACCATGCCTAGAAACAAGGGTATAGTTGCTTTCACTAAGCAACCCATGAGTAGAGTAGGGAAGGGGTGGTATTCCAGAGGAACAACAAGATATGGTTACTTCTATTGGTTTCATGAAGCGCTGTAAAAGATTACCGTGAGCTTGGTGGCTTCAAAGAAAACACACTGTTAGTGATTTTTTTTTTCTCTTTTTTTATAGTTCCCAAGGCAAGGAGTTCAAAATCAGGCAGTAGGGGCCTCACTGCTTCTTTCCACTTCTCTAAGGAGGAATCCCTTCCAGGCTTCATCTAGCTTTTCAAGGCTCCAGGCTCCACAGCTTGTGGCTACTCTGCTGTCTGCCTCTGTTGTCACATCATGTCTTCTTCTTTGTTTCTCTATAAACTCTGTCTGCCTTTTTCTTGTAACAATATTGGAGTTTATTTAGGTCCTACCTGGAAATATGGGGTAATTGTCTCATCTCAAAATCTTTAATTACATCTGCAAATATCTTTTTCCCAAATATAAACTTTTTATGTTCTAGAGACTAGGACTTGACGTCTTTGGGTAACTATTATTAGATTACAGTTACCAAATAATTGGAGCTAGATGACCGTGGAAAAAGGAAGAGAGTTCCAGAAAAACATTTATTTCTGCTTTATTGACTATGCTAAAGCCTTTGACTGTGTGGATCACAATAAACTGTGGAAAATTCTGAAAGAGATGGGAATACCAGATCACCTAACCTGCCTCTTGAGAAATCTGTATGCAGGTCAGGAAGCAACAGTTAGAACTGGACATGGAACAACAGACTGGTTCCAAATAGGAAAAGGAGTATGTTAAGGCTGTATATTGTCACCCTGCCTATTTAACTTCTATGCAGAGTACATCATGAGAAANTTGATTCTTCAGCTCTCAGCCTTCTTTATAGTCCAACTCTCACAACTGTATATGACTGCTGGAGAAACCATACCTTTGACTATATGGACCTTTTTCAGCAAAGTGATGTCTCTGCTTTTTAATATGCTGTCAAGGTTTTCATGTCCTTCCTTCCAAGGAGCAAGTATCTTTTAATTTCATGGCTGCAGTCACTGTCCACAGTGATTTTGGAGCCCAAGAAAATAAAATCTGTTACTGCGTCCACTTTTTCCCCGTCTACTTGCCATGAAGTGATGGGACTGGATGCCGTGACCATAAGTTTTTTGATGTTGTGTGTATATACGTGTATGACACATCACATGCCTTAAGTATCAGAGAAGGGAGCCAAGTCCTTGGCAATTAGTATGGTAAATAATTGCATTGAATACATTTCAGTCATTTTTGAATGTTTCTCAGGGACTTTTAAGGTGCACATTCTAATCACAAATTGAGTGTTTATGTACCCAAGTTCAGATTATTTTGACAAAATGATTAAAGTAATGAGATGAAAAATGACTCTTTTTTTTATAAAGTATATTCCCCAGGCACTAGTGAATTCAACAGTGATACACTGGGTGTTTCTTGGTCAAGGGGTTTCTGTAAGCTCACTGGTTCTAGAAAGGTAACTGAAATGTGATGACTTTGCTTTTTCTGAACCACACAAGGTCTCATTCAGCTTGCCCTCTGCTCTTTCTTGCCTGGCTTCTTCACTTTAACCCAGTGACTCCTCTCCAAGGGTGTAAATAACATACTCTTTTCTCTTATTTCAGTTTATTTTGCTAAGTGCTCAGATGTCCTCTGTACTATCTCTAGCTTCTGTGCACTAAATTAAATAATACCATTTTTAAAAGAGGTGGAATAAAGGGAGTTATTCCACCTGGTTAACCACCAGTTAACCCTGGCCATCCAGTAGTTAGGATTTTGCACGTTCACTGCCAAGAGCTGGGTTTGATTCCTGGTCAAAGAACTAAGACCCCACAGGCTGTGCATCATGGCCAAAAAAACTAAAAATAAAAGAGGTGAACTAAAGTCTAGGAATGTGATGGTGGGCAGAGGTACCTCTCTTCTTAACTGCTGATGCTCAAATTATTAAAAGGGGAAAAGAGGAACTCAGACTGTCCAAGGGGCAGTCCCTAGTTTCCCTTCTCCAATAGACGCACACGGATGTGCTCATTTAAGTACTGAAAAATGATGATGGCCAGTGGGGGTAGGAACAGGTGTGACAGGAAAAGACTCAATAATGAGTTACAAGAAATGCATTATAAAGCAGAAGAGGTGGTGAATATATGTGAGGGGAGAAGAGAAAAAAAAAGACGGGGTAAATGAATACAAAGTGCTTGAAGAGAAAGTAAGAAGGTAGAAAAAGGGGAGAGGGAAGATATGGTGAGATGACAAAGAAAGTAGGAGAAAGGAGGAACATGTGTCCGGAGAATGAAGAGACAGTGTAAAATCTACCATTCAATACCACTGTCCTCCAGAGAAACCTTTGTTCCCATGCGAAATGCAGCATCCTTTGGCAAATGGGAAGTGAAATCATGAAGTTTAAAATCACTGACAAGGAGTCAGGAACTTAACAAGGAATAAACATTTCAGCAGAAATATAGAAGGGCCCCTTAATTGATTACAACAGCTTCTTGAACTCTTGAATGCTTCTTTCTCATCTTGGAAAAAATCACATTTGTGACAGGCTCTTTTTTTTTTTTCCAGTCAGCATGCTTCAACTGTACTCAGTATTTAAAATAGCCATAATCACCAACTGACTCCACTAAGGAAGAGTCAAAGGAAAACAAAGAAGGGATAAAGAACATTTAGTACATTATTAGTGTCATGGGGAACCCTATTGTAAAACTATTTCAAGTAACTTGTAAAGAATTGTATTTTTGAGATCTTCAATGTAATGTTTTTGAAAATTACTGAATCTTCCCTAAATATGCTTAAAATGAATGATCTGTTAGATCATGAGCATTACAAGTCTTAATCTGAATTATTTTATAGGGAAATGGATTTCAACATTTTGCAAACATTTCTTGGGTGTCTGCTTTGTGCAGATACTGTGCTAGGACTTGGGGTTGTAAATGAAACTAAGGCAAGGACCCTGCACTCAAAAAGTATATGTTCTGCACTCTGCCATAAATCACAGCAACATCTTTTTTTGATCCATCTCCAGCAATAATGGAAATAGCAAAAATAAATAGGACCTACTTAAACTCAAAAACTTTTGCCCAGCAAAGAAAAGAGTAAGCAAAATGAAAAGGCAACCCACAGATTGGGAGAAGATATTTGCAAATGAAGTGACTGATGAGGAGTTAGTCTCCAAAATTCACAAGCAGCCCGTTATGCTTAACAACATCAAAACAATCCACTCCAAAATGGGCAGAAAACCTGAATAGATCTCCGGGATCTGGGAGAATGGCATTGAAGCATATATACTATTATGTAAGAAATGAATCACCAGTCTATGTTTGATACAGGATGCAGGATGCTTGGGGCTGGTGTACGAGGATGATCCAGAGAGATGTTATGTAGGGTGGGAGGTGGGAGGGGGATTCGGGATTGGGAGCTTGTGTACACCTGTGGTGGATTCATGTCGATGTATGGCAAACCCAATAGAGTGTTGTAAAGTCAAATTTAAAAATAAATAAATTAATTAAAAAAAAAAAACAACCTGAATAGACATTTCTCCAAAGAGGACATACACATTGCCAATAGCCACATGAAAAGATGTTCAATATCACTAATTATAAGATTAATGCAAATCAAAACCACAATGAGATATCACTTCACCAGCTAGAATTACTATCATAAGCACTGTAGAGAGTGTGGAGAGAAGGGAACCCCTTACAGTGTTGGTGGGAATGTAAGTTGATACAGCTACTAGGGAGAATAGTATGGATGCTTAAACAAATAAAGCTACCTTACGACCCTTCAATCCCACTTCTGGGCCTATATCCAGAGAAAAACATGGTCTGAAAAGAAGCATGCACCCCAATGTTCATTGCAGCACTGCTTATAATAGCCAAGACATGGAACTAACCCAAATGTCCAATTTCTATAGAGATTTTGCTCTCCTAGCAACTAGGCACACCCACTCATACCCTGTGATTTTCTCCTTCTCATAATATTAGATAAACACTTTAGACATTTCTGTCCTACCTCCTGAAACTTATTCTGAAATACAATGAGACACCACCATCACACTGATCAAACAAAAACATGTTTAGATAAAAACGAGTCACATCTAAGGTTTTCTCAAGCCTCCTTCTTTGGGAGATATATATATATTTGTTACTTTTAAACAAGGATTTTTGGCAAAGAAATTGTAGCTCACTAATAATGTGTCATTTATTAAGCTCCTAGTATATGCAGGATGCTTTACATATTTCTTTTTCTGTTTTTTAACTCTACATTTTAGGCACTGTGATAGTCAGTCTTTTAAGATAACCCTCATTGACCTGCAGTCCTCGCCTTTGTGTAATTATCTCCTTTTGAGTCTGGTCTGGATTTAGTGACTCATCACTAATGAAGAGATGAATATAGCAGAAGTGAAAAGCTGACACTTCCGAGATTAGATTGAAAAGCCTGGTTTTCCATTCTGGGGGCCTTTCCTGCTTTATACCTTGCTTGCTCTGACGGGATGTGAG
>SJYV01055723.1:75061-86720 GCA_006410875.1 Neotragus pygmaeus
GGGGGGGGGGGGGGGGGGGGGGGGGGGGGGGGGGGGGGGGGGGGGGGGGGGGGGGGGGGGGGGGGGGGGGGGGGGGGGGGGGGGGGGGGGGGGGGGGGGGGGGGGGGGGGGGGGGGGGGGAATTGCTTCACAGTTAATTTTAGGGACCCAGCTCTGAAAGGGTCTTTCAAGATCATTTCAGTACCAGGCTGTGCAATAAAATAACTAGATTTAATCTTGGCCCTGTTATGAACTAGTTGCATAACCTTAGGCAAGTCATTTTCCTTCTTGAAATATGTATTTTCTCACCTGTATAGTAATCAGTGTTTTTCGACTTATTTTCTACAGGAACACATCTGTGGGAAATAGCATATTTCCATGACTCACTTGTCTATTAAGCGTCAAGGCACTGTCCATGGGGTGATAGAATAGGGACTTTGGCAGCTTGTGAGTGGAAAGACTTGAGTGAGGGCTGTAAAACAGCCCGAGATGAGCACGATGTTCTGGAGCTGACAGCAGGGCCACGGAAGGGCCTTTCCCCGCCCTGGTTAATCACAAACAAGCTAGAGTGCCAGTTTTATATTTTAAATTCTTTAATGGCTAAACCATGTTGGCATTGCCATACCGATAGGTGGTATGAGAACCAGGACTGGGATTTTACCCTCCTACCAATGTAGTTCTTTTTGTGTTTTAAAATCTGTAATTCACAAATGGCCCAGCGCTGTGCTGAGTCGTGAACTGTAGGTTGTACATTGCCCATCAGTTTCAAAAACTTAAATTCAGGGCATGGGCTTTCTTTCCACCCCAAGTTCTGTCAGTCTGCTATTTCCGCCCCCCGCTCCCGCGCCCCAAGCCTGATTCCGTCGTTTATGGTACTCGTGAGGCTCCAGGAGGCCTCTGAGTTTGTGCTCTGAAATGGCACATCAGGACCTGGCGTCCAGTGCCCGTGCCCTTGGTGTTTTCGTTTGCCCCAGGAACTTCTGTGTCACCAGCAATTCCTCAGGTTGAGCCGCAGCCTTCTCTAGGGATCTCCAGGTTTTTCACCTGCTCAGGAATGCACTTCACCTCTGAATCCTCTTGCCTGGATCCCTACATTCTTAGTGTCATATTCCTAGACTTTTGCTCCTTTTTGAGTGACACCTAGGTGGACTGCTTGCCTTGCCCTTGAATTTCCTTGACTTCTGGGCTACATNAGATTTCTCAAGAGGCAGGTTAGGTGGTCTGGTATTCCCATCTCTTTCAGAATTTTCCACATTTTATTGTGATCCACACAGTCAAAGGCTTTGGCATAGTCAATAAAGCAGAAATAGATGTGTTTCTGGAACTCTCTTGCTTTTTCGATGATCCAGCGGATGTTGGCAATTTGATCTCTGGTTCCTCTGCCTTTTCTAAAACCAGCTTGAACATCAGGGAGTTCATGGTTCACATATTGCTGAAGCCTGGCTTGGAGAATTTTGAGCATTACTTTACTAGCATGTGAGATGAGTGCAATTGTGCAGTAGTTTGAGCATTCTTTGGCATTGCCTTTCTTTGGAATTGGAATGAAAACTGACCTTTTGCAGTCCTGTGGCCACTGGTGAGTTTTCCAAATTTGCTGGCATGTTGAGTGCAGCACTTTCACAGCATCATCTAATTTCCCTAATCTTTTGCTACTTAAATGGGCAATCTTCTCAACTCCTCTAAATTTGGATTTTTCTCATCTGTAAGATATGGAAGCACATGTTTTGCACTGGCTTACCAGGAAGCTTGCTGGGACCTCACTGTCTGACATTTGGAAAGAAGCAGGAGTTGGAACTGGTAGGGGCTTAAGTTAGTTGCTCAGTCATGTCCGACTCCTTGCAACCCCATGGACTGTAGTTTGCCAATCTCCTCTTGTCCATGCGATTATCCAGGCAAGAAAACTAGAATGGGTTGCCCTTTCCTTCTCCAGGGGCTCTTTCTGACCCAGGGATCAAACCCAGGTCTCCCGCATTGAAGGGTTTAAGCAAGGCTAATTGTTTCACTAGAGGAAATGTGTTTGGGTGGCAGCCAGTAGCTCTTACCATGGTATCACCGAAAGCCCAGAGACCTCGTGGTGAGGGACAGATTCAAGTTAATAGCAGTTTTGATCTTGTGGATTGAGTACAAGAGTGTCCGTGTGGCCAGATGGATAGTGGTAACCTTGCTGATTCAGGCGGCCGATCCATGTGGTTTAAAGCAGGGTCACAACAATGGGCTGGGAGTGCAGAAGTGGGTTTCAGTCCCTAAGTGGGTAAGGTTGGCAAGAGCTAGAGAAGATTCCAAGTCTTCTGAGCAGAGCTGGGGAAGGAGACTAGAAAACATAACTGCTCTTCTTGATGGGTCCGTCTGATGCCAGGTTCCCCATCATGTCACTAGCTTCTAGTTGTTTGAATTCCCAGTGAAGGAAAACAGGGGATGCGGTAACATGAATGAGTGATGACTCTCGAACAATATGGAGCCCTGGCCATTGATTTCAGCTCTTGACTTCTTGTAGCCGTGGCCCTGAATTTTCTTAGATAACTCAGTTTATAGCATTTTGTAATGTATGTGTGGGACTTCTCTTGTGGCTTAGTGGTAAAGAATTTGCCTGCCAGTGCAGGAGATGTGGGATCAGTCCCTGGGTCAGAAAGATCCCCTGGAGAAAGAAATAGCAACCCAAGTCAGTTTTCTTGCCTAGGAAATCCCATGGAGAGAGAGGCCTGGCAGGCTACAGTCTGTGGGGTCACAAAAGAGTCAGCCACAACTTAGCATCTAAACAACATTATTTAGTTTTGAAAATCAGTGTAATAATTTTGAGTTGTGGTCACTGAAATAACTACTGAAGGACTTTCCTAATGGTCCAGCGTTTAAGACTCCATGCTTCTATTGTAGGGGGCAAGGGTTCAATCCCTGGTGGGGGAACTAAGATCCTGCATGCCACACGGTATTGCTCAGATTTTATCATAGCTTCTAGCTATTTCTGTTTGTCTGTAGCTTAAGTAATATATGTCTATTAGTAACAGAAACATAAATCTAGAACAAAGATGCCTTTGATATGAACATAATTTCAGAGTAATGACACTATAGCAAGAAGGGAAACAGCTGATATTTAAGAGGGGATAGATAATTCTAGTTTTAGAGAAATTCTTACAGGAGAAATCCACAAATCCACATTATGTCAATAACACTTAGATCAAAATGTTTTAGCTAGCTACCAAACTCCTTTGCAAAGTGCCTTTTATAGTGTTATTTTAAAATTTCAGCTTCAATCCAAGAGAGCATCTTTTGAATAAACTTTTTCCATCTTGAAACTTTTGATTTTCTAAAAGCAAAGAAATAATCAGGAGCCTCCAGTGCGCAGCTCAGCATATCTCCCTGGTCTCCCACCATGCACGACCCTCCCCTCCCGAAAAGGAGTTTATCCAGATTGGACTGGGGAATCCACCACAGCTGTCAAAAACTTCATCACCATGAGCAGGAAGGCTGTCCTCCAAAGTTATAGTACCCCATTTTTAAATGCAAACTTGAGAAATCAGGATAAATATGCATACATTGCTGTTCCTGTTGTTTGGTCGCTGAGTCATGTCCAGCTCTTTCATGACCCCATGGACTGTAGCCTGCCAGGCCCCTCTCCCCATGGGATTTCCCAGGCAAGAATATTGGAGTATATTGCCATTTCCTCCAACCAGAGGATCTTCCTGACCCAGGGATCAAATCTGCATTGGTAGGCAGATTCTTTACCGCTGAGCCACCAGGGAAGCCCAATAATAGACAAATAATATGTTGCATATTTATAGCTATCATTTATATTACTTGGATTCTATATTGGAACCACCTTACTAAATTGAAAAGATATTTGAAAGAAACCATTGTTATGCTAAAATTACATATGAAAATCACCTTGACATTTTTAGGTTCTTCCCTTGTGAATAGTTAATTGATTTATTTATTCATTTGGGTCTCATTCATCTAAACCTAGCTCCATCCCCAATAATTATCTAAGTGAAGTATATTGTCTTCTTTCCCCCATCTCTGTCACTTCTTTTCCTCAAAGCAGAGTAAGAAATATTTCAGTCATATTCCAGTTGTTTGTGATTATACTTAAGATTAAATCTGGGCCTATAGAACCATGATCAAATTGGAAGAGTATGTGGGAACGTTCGATAGTCTGACTTGCCTGTCATCGTGATCTTGTGTAAGCCGTGACACTAGAATTTCCTGAGTGGTACTGCCATATGGTTGATCTGTAGCCAATCAGCGCTCAAGTATGACCCTTCCAACCTGGTATGTAGTGTCTTCTCCCACTATTATAGTCTACCTTAATCTGCATAAATTTTGTATCTGAAAATAAAGTGGTGGTGGGAAAACCAAAAATCCAAAGCCAGACAGTTAGTCAATTGGATTTATTAGCACACAAGAAATACCGGCACACGTTTCCAGGTCCCAAAATGGATAGCAGTCTTAGGTGTTCAGTTCACCCTGTACATCTGCATGCCTGAAGCCTAATGACATTTAGTCACTTCAGTCCAGTGATTTTGGTGGAACAGACTGCCAAGGCCGCTCCAGGATCTAGAAACCAGGTCTTGTGGTCAAGTCCATCATTCCCCAGATTTTCCTCATACTTCTTCAGACACAACTCCTGCCACTCCAAGCTCTTGACAACCACTAATCTGTATTCTGCTATAGTTTGCTTTTCTAAAATATTATAAATGAAACTGAGCGGTATGTAGCCTTTCTATATGGTTCCTTTTTTCTTAACATAATGCTTTTGAGACTCTTCAATATTATTGTATCTGTCAGTAATTCCTTCCTTTTAATTGCTGAATGCAGGTTTTTATGTCCTAAGAAATAAGAAGAAACTATTGATATTATTATTTTAATGTCTTACTTGGTTAAAGCCCTGGCAATTCTACATAACGTACTGAAAAGGAAATGGTATGATATTCTTACCCAGGAGAATAAAATGGCAAATGTACCAGCTGTATGTGGTTCCATCTTTGGTTTTAAGTCAGTACTGCTGTTTGAGTCAGAACATGTAGGAAGCCTCAAATGAAACCATCCCATACAAGTAAACAGGCAAGTCCTGTTATTCATTGATTGAGAAGGATTCATGTGATATTATGGTGATTAATTTATAGTAGCACCTGCAGCTTTGCTTTCTAGTTTTGTCTGTAAAGCAAAACAGTAAGACTGACCACAAAGATTACTTATTATTTCCACTTAGCTATGAATCTCTGAGTTTTCAGGCATAGACACTCTGTAAAAATTTCTGAGTTACAGTTTTAAATGAGCAACTATTTATCAATACACCATCCATAACTGACCAGAAAATTCTAATTTAGATGCCATTTTGAAAGTTTCCCCTACTCAAATTTATTTGCTCCTTTGTTTTAGTACTTTTCTGTACTATATTTATTCTTTCTACCAGTCTGAACAGATAAACTCCCCTTGAGGCCAAAAGAAATGAATGTCTGTACTCTTTATATACACCTAATTCTATCTGAGAGCACTTAGTTGCCAGCAGTCCTCCAGAATGACTAATAAAATTCTAAACTTTTTTCATTATTTCATAATAAAATAATTGAGAGTATTATCTAGCACTCAGAAATAGTCATACTCTGTCTTTTCCATCTTTAAAGATTTACCAAGTCTTTTATTACCTAGTAAGTCTGTAACAGTGTCAGACTTTATTTTGGGGGGCTCCAAAATCACTGCAGATGGTGACTGCAGCCATGAAATTAAAAGACGCTTACTCCTTGGAAGAAAAGTTATGACCAAACTAGATAGCATATTAAAAAGCAGAGACATTGCTTTGCCAACAAAGTTCCATCTAGTCAAGGCTATGGTTTTTCCAGTGGTCATGGATGGATGTGAGAGTTGGACTGTGAAGAAAGCTGAGCGCTGAAGAATTGATGCTTTTGAATTGTGGTGTTGGAGAAGACTCTTGAGAGTCCCTTGGACTGCAAGGGGATCCAGCCGGTCCATTCTGAAGGAGATCAGCCCTGGGATTTCTTTGGAAGGAATGATGCTGAAGCTGAAACGCCAATACTTTGGCCAACTGATGCGAAGAGTTGACTCATTGGAAAAGACTCTGATGCTGGGAGGGATTGGGGGCAGGAGGAGAAGGGGACGACAGAGGATGAGATGTCTGGATGGCATCACTGACTTGGTGGACGTGAGTCTGAGTGAACTCGGAGAGTTGATGATGGACAGGGAGGCCTGGCATGCTGCGATTCATGGGGTCGCAAAGAGTCGGACATGACTGAACGACTGAACTGAACTAAACTGATTGCTAAAGTTACATTCTTATACTGATACCAATTTGCCTGGAATGGAGGAGGTGAAGGAAAGAAATGTCCATTCAAATATTCTTCCCTAAGAATACAAAGTCTCCTTCTCCCTCTAGAAACACAAATGGAAGAGAACAAGCATTGAACACATTTACACAGAATAGTAACAAATCTTTGACTGAAAGCCAGGAACTTGGGATACTAACTACTAGTAAGTTGCTAATTTTAGCATATGCCTTAATTCTGAGACACCAGGCATCTTCTATTATGTAGAAGTCAAAATATCGTGCCTTTTAGAAGTCACTGTAATATATTATCATGTGCAGTTCCTTCTTTTCTTAGATTAGTGATAATCTAAAGAAGTGACTAATAGTTCTTGGGAGGATCACAAGCTCCGACTTAATTAGAAGGAATTAACTTATCTTAAACATCTTATTCTAAGAAATGATAGTAGGAAGTAGGATGGTATTGTATCACTGAATACTCTGTTATTTCCTGAGTCCCTGTTTATAAAAGGCACAGTAATTATTGCCTATAGGATTTAAAATTACTTAAAATCTTGTGTGGGAAATCTGACTTTTCTGTTGAAGAGGAAGCTTATTAGAGAATAAGAATAAAAGAACAGAATATTTTTTGAATGAAAACTCTATTCTTAATATATCGCATTATTTTATTTAAAATTTTTTTGGTTTTTCAATGAACAAATGTTTACTGATTTCTGATTTTGTGTAAAACATTGTTGTAAGTCCCAGGGGTGGGGTTGCTGAAATTAATACTAATTTCTGCCACTGGAGTTGCCAGTGTGTTGATTACATGTATGGCATGCGACAGTCATGTGAGGGACAGAAATGCCAGAGAAGCACATAGATGACTCTGAAAAGTTGGGGAAACTATATAGAGGAAATGACCTTTGACCCAACTCTTAAACTGTGAATAGTAATTTGCACTTTTCTTGGGAAGAAAGATGCTTTTTTAAACTTACTTCTGCCTCTCATTGTGCTAGTTCATGACTGCTAGCCTTAGCAATGGATGATAAATTATATAGAGACAAGGAGGAAGAAGAGATCAGAGGTATTTTGCTAGAAACTTCTCATTTTATAGAAGAATCTTGTAGAATGGAAAAAGAGAAGGAAAAGAAGTAAAAATATTTGCTTAATATTATTTCTTCATATAGAAAGAACAATATCTTCCTTCAGAAAAGCTACCTTGGGAGTCAATTGAAAATAAACAATAATCTTGGGGCGTGAATTAGAAGATATATTCCTACTCTAGATCTGCTAGTAATCTTGAAAGAACATGATAACTGCATTATTATTAAACAATAATAATTGTTGAAAATTACTGCAATAAAAAATGTTTGATTTTATAGAAACTTATTTTATTATGGAATAATACAAAATATGTAGCACAAACTTCACAGATATATTTATGAACCTATTAAAATGAAACACTCACTTTTGCCCTAATTATTTTCCATGAATTCTATAGTCATTTAGGTGAGTAAACATAGTTAAATTATGAAAAAATGTGAAAATTGATTTGCATAATGGATGTTGAAAGCATTGTGCCTATGACACAGACTTATGGATGAAATTACTTGCCCTGGAAGTAAATTATAATCAGTGTTGATAATTTATTTTAGCTCTATTCCCTCCAAATAATTACATTTGAATCACAGTAGAAACCATCTTGAATATTATGGTACTAAAAAATCATAACTGACAATATAATAAAACCAATTTGTAATTTTTCTGAAATGTTCACCAGAAGCGTAGATATCATCTGCATTAGTATAGCATTTTCTGTTCATGCAGTGCTTTTGTTTAATTGACTGTGCAAAATTGTCATTTATAAGTGACACAGTTTTCATCTTCTAATCCACAAATTTCAAGATGTTTTAAAAGAAATTATTTTTTAATGTATGTTGTTTTGGCAAGAGTACAGAATAGAGAGTAATGCATATAATGAAAAAAAATTGACCCTATAATATTAAGATGAAGAATAAAATACATAAAGTGTCTAGCAGAATTCTTGGAACAAAGCAATTGTTCAAATCCTACAATTTGCCACTGGTGATTAGAGCAAGAAGAGATCAAATCTGAATTTGCAGCAGAGTTTAAGGTAGAGATGAATATTTGTATTCATTTTACCATGCATCAGCAAAGTTGTATTAATTACCTACCATATGCCATGCATTGAACTATACATTAGAGATACAACTGTTAAAGAGACACTGTCCTTGACTGTAGTTTAGAAATGGGGAAACTAGTAATTATTTTTTTTCCAAACTTTAAACAATTTATTTTGTACTGGGGTATAGCCAATTAAACATGTGTTGTAGTTTCAGGTGAACAGCAAAGGGTCTCAGCCATACATGTACATGTATCCAAGTTTATTCAAGCTTATATACCAGGGGAATGAAAAGATACAAGAAAATGACTGCTGAGGAACACCCAGAACTATAATAGTCTATTATTCACTTCTTAAATAATAAGATCAAATATGTAAAATCATCTAACCCAGTACTTAGCATAGTGTAGACAATGAAAAAATAAATCTAAATCTGCTTTTGTAATCAAAATATCAGACTAAGATGTCAGGACCATATATAGGTATATGCACTGCTCTGATTTCATCTCGTACATAGTGAATTTTTTTTTCTGACCTGAAATATTACTTTGCAAATCTTATAAGTTTACTACTAGGTATACCAGGTATTTCTCCAGCATGGAGAGAGGATTTTTAAAATTTTATTTATTTTTTTGGCTGCACTGGGTCTTGGTTGCTGTGCCTAGGCTTTCTTTAGTTGTGATGAGGAGGGGCTACTCTATTTGTGGTGCACAAACTTCTCACTGAGGTGCCTTCTGTTGTTGTGGAGCATGGTCTCTAGGAACACAGGCCCAGTAGTTGTAGTGCAGGAGCTTAGTTGTTCTGCGACATGTGGGATCTCCCTGAACCGGAAGGAATTCATCAAAGGATTTTAGTCACATCCTTGCTAACTACTGTCTTGGTAGATTGTATAAAAATGTCAGCCCTACCTGTTCCTGATGTTAGAAGAAAAGTGTTAAATATTTTTCTAAAAGCACGATGTTAGCTGTATGTTCATTTTGTAGATGATTAATTTTAGATTGAATAATATCTTTTCAATTTCTAGTTTTCTATAACTTTTCATTAAAAGAAGTTGTTAAATTTTATCAGAGGTACTTTTGAATTAAGATAATCAATTATTTATTCTTCTTATGTTATGAATTATATTGATTGAGTTTAACAGTTATACCAAGTTGATGTTTCTGGAAGAAGTCTAGAAAAATTTACTTGTAGTTTAGTATCATTTTTTAATGTATTGTTGGATTTTGTTAATATTTCATTAAAGTGTTGCTATTCAGTTGCTAAGTCATGTCAAACTCTTTGTGACCCCAGGGACTGCAGCAAGTCAGGCTTCCCTGTTCATTAATTCCCACAGGTTGCTCAAACTCATGTCTGTTCAGTCAGTGATGCCATCCAACCATCTCATCCTCTGTCACTTCCTTCTCCTCCTGCCCTAAAACTTGCCCAGCATCAGGGTCTTTTCCAGTGAGTTGGTTCTTTGTATCAAGTGGCCAAAGTATTGGAGCTTCAACTTCAGTATTAGTCCTTCCAATGAATATTTAGGCTTGATCTCCTATAGGATTGACTGGGTTGATCTCCTTGCTGTCCAACGGACCCTCAAGAGTCTTCTTTAGAATCACAATTTGAAAGCAGCAATTCTTTGGTACTCAGCCTTCTTCATGGTCTAACTCTCACATCCAGACATGACTACTGGAAAAACCATACCTTTGACTATACAAAAAGTGATGTCTCTACTTTTTAACATGCTGTCTAGGTCTGTCATATCTTTTCTTCCAAGGAGCAAGTGTCTTAATTTCATGGCTGCAGTACCATCCACAATGATTTTGGAGCTGAAGAAAATCAAATCTGTCACTGTTTCTACTGTCCCCCCATCTATTTGAAATGAAGTGATGGGACTGGATGTCTTCATCTTAGTTTTTGAATGTTGAATTTCAAGCCAGCTTTTTAACTCTCCCCTCTGACCCTCATCAAGATCCTCTGGAGAAGAGAAAGGCTACCTAGGGGCTTCCCTGATAGCTCGGTTGGGTAAAGAATCTGCCTGCAATGCAGGAGACCCTGGTTCAATTCCTGGGTCAGGAAGATCTGCTAGAGAAGGAATAGGCTACCCGCTCCAGTAGTCACAAAGAGTCCATGGAGTCACAAAGAGGTGTACATGACTGAATTACTTCACTTTTACTTTCTGACCCTCATCAAGAGGCTCTTTAGTTGCTCTTTGCTTTCTGCCATTAGAATGGTATTATTTGTATATCTTAAGGTTATTTTTTTTCCAGTAATCTTAATACTAGCTTGTGATTCATCCAGCCCAGCATTTTGCACGATGTACTCTGCACTTAAGTTAATTAAGGAGAGTGACAATATACAGCCTTCATGTACTCCTTTCCCAATTTTGAACTAGTCCATTGTTCCATGTCTAGTTCTAACTTTGGCCCCTTGCCCTGCATACAGATTTCTCAGGAGACAGATAAGGTGGTCTGGAATTCCCATCTCTTTAAGAATTTTTCACAGTTTATTGTGATTCACACAGTCAAAGGTTTTAGTGTAGTCAATGAAACAGAAGTAGATGTTTTTATAGAATTCTATTGCTTTTTCTATGATCCAACAGATGGATCATGATCCTCGATTTGATCTCTGCTTCCTCAACCTAGTACTGGATGTGTACTAAATCCAGTTTGTACATATGGAAGTTCTCAGTTCACGTATTCCTGAAGCCTAAGTTGAAGGATTTTAAGCATTATGCGTGTAAAGTGAGTGCAATTGTGTGGTAGTTTGATCATCTTTGGCATTAAAGTGTTTGTATCTATGCCAATAATGGATGCTATCTAAAATTTTACATTCTTGTCATATTTATTGAGTTTTGGTGTCAGTGTTCAGTTCAGTTGCTCAGTCGTGTCCGACTCTTTGCGACCCCATGAATCGCAGTTTGCCAGGCCTCCCTGTCCATCACCATCTCCCAGAGTTCACTCAGACTCATGTCCATCGAGTCCATGATGCCATCTAGCCATCTCATCCTCAGTCGTCCCCTTCTCCTCCTGTCCCCAATCCCTCCCAGCATCAGAGTCTTTTCCAATGAGTCAACTCTTCGCATGAGGTGGCCAAAGTACTGGAGTTTCAGCTTCAGCATCAATCCTTCCAAAGAAATCCCAGGGTTGATCTCCTTCAGAGTGGACTGGTTGGATTTCCTTGCAGTCCAAGGAACTCTCAAGAGTCTTCTCCAACACCACAGTTCAAAAGCATCAATTCTTCGGTGCTCAGCCTTCTTCACAGTCCAACTCTCACATCCATACATGACCACAGGAAAAACC
>SJYV01055723.1:90953-143068 GCA_006410875.1 Neotragus pygmaeus
GGATGAGATGGTTGGATGGCATCACAGACTCAATGGACATGAGTTTGAGCAAACTCTGGGAGATAGTGAAGAACAGGAAAGCCTGGCATACTGCAGTTCATGGGGTTGCAAAGAATTGAACATGACTGAACAACTGAACAAAAACAATACTTACAGTATTTTATGATTTTGTTTAAATTACATCCTTGGAAATAAGAATCAAAAAAAGCATTACTTTGCCTATTAGAATTTTCCAGTTCAACAAATGCTGAAAGAATATACTGCAGAGAATCAAAAATAAAGTCCCTACTCTCAAAGATCTTGAAATCTAAACAAGGGAAAATGACAAATACAAAAAAATAACCATAATGACAGGCAGAAAGTGGTAAGCCAATTTTAAATAGGACAAAACCCTATGAAGTTTCCATATAGGGAGAAACCACATTCTGCTGTGTGGAAATTAGGGAAGATATTGAGGTGGATGGATTTGGGCTTTTAATCTAGTATAAGATTAATATTTAATTCAGTTCAGCTCAGTCGTTCAGTCATGACTGACTGTTTGCAACTTCATAGACTGCAGCACGTCAGGCCTCCCTGTCCATCAGCAACTCCTGGGGTTTATTCAAACTCATGTTCATTGAGTCAGTGATGCCATCCAACCATCTCATTCTCTGTCATCCCATTCTCTTCCTGCCTTCAGTCTTTCCCAGCATCAGGGTCTTTTCCAATGACTCAGTTCTTCACCATCAGGTGGCCAAAGTATTAGAGTTTCAGCTTCAACATCAGTCCTTCCAATGAACACTCAGGACTGATCTCCTTTAGGATGGACTGGTTGGATCTCCTTGCAGTCCAAAGGACTCTCAAGAGTTTTCTCCAACATCACAGTTCAAAAACATCAATTCTTCAGCACTCAGCTTTCTTTATGGTCCAACTCCCACATCCATACATGACCACTGGAAAAACCATAGCCTTGACTAGATGGACCTTTGTTGGCAAAGTAATGTCTCTGCTTTTTAATATACTGTCTAGGTTGGTCATAACTTTTCTTCCAAGGAGTTAGCGTCTTTTAATTTCATGGCTGCAGTCACCATCTGCAGTGATTTTGGAGCCCTAAAAAATAAAGTCTGCCACTCTTTCCACTATCTTCCCATCTATTTGCCATGAAATGATGGGACTGGATGCCATGATCTTAGTTTTCTGAATGTTGGGCTTTAAGCCAACTTTTTCACTCTTTCACTTTCATCAAGAGGCTGTTTAGTTCTTCTTCACTTTTTGCCATAAGGGTGGTATCATTTGCATATCTGAAATTATTGCTATTTCTCCCGGTAATCTTGTTTCCAGTTTGTGCTTCTTCCAGTCCAGCATTTCTCATGATGTACTCTGCATGTAAGTTAAATAAGCAGGATGACAATATACGCCTTGACATACTCCTTTTCCTATTTGAAACCAGTGTGTTGTTCTATGTCCACTTCTAACTGTTGCTTCCTGGCCTGCATACGGATTTCTCAAGAGGCAGGTCAGATGGTCCAGTATTACTATCTCTTTAAGAATTTTCCACAGTTTGTTGTGATCCACACAGTCAAACACTTTGGCGTGGTCCATAAAACAGAAGAAGATGTTTTTCTGGAACTTTCTTGCTTTTTCGATGATCCAGCAGAAGTTGGCAATTTGATCTCTGGTTCCTCTGCCTTTTCTAAAACCAGCTTGAACTTCTGGAAGTTCACAGTTCAACATTGACATTATGAGGGATCAATGCATGGTTTTATATAAACATATTGCAGGGATCCTGATACTTATACTACTTATTCCGTAATATATTTTCTTATTGTCATTAGTGAATATGATTTCTGTGCATTTGAGGAGTGTATAGAGTGCAGGAATAGAGATATGAAAGAGAAGGCCTTTGGGCTCAGAACATGAAGCCACTTGATTAGTGATTTTATTAAATAGTGAACTAGAATTGAAGGTTTTTTGAAAAAATCTAAAGTGACATAATCAGGACTAATCTGGAAACACTGCTTATGAAGGGGAAATATATGGAAGATGAACTGGAAGCAGAAAAGAGTGCAATGATTCAGGCAAACAGCCCTCAGCTTAGGTACTCAAATTGAGAGAAGAGTGAAGGAGTTAGGCAAATGGTATTACAAAGTAGAAATGACAAGTAGAGCAATTATTGAGTGGTGGAGGGAGAGGGACAACAAGAAAAATCAACTCTAGTTTTCAAGCCTGAGTGAAAAGAAAATCATCATGCCATATACTAAGATAAGCACTAGAGGGAAGAAAGCCAGCTCATGCAGAGCCAACAATGAGTTCAAGTTTAGTGATGATGTTTGACAGGCTGGCGAGACTTCCAGGTGCAATGTTTGAAAAGTAAGTTGGAAATGTGGGGCATGAGTTACCCAAGGCAGAGGTGAGAGTTAATAACCAGGCCAGCATGGACAATGGGCAGTAAGGCGTGAGCACTGGACAATCCTGAAGCAATGGGCTTCCCTGATAGCTGAGTTGGTAAAGAATCCACCTGCAATGCAGGAGACCCTGGTTTGATTCCTGGGTCGGGAAGATCAGCTGGAGAAGGGATGGCCACCCACTTTAGTATTCTTGGGCCTCCCTTGTGGCTCAGCAGGTAAAGTATCTGCCTGCAGTGTGGGAGACCTGGATTCGATCCCTTGGTTGGGAAGGTCTCCTGGAGAAGGGAAAGGCTACCCACTCCAGTACTCTGGCCTGGAAAATTCCATGGACTGTATAGTCTATGGGCATTGGACATGACTGAGGGACTTTCACTTTCACTGGGCAATCAGGGCTTCCTAAGTGGCTGTAGTCATAAAGACCTCACTTGTCAATGCAAGAGACATGAAAGACATGAGTTTGATCCCTGGATGAGCAAGATCCCCGGGAGGAGGACATGGCAACTCACTCCAGTACTCTTATCTGGAGAACTCCATGGACAGAGGAGCCTGCTGTACTACAGTCCAAAGGGTCACAGAGAGTCTGGACACAACTAAAGTGATTCAGCGTGCACATATTGGGCAGTCAGAAGAGTTGATGATTGTAAGTAGCTGGGATTAGTGAATACCATGGAAGGTATACCCTGCCTGAATAGAAATGTAATTGAATTCACCCCAGGAGAAAGGATACAAGAAAGAGAGTTGGGAGGAAGCTTTGAGGGAATATTTATGTAAGAAACTATTAGAAGTGAGTCTAGGCTGGAACTGCTTGGAAGAGGAGGAAATAAAATTCCACAGACATGTTGTTGTTGTTTAGTCACTCAGTCATGTCTGACTGTTTGCAACCCTATGGACTGTAGCCTGCCAAACTCCTCTGTCCCTGGGATTCTTCAGGCAGAAATACTGAAGTGGGTTGTCATTTCTCTCTCCAAGGGGTTGCCCCTTCTCTCTCCCTGAGCCAGGGATCAAACCTGCATCTCCTATACTGTTGGCAGATTCTTTACTGCTGAGTCAACAGGGAAGCCCTCTAAAGACATTCTCAGTGCCTTTAGATTCTGTGCATATATAGTTTAAATTACACCATCATTCATTGTCCCTCATCTCTATTTGATTTATATATGTGATTTGTTTCTAGACTCCACTGGAAAAATTGGAAGAAAATTAACCCATCTTCTGTCTAGGTATTTCTTGAAGTGTTTCAGATACTCGAGGAGATGGAAGATTTAAATTTTGCATTAGCCAGTAAAGTGTGTAAACTACTTTAACACATTGTATCACTTGCCTTCCTTACCCCACATATCCAATAACAAGGGTGGGGGGGGTCGGAAACTAGACATATGGTTCCACTTTACAGATAAAGCTCAGAGAGGTGAAGTGATTCAGCTAATGTCTTTGACTCAATTAATGGAAGGTTCAAGGCTTCACTCTGACTCTACTTGTCCACTGTTAAGTATTATTTTCTAAATAATTTACGTTACACTATTTTCTAAATAGTTTTTTAAAAATGTTTTCTAAAAAGTTTCTAAGCTATTTTCTAGTTTATGTTGCACTCCTCTTCTTTTACTTATCTTGGGTAATCTGAATTTTTGTAGTACCTGCCTTATAGACATCTTCACAGTTCTTCACTCAAAATGGCAGAAATAGTCTCAACTGCCATGCTGTAGAGTGGATAGTTCTTCAGGAAATTAAGCTTATGCATTCTTCCCTTTAAAATATACCGAGTTCAGATAATCATCTCAGAAAGTAAGTTTCTCTAATGTTTATTTTTGTCTTATTGTATTTCCTTATCATAGTGTACACTATAGCGGTGTCCAGTCTTCTTGCCCACTGTGCATAATAGGCAATATACATCAGCATCAAAACCAAATAAACGCATCTGCCAGTATAGAGTAGATACTTCAGTTGGAGCGGGCAAAGGATCACTGAAGATTAATATTGCCCTCAAACAAACTTTTACAGAGTTTAAGCTAGAAGACTATTCTGAATTCCCAGGTCTTTACTCAGTTTACTATGCTTGGCTCTGCTTTTCAGAAGACTATCAAAACCATTTGGATTGATCTTGTATCATAGGAATCATATCTCTTTCAGCTACGTAATGCCATCAGAATCATACATCGATATGGAGTTTACTTGGAGTTCAAGATGCCTGAATGACGACTACACTGACATTAACCCACTGCATCCTCAAGAGTCTAATGTCTACTAAGACACATTGCAAAGTTTTTAGTTGAGGCCAGCATTTTTTCTGGTAAGCTCATAGAGCTTGAAGTGAAATCTTTCCAAGCCAGGCTTAGAGAATAAATATTTAAACATCTTTTTGCTTTCTTTGTACACCCACTGGCTTATTTATAGGATTATAAATGTCACATATACATATATTTACACCTAAATGGGCATGTTCATACTGTAGTTGATGTTTAGTGCATATACCTCCATAAAACTCACCACCATAAAATGGAACTATGATGTTTTGCTGAATCACCATTTTCATATTCTGATTTGACGCCTGCATATACTTCTTGTAACAATACATTTTTTGATGTAATCCTAGATTGATGAACAAGATGATGTTGATGAGCAAGAGAGTTCCACATGTTATCCAAATTAGAGAATTTTTTAGTTGAAAGCCAATGGATGTCATTAATGTCATGTTACAGATACGGAAACTGAAATCTTGAGAGTAGCTTGGGTTTCCGGCCCAACCTCAAGCTAACTGTGGCAGAATCAGGACTGGAACCCTATTTCACCCACTCTTGAGTCCAGTGCTCTATCAGTAAAAACTGGTTTTAAGGAGTGGGGTCATATGATTGAAACAGCATTGAATCAGATACTGGAGAACAGTTTTTGGGACAAATGAGTCTTTGCTAATCCTTCTCAAAATGAACTTAGTTATTAAAACATCAAATCACTTTTACTATCATTCTAACAGTTAAATTTATTGGATATTTATTCTGTGTCAAAAATTCTAAGTACTTTGCATAGATTGTCCCATTTAATCATCATAAAAATCCTAAGGGGTTATATTATTATTATAGAACAGAGGCCAGAGGACTCAGTTTCATAGGATAACACAGCTGGTGCTGAGGATCCAGGATTCAAACAGAAGATCATCTGTTTTAAAGGCACTTCTCTTAACTACTACAGTATAAAAACACTAATAGGCATGTGCATTAAAAATGTCAAGTTTTCCATGCATTTCAGTATTTACAGAGATATTCCCACAGGAAAGATGCAGAAAAGATAACATGGAGCCACAAAATACCATGGGGAGTAAAATTAAATGTTTCCATGTTCATGAGATAGCTTTGCTATAAGGATTAAAGAATTTTCCATCATTTAAACACACTAGGTCTGCTAGACTCCACTCTGGACTGCTTATCTACAATTGAAAAAAGAAAGAAAATAGAACCATAAAGCTAAGGATTGGACAGGCACACAAACAGCCAGGGAATAAGGTCTAAAGTCTTTGGTTCTATAGTTTAGTGGTTGGTATGCTTGCCTCACAAAAGTTATATCTCCTGTCTATAACAGCTAGAAAATATCTCATTCCTCTGCCTCAATGCCTTTCTTTCTTTTGTTCTTTCTTTCTCATTCAATACATGTTCAAACAACTGTGCAGTCCCTCCAGACATCTCCATCTACCCCTAGACCTGCCACATGGTAACAGAAAAAAAAAAATAATTTTCACCTCCTTACCTCCTCTCTTTTCACATAGCATGTCACTTGTCCTTCTGTTACGCAGCACACCAAATTTTTATTGACTTATACATTTCTCTCACCAGGTGAATATAAACTCTTCAAATATAGGAACATGTCTTATTCAACTCTGATATTTAGTTCCTAGCAAAGTACTTTCTACAGAGCAGTTGTTCATTTTAAGGTTTTTTTGGATGAGTTAATTAGGTAGAATCATTTTGTATTTACCAGAACAGAATCACTTCCCCATTATTATTACTGCAAAGTCTTAATTTCTTTGGTAAAACATTTATACCTGCCTTTAATCCATGCTCCATCAATACTCCAGACATATGTATGTAACCCAAGCCCAAGCCAATCTGAAGGATTTGCAGAGTGATTGGCTCATAAGTGAGCACATGACCCAAGTCTGTCCAGAGTGAATCAGGACTTTCTAGGGAGCTTCCCTGGGAAGGTGCGCTTCCAATACAGCTCTCTATAGCTTTACATCTATTACTCAGGAGGGAAGGACACAGAGCTGAGGAACAGAAACAGTTCTCTATCACTGTCAACTGTCATTGTCATTTAAGTTCCTGGACTCAGTCATTTCTGAATCTATCACAACAGTCCTAGATTGCCTCGATTTTAAATTAAAGTTCATTTTAATTCAAGTTAAATGGTCTACCACTTTTAAAAGCAAAACACACACACACACACACACACACACACACACACACACAAAACCCCACACATCTATGTTCCATATAACACAATTAACTTATTCAGAATTTGTCAGCATCATGCAAGTTGAAGAAAAGGACAGCAGGAGACGTATAGTCTTAAATAGTTGTTCTATCAACAGTTAATGTTTTCTAAACTGAAAAAGTTACATGTTAAAAAAAAATAGTAAAGGAAAGAGATGAGCAAAACCAAACAACAGCCTTCATCTAATAACAATTTCTTACTCTAGGGTCTTAAGTCACTAACACCATTAATCCATCATTACTGTACTCCATCATTACTAAGGGTTTCTTTACTCTGTGATCCCTTCATAGCGTTGGGATCCATCTGGAGCCACCATTTTTAGCGTCTAACAACCATGTTTGGTTGTGACATGTAAAGTGCCAGCTAACGGTCTCAGAAGTCTCAAAAGTCAAGGCTCCCTACATAGACATGTCCATTGAGCATTTTCATTGGTGAAATGGCTTGTTAGCAAGATTCAGAGCAGATTCAGCATAATAACTTAATTTTTAAATCAGCTATAACTTCTTTTCTTCTGCTACGTCCTGGTCACATTGAAAGTGCACCTTATTACTGCTCTATGTATAAGTTTCCTAGTGCTACAAACTGGGTGAATTAAAACAATAGAAATGTATTGTCTCGCAGTTATGAAATCTAGAAGTCCAAAAAATCAAAGTGTTGGCAGAATTGTTTCTCTCTGGGGGGTATGAAGAAAAAATTGTTCCACATCATCTCCTAGCTTCTAGTGGTTTGCTGTCAGTATTTAGGCTTCCCTGGCTGATACCTGCTTTTATGTTCACATAGTTTTCTTCTGTGTATGAATCTGTATCAAATTTCCCCTTTTATAAGGATAGCATTTGTACTGGATTAGTAGCCCACTGTATTCCAGAATGACTTAATCGTAACTAATTATACCTGCGACAACCTTATTTTCAAATAAGGTTTTATTCTAAAGATACTAACATATCCATCTGTGGGGAGTGGAAACAATACAACCTATAAAACTCTGGCCTCAGAAATATTCTCATCTTCATGACAGAAACTTATAGACCATTATATTTAATAATAACAGTTTATTAAAACTAGTTTTGGAATCCAGGTCTATTAAGATAATTTTGACAAAGTTTTTAAAAAGAAGTGAAATAAATCCAATGACAAGTATTATGAAAGTTACAGCTGAGTCATCATGATTACAACAGAATGCACACACACACACTCACATGGTTTCAGAAACCTTAAAATTAGAACTTACTGGCTCAGTTAACACGGCCTGAATTGGTTTCACCTGTGGAAAGCTTTTAGCCCTGATTTGATTTTAATTTGCAATTCGAAAGTGCTAAGTCTGAGGTATGAAGATTGCCTTATTTTCTAATTTCTAAGTTCAACTTAGACTTGAATGACTTTTAGAAATTATTCCTGAAAACAAGAGTAGAAACAAAGCTACATCCATTAAACATAGGTATCCTAGCCAGAAAAGTCATACAGACACATACACACACAAGGTTTTATATTTAATAGATGAAGAACATGGGAAGATGTATCAGACAGAGTATGGTAACAGATTATGCAGTTGGAGTTGTTGGGTTTTGAATGAAATAAGAAAATTAACATTTGAAATGAGGGTCTGTAGCTTCCAAAACAAAAATGTTTTTTATACATTTTTGCTTCCATTTTATAAGATAAGAAGTTTGATTAAAGCAAGGGAAATTGTGATCCGACTCAGATCTTTCTTGATGAGGACCTGAAATGACTTATGATCTTTCCTGGACACCTTCCCAAAAAAGAAAACACTGGTCAGGGGAATTTAAAGTAAGGAGCTGGGTCAGCTGGTTTTTCCTTCCTTCTATAATCCTCTGTTATAAAATGATTAGGATTTCCAATATTAGATGTTTCTACCTCCAATTCACTGACGTTAAGAAAACTACTTTAAGAAGTAAACATTCAAATTGCTTCATAAAACTACTTGGGTTTATAGTCCACTAAACAGGGTGATTTGCCGAACACCAGACTGAAATGGTTTTCATTACCAGGTGGAAATAACATCAATGAAAATCTCAGACACTCAGACCAATCACTTCCCACCACGGTTCTTAACCTGAGCGGGCAGAGAGAGTTAGACATTGGCCTCACCTTCGTTTAGCTACATATGTGTGAATCTGAGCAATATGAGCCACATAAATATTGTGAGAATTAAAACTAGTATTTACCTATTAAAATTCTTGACAATGGCATCATTAACTATTGTTACTATAAAACTATCTTTTACTATAGTTTATAAAACAGTTTAAGAAAGAGTAAAGCAGAAGGAGATCACAGAGACATTACTGTAACATTTACCAAGCAGAATAAATCTGAGAGCACTGTGCTGACCATGATGAAGAATCAAAGATAAATAAAACCTAATCCCAGAACGTTATAGTATAAAAGGGAAATAGTCTGATTTCCTCCTTTCCTTCTGTTGTGATGAAGGAGACACTTCCCTGAAATACATTAATTTTAAGTGACTCACTCAAAAGTTTTAGCAAGTGAATACAATCATGAAATCAAAATCCCAACAAAACATATAGCATTTCTGTCATCTCAGGAAAGTTCCCATGCCCCCTTCTTAGTCAATCTGGTCCCTGTCATTCTTAGAGGCAAAGCCTGTTATTATTTTTCATCATGATTAATTTCGCCTGCTTTAGAATTTCAGATAAATTAAATCATTTAGCATGTACTCTTTTGGCTAAGTCTTTTACTCAGCATATTGTTTTGAGATTCATGGTGTTTGAATGTATCAGTTTCTTTCTTATTAATGCTGAAACTGAATATATAAATACCAGTTTTGCTTAAGCTTGAGTACATGTATATGTGTGTTTGTGTTTAAATCACTTTCCTGCTGATGGATTCCCAGACTGTTTTCAAATTTTAGCTATTGTGAACAAAGATGCTGTGAATACTTCTCTGCAAGTCTTTTTGTGGAACATATTATCATTTCTCTTGGATAAATATCTAGAAGCAGAATTGATGGAAATAGTAGATGTTTGTTCAGTCTTTTACGAAACCAAGTTTTTTCCCCAAAGTGGTGGTGGTAACATTTTATTCTCACACTGATAATGTATGAAAGTTCTAGTTACTCCAAATGCTCATCAGCACTTGGAGTTCTTCGTCTTTTAAAACTACTCATTCTGGCTGGTGTGTACAGTGTCTCGGTGGTTTAATTTACATTTCCCTGATAACTAATAATGTTGAGCACATTTTTATGCACAAAGTGGCAACTCACATGTTCATACATTTGCCTCCTTTTAATTCAGTTATCTACTTATTCCTGTGTTTTAGAGGCTCTTTCTATTTTCTGGATATATGTGTTTCATCAGGTATGTATTTTGTCAGTATTTTCCCCAATCTGTGACTTACTTTTTAATTTTCTTAACAGTGTTGCTGTATGTTAAAATATTTGGAAACTTCCTAGATAACTTATTGTCATTGACTTCTAATTTAATTCTATGGCTTTTAGGTAATATAGTTACTGGGATTTCAGTGAATGAGCTATGTGCACTTGGATGTATATCCTGAACTTTTTGAGAGTAATGTTCTAAATATGTTACTTGAATCAGAGTGTTTCATAGTCTTATTCAGATCTTCTTGCCTTTACTAGTTCTTTTGACTTTTTTTTCAGTTACTGAGAGGAGTGTTAAAATTCTCTAAATGTATTTATCTGTTTCTCCCTTTAATTCAGTCAAATTTTGCTTCACCTATTTTGATGCTCTGTATAGGTATAAGGATTGTTATATCTTGCCAACGAATTAACCCTTTTATAATTGAAAATGCTCTCACTTCCTGGATGGTGATGCACTACTATAATGAGGTTTACTTTATCTGTTAGTAAGATGCTGAAGCTGAAACTCCAGTACTTTGGCCACCTCATGTGAAGAGTTGACTCACTGGAAAAGACTCTGATGCTGGGAGGGACTGGGGGCAAGAGGAGAAGGGGACGACTGAGGATGAGATGGCTGGATGGCATCATGGACTCGATGGACGCGAGTCTGAGTGAACTCCAAGAGATGGTGATGAACAGGGAGGCCTGGCGTGCTGCAATTCATGGGGTCGCAAAGAGTCGGACACGACTGAGCGACTGAACTGAATTGAATTATAGATATGTCTATATAGATCCAGATTTCTGTACATTTATCTCTCTATATAGATAAACATATAGCTTTATAGTTAAGGGCTTCTCAGGTGGTACTAATGATAAATAACCCACCTGCCAGTGCAGGAGAAGTGAGAGGCATGGGTTCTATCCCTGGGTCAGGAAGATCCCCTGGAGAAGGAAATGGCAGCTCACTCTAGTATTCATGCCTGGAGAATTCCTTCGACAGAGGAGTCTGGTGGGCTACAGTCCACAGTGTCACAAAGAAATGGACACAACTGAAGCAATTAGCACACATGCACAGACTCTATAGTTATAGATAGTCTAAATAAAGATATATGTGCATATATGGACGTGGATGAGTTATATGTGTAGATGCAGTTATGAACATAGATTAATCTATGGAGATTATATAGATTCAAACACATATACACATTTAATAATATAGTCAAAGAATCAAAATATCATTTAAAAATAGGTCAAGGGCAAAGTCAAAAGTCCTGAATACTAAGACATTTGCAAAGCTAAAAATGATGAAGAAAGTCTTGACATGTTTGAGTTCAGAGCACTTTCCAGAATTATTATGATCCTTCCATCAGAGATGAGCTAAAATCAGAATTAGCATTGTGTCTGACACTTGAAACGTGAATACGAACTTCCTTGTTCAAAAGAATTACAAAATGTGTGCTTTGAAGCTGAGTTTTTGCTCTCTGGAGCCAATCTGATTGTGGTTTCAGATGACGTTTGAAATTCCACTGGTAATGCAAAAGGAATAGTCTATGTGAAATATTGAGGCCTGTTTCCTCTGTCATTATCAGATTACACCTTGATAACATTCATGATAGTCTGGTAAGCCATCGTGTACTAATAGATTATTGACCATTTTAAGGCAGTGAGACCTAATGTCAAGGAACTGATACTTTGGAGTTCTGAGTTCCCTGGCTCAGCTACTTGCTGTGCAAACTTACGCAAATGAAACTGTCTCTCTTGCTCATTTCTTTTTGGTCAAAATATTGCTCATTTCTTTCTGGCAGGGAAGACAGACACCTTCATTTCCCTTCTAAATATTTACAGAAATGAATCTGTGAACTGTCTATAGAAAGAATAGGCACTATCATGCTAAAATTTACCTATGATCATGTGGTGATTTTGGAATTTTTTTCTAAAAAGTATCACATCTTTGTAAGTGAAGGCTGTAAATTTACTTCTAGCCATACAATCAAAAAATAATGTGGAATTATTAAAATAAACATTAAATTAAGCATATCCTCAAGTAGTGATCAATCATTTAATTTAGAAATTAATATTTGTAATCAACAATGAGAAGCAAATTGCTGTTTTGAAATTGAAAGAAATCCAAATTTGTTCACATAATAACATTTTATACTGTCAAAAATATAATTTCTGAAATATAGAATATGTTTGCTTTTACACATAGCTCCTGTAATTTTTTTTGACAATTTTGTTTCTTTTTGATAAACTCTCATTTGGAAAGTGATGCTTAAGGATCAGAAATAAACTCTATTAAAGTATTTTCTTTTGGGTCTAGGACTTGGTTTGAGTTACTTTTTAAATTGTGATCATCTTGCAATCTAAGCCTGAATTGTTCTACTATTTTTATGGCAACGCTAATCAGTTCTATTTTTAGAACTGATTGCAGTGAAGAATGATTTGAAAATGATATCAATGATCCTGATTGCAAAATAAAATTGCAAATTGTTTGCAGAGCTGAGTTTAACAACAGGCTTCTCTCTGCTGTGCCAGGAATGATCACTACCTCTTCAGATCTCCCTCCTGCTGTTGTCATTAGAGAATAATTCATGACTCTGAGACTCTTGTCCCAGAATTTGTCATTGCCCAGCTGTTTGACCTTGAGCATGCCAACTATCAACTTTCCTGTGTCTTGATTTTCTTCACCTAGAATAACAAGTGAATACCTGCCTTTCTAAGTCACAGGTTTATTGTGATGATATAATGTTACCATTTTGTGAAAATGCTTTGTAAATCATAAAGAACCATAGAAGGTATTTTTATTATCTTGGTTTAGCTTTAAAAAAGATATTCTGAAGAAACAGTATCACAAACAAGTCCTTTATAGAACCACTAAGTCTAACAAAGTTCACATAAAAGTAAATGTATTTCATGCACTAATTCAACTCCATGAAATAATTTCAGTGGTAAAGAGCTGGGCTCTAAATTCAGAAAGAACTATTCACATCACAGTTTTGTCTTTTATTAACGCCTTAACCTTGAATGAGTTAGAACATTCATGTGAGTATTTATTTATGAGTAAAATGCAGATAATATGTACTTGATGCCCTATTAATTAGGATAGGCTAGGACAAGTGATAACAGTTCCAAAATTTTAGTGACCTATACAACAAAGCTTTGTTTTTCACATTCATTCATGCTGTACGTCTTCTGTGGGTCACTTGAGGAGCTCTCCCCTACTTCTCACCCTGGAACTTTGTTAACAGAATAGCAGCTTCATAAAATTTTGTTGATAACTAAGGCAGAGAGAAAGTGAGAGCAGGTAATTATTTACTGACTTGTCTATAACTGCATACATTTCACCAACCAAAGAAAATCACATGACCTCACTCAACTTCAAGGGGGCAGAGTAGTGTAATCTTCTCATAGACCTTGGAGGACAACTGGAAATATTTGAAGGAGATACTTGGAGGAGAACTGGAAATACAATCATTGTCACAAGCAAGTTGTTATAAAATTATATAAGTATGAAATGTTTACCACAATATGTGAAGTCAGTAATATTTTGTTATGATGGACTTACTGTTATCCCAGTTATCTTGGGTTTACACACAGAAGTAATTTTGAGATTTCTATCATCTACACTTAAAATGCTTTGACCAGTGAAGCAGAAAGCTGGAGAATCAGATACTTGAGTGTCTAGGTTATTTTATAATAACAGATAATAATTTCTTTCTCCCTTAAATATTTGCTTTCCTCCCTTAAAAAGTAATCTCATTGAGAAATATTGTGACTGTGAAAATATTATATGATATTGCAAAGCAGTTTGAACTCTTAAGAAGTCCCTGTGTGATATGCATTGAATCTATTTTTTATTGAGAGATAGCCCAGAGCTATCATTCCTGATGCTTCAAAGAAGGGATAAAACTTGCAAATAGGTCCTGCTTTTAAAATGACTTTGCGGTTCTTTCCCTGGAAGCCCTCTGACTGTTCTTCCATTCTGCTTGGAGACTGTGATTCAGGTTGACTTTCTGTGATCCCAAAAATATCCCAGCTTCTAATCCTGATGACAATTACAGATAGCGAGTCAGAGGGAGAAAAATGAAAAACAAAGGCATTCGAGGAGTGACTAGCATAGTTACTGGGCATGTACTACACCCAACTGGCAATATCTTTTTTAGTTAGATGGTTTGCACATTACCTCTTTAATTTACATTTAGTTTTACAGTTGTCCATTCTTCTGAAACCTGGTGCCAATTATTCAGATTATATAAGAATAAGTATAAGAATTAGATAAGGAAAAATATCCAGCCTCTGTTATTTTTTATGTCAAATGTAAAATTATTCTGTACAAAATCACAAATGTGTAAATCATACTATATATAACATTGAATTAATGAAACCATAATGACCACAAAAGAAGAATAAGTCATATTTATTTGGCAGTGGCTAATCCCATCCGCTCATTCCCCTGGCCCCCTCTACATGGTTCCAGCTGCTACTGCTGCTGCTAAGTCATGTCGTGTCCAACTCTGTGCGACCCCAGAGATGGCAGCCCACCAGCTCCGCCGTCCCTGGGATTCTCCAGGCAAGAACCCTTCAGTGGATTGCCATTTCCTTCTCCAATGCATGAAAGTGAAAAGCAAAAGTGAAGTCGCTCAGCTGTGTCTGACTCTTAGCGACCCCATGGACTGCAGCCTACTAGGCTCCTCCGTCCATGGGATTTTCCAGGCAAGAGTACTGGAGTGGGTTGCCATGCCTTCTCCACGTGGTTCCAGCACAGGCCCAAAAATGTGCATTAGAAAATGAATGAGGATGCTGAATGCCACCTCAGGTACCTGGGTGGTTATGTATGAAATGCTAGACATGCTTCTTGATATGGTGCTCCAGACTGAGGTGGCTACAAGTAGGTAGCATTTTTAACTGGTTNGCCTTCTCCACGTGGTTCCAGCACAGGCCCAAAAATGTGCATTAGAAAATGAATGAGGATGCTGAATGCCACCTCAGGTACCTGGGTGGTTATGTATGAAATGCTAGACATGCTTCTTGATATGGTGCTCCAGACTGAGGTGGCTACAAGTAGGTAGCATTTTTAACTGGTTGAGAATCAGGAGTTATGAAAGAATGGTTGTAATAATCAGTTACAGAAAGCCTCTTCGTATTTTATAGCCCATCAGACCCATGACCAGATGTGTCTAACTATGGGCCTCTTTAGACACATACACTGGTTTTGAGACAGTAACTCTCAGGTGCTCTGGAAAGTGCTATTTTGGGGGTATGGGCACAATTAAATATTCAATTTTATGCAGGTGTTCCATCTCCGACAGGCTTTTCTTCTCTCAGCCCCCCTCACCTTCTTTCTTTTCCTTTTATTTTTGTAAGTCTATTTGTTGAAGTAGAATTCTGGCCTGGAGAGCCGCAGCATTTGTCAGTGGGAGAAGGCGTGGGTGGGAACAAATGTATTTTCGAGTCACTGCTTTACTCTGCATTCAGAGCACGACTCCCACTGTCGGGATGGATACCTGTGAGTCTTCTTCCCTTAGGGGCAAGCTTCAAGACTTAATTTATGGATGAGTTTAGCCTGATTTTAGAAAATACCTGGTGATGTAAGACTAAGAATCAAGGAAAAAATCAGGTTCTCACAGTATCTGCTGCGAATTAATCCCAGTGATTAACCACCTGAGAGAACCATCTCACAGAATAGCTGTATTGGGCACAATTTTTTTTTTCTGTCATTTTTTTCCCCCCATGTATCTTTGACTATCCAAAAGCAGGATAAGACAGAGGATATGTGGAAGTGACTATTTTCACAGTTTTAAAACAATATCAAATGTAATGACTTCATTGATTTTTCTTTGGTGAACTGTATCACTCTAAGAGAAGCAAGACTGCCTTTCTTTTCATATGCAGCCCTGCTTTCTTTTTCAAATAATTCAGCTTGGGATATCTTCAGATGTATGCCTGAAGCCATATAAAAAATTTGAGATTTTCATTAAACCCAAACTCTGGAAGCAACATAATTTTAGATAGCATAATCCATTTCATTATAAAGTATAAACTCCAATTAGGAGGGGAAAATTTACAATTAATGCTTTCATCATATAGACAAAAATCTGAATTAGTCCATTTCAAATTGTTTAAACTATATAATAATTTATCAAGTAGTCAAAAGAGTTCTACCGCTAGTATGGTTATATATCCATAAATTATAAATAATGCATTCAAAACTGGACCTCTTTGGTGGCCCAGTGATTATGACTTCACCTTCCAATGTAGGAAATGCAGGTTTGATCCTTGGTCAGGGAGCTAAGATCCTACAAGCCTCAGGGGCAAACCACCCTAGCCTCCGATACACCATAAAACAAAAACAATATGTGTAACAAATTCAATGAAGACAACAAAAATGGTCCACATCAGAAAAAAAAAAAGAAACTCTTAAAACATAAAATTTAAAAAAAAACTAACACAAATATGTTAAATATCTACTATATTCCAAGCATTATATTTATACACAAACTCTGATATCTTTATGTCAAACATTGTACTTATATATGTTTGTCTTCATCCTAATGATGAGTATGTTAGCTAGAATGGTCATGGAATAACTCTCATTGTTCAATAACTGTGTACTGTGTGCTCGTGTTTAGTCATGTCTGACTCTTTTGTGACCCTGTGGACTGTAGCCCACCAGGGTCCTCTGTCCATGGGATTTCCCAGGCAAGAATCCTGGAGTGGGTTGCCATTTCCTCTTCCAGGGGATCTTGCTGACCCAGGGATCAAACTTGCGTCTCCTGCATTGGCAGGAGGATTCTTTACTCTGAGCCACCTGGAAGCCATGAGATACATAAAATTCTAACACTCAGAGATTTCCAGTAGCATTTCACTCTGTGCAGTTATGACCAACCTAGATAGTATATTCAAAAGCAGAGACATTTACTCTTAATGGTCTAGATTCTGCCCTCTAGAAGGGTAAGAATACAGGTGTTTCCTTTGAAAGGAACTACCCTGAGGTTCATCATCCAACAGTCCATTAATTCCTTCTGTGATACAGTAGGAAGATAGAAGAAACTCAGAAATTCTCCCACTAAGTAGACATATGACCTTCAGCAAACATTACCCTTCCTTCGAATTCATTATGTGTTTTCATTCAGTGAGAGAATTAGAATAAATGACTCCTGAATCTTAGTAACTTCATCTAATCTCTCCAGGAGGGTCAAGGCTTCCTCTCAGGTGTTCACACCCTATCCTGTGGTCTGCTAAAATCTGATCCTGGGACAGAGAGTATGAAAGGACTTCTTCCACTCAGTAAAAATTTACTAAGCTCAGCTTCTGTGCTTGGTACTCAAGATGCAGGGGTAAACAGACAGATAGGATTCCACATCTATCAACTGTATATTCTGGATACTAAAACCTTCCTCTAGTGTAGATTTTTGAGGCAATTCTGAAATTCTGGGGCTCATATTTTGAATATCAGGGCAAGAGATTAAATAGGCAGGATTTAAAGTCTAGCTAATAAAGGAAATCCATTTATCTGGCTTGTTTTCTCTGTATCACTCAGTCCTAATCTCCTTACCTGGCTGCTGATAAGACAGTGTTCAAAGATTTCAGATCAGTTCAGTCGCTCAGTCGTATCCAACTCTCTGCGACCCCATGAATTGCAGCATGCCAGGCCTCCCAGTTCATCACCATCTCTCGAAGTTCACTCAGACTCACGTCCATCGGGTCCGTGATGCCATCCAGCCATCTCATCCTCGGTTGTCCCCTTCTCCTCCTGACCCCAATCCCTCCCAGCATCAGAGTCTTTTCCAATGAGTCANTAAAAGATTTGTTTATTCTTAGACTAGCCAACATTAGCAAATGTAGGGTGAATTCCCCCACCCTCATCAATTCATCTGTTTGCTTCTTCCTTTTTAAATCCCTTTTTTTTTTTAAAAAATCAATTCTGTCACATATCCTTTAATCTGTATCCAAAACTATTATCCACTGAGATTTGATGTCTTTTCAGGCTAATATGTTCTGAAATGGCACTTTATTAAAAATAAGGTCAATGAGAGAGCATCTTTTAATACAACAGGCTCAGTAGGATTTAAAGCAACATATCTTTTTTGAGAGATTTTGAGGAAAACTGCGCTATGGGCATATGCTACTATTAAAAGTATGACCTCCTATCATTCAATGAAAGACAAAATTTGAATGGTAACACATTATGATGTAAACATGCATCAGGTAAATCTAAGAGAACTGTGGTGTTAGCGGTATTTAAACTTTATAGGGACCAACGTCTCTGAGGGACTACTACCCACCCAGAGCTATTAATATTTACTGTTAAAAAGTTTTGTATTATTTTAACAAAATATTGTCAAGCATTTTAAACTTTGCAGATCTATTTTTATGCATTAGCATTTATAGCTGACCCTTGAAAAATGTGTAGGTTAGGGGCACCAACCTCTGTGCAGCCAAAAACAGGAATATACCTTAATAGTCAGCCTTCTGCATCCTCAGATTCAACCGACTGAGGACCATGTAGCACTGCGGTATGTGTTTATTGCAGAAAAAACATCCTTGTACCAATGGACCCATTCAGTTTAAACTCATGTTATTTAAGGGTCAAATGTACCACAGTACCAGTAAGCAGAAATAAAGAGGATAAAGAGGCATTATAATCAAAGTTTTTGTTTTGTTTTTTTAAAGGTAGGTATGTGTGAATTTATCCACAAATTAAGGAATAAAATATTTGTATTTATTATAGTGTTTTCTACAGTTTTATCAAAAAATATTATCAACTGACATATATATATATATATATATACACACACATATATATAGTGCTTTTTTCCTTTTATTAGTACCGTAGAAGTATTACACTAAAAGGCATAATCTGTTAGGATCTACTTTAAAAAATAATACAGAACAAATTAGCAGAAATAAAAACTCTCATTTTACATATTTTTGAGATCAGAATCATTTTGTCATGGCAGTTGTCATTAAAAAAAGAAAATGATGTTATTAAAGAGCATGGGTTTTTAAGTAGATGGATCAGATGGGAAGGTAAGAGTTGATGAAAAATGCAACAGGTGTCTATGAAAATCCCAGCTTACATTATTATTGAAGGTTTAAACATTCATGAAAAGATGATCCAGAGGTATTTATTTATTTATTTTTAATTATTATTATTTTTTTTACTTTACAATACTCTATTGGCTTTGCCATACATCGACATGAATCCACCACAGGTGTACACAAACTCCCAATCCTGAATCCGCCTCCCACCCCAGATCCAGAGGTATTTAAATGAGAGGAGTGAATTCACAAAAGAATTGGAGGATGTGAAAAACAATAATATTTATATATTAAAAATTCATAAAACTTATTACCCAATAGAACAGTTAATTTCCCAAAATGATAATGAACAATAGCTTTCACATGCAGTGCTTAGGTTTAAAAGAGACTAAATACATTTTCTTACCTTGAAGTGACCCAGCAAAGTCAAAATCATTTGCACCTTTTCTCTTTTTCTTATTACTGACTTTGAGTCTGACTTCATCATCAAGTTCTGTTTCCAAACAAAAATAAAAACCCTGTTGTTATTAAGCAATTTTAGAAAACTGCTGCAGAACGACTATGATGAATATAGATTAACTGTAACATTATTGCAAATTATCAACCCAGTATTTTTGAAAGGCAGTATAACATGACAGGTCAAGAGGAATAGCATACATAGACAGCCTCCATATTGATTAAATAGAAGTCCAGAACAGAACTCAGTTGCTTAAAAACCCAAAAACTTCAGTGTTGAGGGAGACGGGAAGAAGATCTTCTTTAAATTTCTGGCTGATTTGAGTATAAACCTAAATACAATATTTAAAAACCTTTAAGAGAAAAACTAGTCTCTACTGAGGCAGAAAGTTTGTTTAAAGGTTTACCTGAAATGCCCTCATCCTCATCATCTAACACATCCATGAATGTTCCTCCATCTTCCTCAATTTCAGCGAATTCTTCATTCATACTTCCTAAGGAAACTTCATCATCATCCAAATTATCAAGGTCGTCATCTTCTGAATCTTCATCTTCTGAGTCATCCTTAGCTCCTTTTGCTTTCTTCTTCATGTTGCTGAAGAAAAATAATAATTTGTAAAGTAAACAAGGACTCTGTGTTTTCTTTCTGGTGACCATCAGTGTGTTAGGCTATTAACAGAATTCAAAGGAAAGTTACACACAGCTCAGAGCCTTTATTTAACATACTAACAAGCATTATAAAAGTCCAAAAATGAAAGTACTATATTTATTTCCCAAAATTCAATACCTTTTTCCTATATAACACATAGTCCTGTGCTCCACTGTTCTGAAAGACAGTAATTTGAGAAATGCTGGGAAAAAACAGTTAAAAAAAAAAAATTTAAGAAAAGCATATTACCTAGCAAAATCAAGGTCATCCTTTCCAGAGGTGAAACAATTATCATCTTCAAATGTGTCTGCCAGAGAGCAATATACAAATTGTGAGATACATCGAGAAATAACAAATTTGACACGTCTTATACCAAAATCAACACATATGACTGTTGTTTGTGGTAAGTAAACACCAAAATGATATACATCTGACACTGCTGCTATTTTATTAATCTACACATATCCATGTTCTATGCTGGCCTTAATTAAATCCCTAAACTAAATGAGTTCTGGTTAATTTTACCTTCTTTCTACAGTTCCTTTGTGCAATAAGGAAAATGTCAAATAAAAGAGTATTTAGCGTCCTTTTTACTCCATTAGAACTGTTTTAAGTGCTTATTTTTAGTAGGTGTGATGTAATAGGCAACAAGTGAGCTCAATGTAAACTTTAATAATTTCCCAATTTTTGCTTCCGTCTAAATTTCAATAAAAATTTTCAAGCTCTGTGGATTATAAAGGTAAACAAATTACCAATTATCTTTTCAAATTCCTCATCGTCCACATCTTCTATACTTTCTTCATCTTCATTCCGTTTTTGTTTTACTTTAACAGTAGTAACTTTTTTATAATACCTAGAATAAAATGCATGTTATACATTGATACTTGATAATTTTATCAAAGGGCCTGTTCTACGATCATCAAAAGACTTACGGTCAATGCCACTAACAAGTGTAAAAGCTTTCAATTGAGCTGGCATATAAATGACTAAAATTTGTATTATAAAAAAAAGTTTTAAATTCAAAACAGTTGGAAACTTTTGAAATGTGAAGGATAATAAATTTCAGTGATTTAGGCTTGTTGCTGCTAAGTCGCTTCAGTAGTGTCCAACTCTGTGCAGCCCCATAGACAGTAGCCCACCAGGCTCCCCCGTCCCTGGGATTCTCCAGGCAAGACCACTGGAGTGGGTTGCCATTTCCTTCTCCAATGCAGGAAAGTGAAAAGTGAAAGTGAGGTCGCTCAGTCGTGTCCGACCCTCAGCGACCCCATGGACTGCAGCCTACCAGGCTCCTCCGTCCATGGGATTTTCCAGGCAAGAGTACTGGAGTGGGGTGCCATTTTAGGCTTGGTTCTTCATAAAAACACTGTAAGTCACCTTAATCAAATGGCACAGTAAAAGGTTGTTTTAGTATCAACACTAAATGGTACAAGTATTCTAATGTTAGAAGCTGGCTCTAAATGACCTCTAATCGCAATATTTTATCAGTTCAACCTATTCTTCTATCAGGTACAATGAAACTTAGCATTCTGCCGATGGGATCATACCCTCAAAATTCTTTACACAAAATGTTTTTAAAAAGCAAATCAAATCAAACCAAATTAACCAATCACCCAGATGAGATAACAATTCATTTACTATTATTACAAGGCATTAGTAGTAATACTCTTAATAGTAGGTTTAGGACTTATCTCCATAGTGCAGAAAGTCACTTCATTCGTGTCTGACTCTTTGCGAGCCTATGGACTGTAGCCCTCCAGGCTCCTCTGTCCATGGGCTTCTCCAGGCAAGCATACTGGAGTGGGTTGCCATGCCTTCCTCCAGGGGGTTTTCCCGTCCCAGGGTTAGAACCTGTGTCTCTTACGCCTCTGGCATTGGCAGGTGGGCTCTCTACCCCAACACCACCTGGGAAGCCCTATCTCCAGAGTAGTGCAATGAATTTTGCTAATTCTACTTAGAGCCACGTTTTAGACAAATATGAGTTATTTATCATTATATTAGACTGATACAGATTTAAGCCTCTAAGAAAACTATTATACTAAAAAGAAACTGAAGATTAAATTTCACAAGATTCTTAAAATGTGTGCTAAATTGTTAAAAAAAAAAAACCTTAAATTTACTTTAGTTTCATTTAGATATATTAACATTTAGCAAACTGAACATTTCTAAATTCCCCTAACAAAAATGGATTGACATATCCTTCAATCTGTCCAAGACAGGCCTAGGTTAACAAAGCATTTATGGAATCTAAAAATTTTAAATTTAACAGCTCTTCAAATGAACCAGTATATTACATATATTACCTGTAGAAAAACACTTCATCTACTGGTATTTGGCTTTCTTCTTTTGCAAGGAACTCCTTACTGTTAACTAAGAAAATAAAAAATTTAAGTAATTCTTTTTATGTTCCTCAAGCTTTTAAGACTAAGTACAGAATACCTATAAATCTAAAGTCTCAAAATATAAGGAAGTTGGAAAGAAGGCGTCTTATAATGTGAAGGCAGTCTGGAAAAGTCTGTGTGGAGGAAACTCAACATCTGAAATTTAATCAGCTACAATCATTTGTAGCCAACAGTGGATCACAGTGAAAGAGCAGAGTTCTATTGTCCTCCAACTGCACCTAGGATCCAAACTTCAAGAGAAAAAAATTAATAATCACTTTTACTGTTTCCTCCTCAGGATAAAAATTTTCAGAATCATCTTGAATAAAAAGGGTATTTGGCTTCTCTAATTCCAACTCTAACTTTGGGTAAGTCTTTTTATGTCTCTGGACCTCTGTGAGATAAGTCAATTAAAATTAAATGATTTATAAGTTGTAACTGAATCTTAGACTCTGAACAAAAAGGAACTGGGATCTAGTATGTAAATAAATGTGTGCTGTGAATACAAAGAGAATTAGATTCACAGGATGAGTACTAAATACCCATAGAAATAAATTTAAAATAATGCTAAGTGACAAAAATCTGTTNATTTTCCTGATTATCTTTTTCAGTGAGTCAACTCTTTGCATGTGGTGGCCAAAATATTAGAGTTTCAGCTTTAGCATCATTCCTTCCAAAGAAATCCCAGGGCTTATCTCCTTCAGAATGGACTGGTTGGATCTCCTTGCAGTCCAAGGGACTCTCAAGAGTCTTCTCCAACACCACCGTTCAAAAGCATCAATTCTTTGGCACTCAGCATTCTTCACAGTCCAACTCTCACATCCATACATGACCACAGGAAAAATCATAGCCTTGACTAGATGGACCTTAGTCTGTAAAGTAATGTCTCTGCTTTTGAATATGCTATCTAGGTTGGTCATAACTTTTCTTCCAAGGAGTAAGCGTCTTTTAATTTCATGGCTGCAATCACCATCTGTAGTGATGAAGTCGCTCAGTCATCCCCGACTCTTAGCCACCCCATGGACTGCAGCCTACCAGGCTTCTCCGTCCATGGGATTCTCCAGGCAAGAGTACTGGAGTGGGTTGCCATTGCCTTCTCAATAGATATGCAGAAAGGGAAGGCAAATCTGAAAAGAGGAAGTGGCCAAAGACTACTGTTCCTTTGCCTTCTAAATCCAGTGCTTGCTCATCATCCATTGAGCTGATCTTGAGAGTTCCTTGAGTCGACCATAGAACAAGGACATTAGAAAATCAGAAAGTTCCTTGCTGTTTCTTTATTGATGCAATCATATTTATTGAGAGCCTACTATGTTTTGAGTATGTTGTATATCCTGCAAATTAAGAAGCAAAAATATATTTCCCTGTCCCACCCAATCAGATCTTTATACAAAAACAATATCCAAATCTCACGTTAGAATGAGGACAGAATAAGAATGCTGTCCTCAAAATCTTTTCCAGAAAGTCAAAAAAATATTTGAAATCACATCACTAATTTCAATATTATCATCTACAACTGTATTTCAGAAGACAATAGTATTTGTAGTTTCAAACAACAAGGGAGTTCTGGTCCTTTTTCTCATTGCTATTCTGGCTCTCATGCTCTGTTTTTCCAAAATTGGTCCATATATATATATGTATAAAGAAAAATATCAGTAAGGTGAAATTGCTGCAATATTTTTCTTCTCAACTATGTGCAATTTGTTTCTTTAGCTGTGTGTCAGTTGCCTAGGAAACCTTAGTAGGGTACCATTTGATTGGCTGTCATCTTGGACTTATCATGAGAGTTCTGAGCACAGAGTCAGAGTGGCATAGCCCCAGCTAAGTTGTTTTGAAGATATAACAATGCATCCCTGTGCTTATTTGCAAACAGATGCAAACTATACTGAGCTTGAGGTGCCATTGTGTTGCACGAAGAACTGTGTATGGAATTTTAAAGACTTGTAACAAACTACACAGCTCTGTTTTCTCAGTACTGCAACCTTGATCTCTTACCAGGTATCCAAGCTTTGTTTTCTAACCTGTAGTTTGGCATTCTTAAAGTCTAAATTTGAGATTCACCTAGAGAAGTAGAGCTATTTATTAAGCTAGGGTATTTTATTGCTCACGGTTGATGATTATAAGTACCGATGATACATTTTCCAGTACTGCCATATTTATTATGCAATGTATTTAATAACTAAAATATCTGTTATACACTATAATTTTTAAACTGTTTATATACAAATTACCTCACTTGATTGTTTCTGTAAACCGAAACCTAGGTAAGACAATTCCAATTAGCTCACTTCAAAGATGAGATATTAAAGACCCAAACACAGGAAGCTATTTATGTGTGATCAGGCAGTTGAGCAGTAGCGGAGTTGAAATTCATATCTGGCTCTGCTGATTAAATACTAGGCTCACTCCATAAGAATTTCTAGTTGTCCACATTTCATAAAACAGTATGTCCTTGGTGCTCCCAGCTCTAAAGTATATCCCCAATTCATCTATTTCTCTCGTCTATCACTTATTTTTTTCTCCAGAATTCCACAGTAGACTCCTAAATTATTTCCTTGATACTACTCTAACTTACTAAAATTTGTTCTCCCCACAGTGGCCAAGTATTTTTAAAATCATCATGTAGGTGGTTTGAAGTAAAATTTATATGCCACGAAAGGCACAGATAGTAAAAATACAATTCAATGAATTTGATAAATATATACTTCATGTAACTATTACCAAAACTGCGATACAGAACATTTTCAGAACTCCAGAAATTTATCTTGCCCTCTTCCAATCTGTATCTCTCAAAGGAAACCAATATTTTGATTTCTTCCACATGGACTCTTATATAAATTAAACCATGTACTATGTACTCTTGATTCTGGCTTCTTTTTTCACCATAGTATTTTTGAAAAGCGTCCATGTTGTTGCATACATGAGAAGTGTGTTATTTTTAGTGCAGTTTAATAGTCCATTGTAAGCATAGACCTGAATTTATTTATCTATTTTACTGCTAATGGGCTCTTATTTCCCATTTAAAAAATTACATCACAGTAATTTTTGAGTGAAAATTTTGTTTTAGAATAGTCTTATATTTACAGAAAAATTTGAAAATAGTAAAATGAGTTTCTATTTACCCAAACCCCAACTCAAACGGTTATTAAAATCTTAACATTTTTGTGATCTGTTTGTCACAATACTAAACCAATGTTGATACTTATTATTACCTAAAGTTCATGCTTCATTGAGATATTCTTAGATTTTACTTAATGTTGTCTCTCTATTCCAGGACTCCATCCAGAAGGCCATAATGCATTCACTTGCTATGTTTCCTTAGGTCTCTTTAGACTGTGACAGTTTTCAGACTTGTCCCTGTTTTTAATGGGTTTGAGTGTTTTCAAGAGTAGTAGAGGGGCATATTTTCATTAGAATATCTCTGAATTGGGGTCTCTTCTTTGATGACTAAAATGGAGTTATGGGGTTTTGGGAAAATTGCTACAGAGATAAGGTGCCATTCCATTCCATCATAGGAAGAGTTCATGCTACCAACATGACATCACCATGGATATAAAATGTGATCACTTGGTTGAGGTGGTGCTTGTCAGCTTTCTCCTATAAACTAATTTATTCTTTTCCTCCTTTCCATAAGGCACTCTTTGGAAGGAAGTCGTGTACACAGCTCACACTTATGGGATGGAGAGTAATGCTCACTTCCCCACCTTTAGGGGAGTTTCCAAAAGTTATTTGGAATTTTTCTGCAGAGGAAATTTTGCTCTTTTCCATTTATTTATTAAATCACTTATATATAAATATGGACTCATTTACTTTATACTATAACCCAATACTATATTATTTATTTTGCTCCTCAAACTGCTCTGAAGTCGCTCAGTCGTGTCTGACTCTTTGTGACCCCATGGACTGTAGCCTACCAGGCTCCTCCCTCTATGGGAGTCTCCAGGTAGCTTTGTCAATTAGGAGTTCTTCCAGCTGGCTTCTGCACCCTTGCTGTACAGTTGTATACGGCATTTTATTCTGTTCTGTTTTGTTTTGCTTTGAGTGCTTCCTTACTTTCTCGCACCACAGTATGCTCTGGGCACATCGTGTGTATATATGTACCCCAGTCCCTAAGTACCCCAGAGGATCATGCTTTTCTTCAAAGAGTCTTGGCTCCTTTTATTTGAAGAATAGTATTAGAAACTAAAGGCTCCTATAAGCTCATCTATGTCTTTTCACAGATTAAAATATTTTAATAAAGTTTAACCTACCATCTTTTTTTCTTTCCTGCATACGTTTTTAGTGTTGCATCGAAAGTAAGTAGGTAAAGTCACTCAGTCGTGTCCGACTCTTTGTGACCCCGGGGACTGCAATCCACCAGGCTCCTCAGTTCACGGGATTCTCTAGGCAAGAATACTGGAGTGGGTTGCCATTTCCTTCTCCCCGGGATCTTCCGGACCCAGGAATCGAACCCAGGTCTCCTGCATTGGAGGCAAACACTTTAACCTCTGAGCCACCAGGGAAGCCTATTGTATCAAAAAGGTCATCACCAAACTCAGTGTCACATAGATGTTCTCCTGTGTTTTTGTCTATGCTTTTTATTGTTGTTCATTTTACATTTTTATATATGATCTATCATAAATTCTTTTTTGTGTAAGTATAATATCTGTGATTAGGCTTATATTTTTAAGTTAATTTTTATTGGAGTTTAGTTGCTTTATAATGTTGTGTTTAGGCTCATATTTTTATTTGGACTTCCAAAAAAATTTTTTTCAGCTCCATTGGTGAAATAACTATCTTTCCAGCACTATTCCTTGAAAAGAATATCCTTTCTTCATTGAATTGTCTTGTGCATTTGTTAAAAATAACTCAGTTTGTATGGGTATTTTCCTAAGCATTTTTTTTTTTAAATTTTCACATTGCTCTGTATGGCTACTCTTCACACCAAAATAAGGTGCTGTGTTTACTGTAGCTTCATAGTTAATTTAGAAGTAAAGTAGTTTATTCATCCAAATTTGCTTCTTCAGTTGGCTGTTCCACATCCTTTGTATCTCTGTATAAATTTTAGAATCAGTTTGTCAATATCTGCAAAATAGCTTGCTATAATTTAGATTGGGAGAGTGTTTAATCTATATCAAGTTGGAAAGAACTGACATCTTGACAACACTGAGTCTTCCAATCTATGAATCTCACTTATTGAGATCTTCTTTCATCGGTATAATTTTAGTTTTCTTCCTACAGATCTTGTGCATATTTTCTTAGATTCATACCCAACTCCTTCCTTTTTGAGAATGTAAATATTTTTAATTTCAGATTCCAAGTTTTATAGCTGGTACAAATAGTACTATAAGTTTGAAACATAAAACAATGTCATGTTTAACCCACTGCTCTTAAAATGCAAATTCCTTACTCTGGTCTACAAGATTCTGCCAGTCTCTCTAAACTAATCTCAAGCCAGGTTACCCTTTGATCCTGAAGTTCACAGTCATTCTTCCTTAATTTCTTAAAGGATTACAAACTTTTTCTATGCCCCAGGGGTTTTGCCCTTCATTTTGCTGTGTTTTCTTTTCTCCTAAGTGTTTTTCTCCTTGGTTCTGACACTTTTCATCCTTCTGGTCTCAATTCAAATTTCAAATGTCAGAGACTTTCCCTAATTGTTCCATCTAAGATAGCCTCAACTTTTCTTCTTTCAAAGCCTTTATTGTATAATACTTATCACTCTTTGATATTTGTTACTCTTCCTGGTTATTATCTTACCAAATTAGAATGTAAAGTATATGAGAATAAATACTTTGCCTTTTTCATTCACCACCTTATTCCCAGTCCTACCGTATCTATAGTATAGTAGATGCTCATGTAAATATCTTTGAATGAGTGTATTTTCTTGTAAGAAGAATGATAAACCAAGATCAAATGCCTCAGTGTCAACATGATCTTTCCCATGTCTCTAAACTGAAAGTGATTACTCCGTTTTGAGTTTCCCTAAGAATGTATTCTTTCTTATATAATAATTTATAATTTTGCTTGTTTATACGCATCTTTTTTCTCCTCCTAGGCTATAAAATCACTAAGAACAGGAGCAGTAATTTATTCATCTTTGTATTCTCCATATCTTTTTTTTTTACAGAGATATATTTTTTAAAAAGCATCTTCGTTTGAAATTTGAAAAATTAATAGTTGGTGAATTAGCTGGTAACTGGAAGACCTTGGATCTGATCCAAATAAATTTCACCAATTAATTACATAACTGTTGGAAAAGAACCTTACCTCAGGAGGCCTTATTTTAAATGAAAGAAATTAGACTAGATTGGTAATTCTTAAGCATTTTTTTTCTTTCAAAGGAGGTACAGCAGACACTATCAGTGTTCCACCTATACCTCTATAAACTCTTTACCACTTTCATGAACATCAGATTCTAGTCTTTTTTTACTCTCAATAGCTAGAACTTTCCTCTCTTCATTAGAACATTGCCTTCAGGTTTCCTAAGAAAACTTTATCTGCAAACTGAGGAAGTCAGAACTATAACCACCACCTCTGCAGAATGTAAATGTTCCTGCTTCTTAGGCACTGATAAGCACAGCTCTGAGTGAAGATTATGCAATCTCCAGAGCGACCCTATTAAATGAATCCAATGGTACCCCTAGTAGAACATGCTTTGATAGCTAACCCTTGCTTGGCCCTCTTACATTCCCAGCCTCACTTCCTCACTTCACAACCTGTTTTTCATGGAGACATTTCCCAATGCATCACCTCCACATGAATCCTCATCTCAGAACCACTTCTGGGGAACTCAACTTAAGACTTGAGACAGAGGGTCAGACTTTGAATTTCTGCTAAAAACCATGGCTTCTCTTCAGCAGAAAAGTACTATATTATCCATGCAAATTTGCATGTGTGCTAAATTGCTTCATTCATGTCCGACTCCTTGTGACCTTGTGGACTGTAGCCCACCACGGGATTATCCAGGCAAGAATACTGGAGTGGGTTGCCATGCCCTTCTCCAGGGGACCCTCCCAACCCAGGGATCGTACCCATGTCTCTTATGTCTCCTGCACTGGCAGGTGGGTTCTTTACCACTAGCGCCACCTGGGAAACCCCATGCAAAGTTATTTACACATAATCTATGAGGTTTAATTTAATAATACCATGACTAAAAATCCCTAATATAACTTCTTATTTAAACATTTTTTAATATGGGAGTATAGTTGATTAATAATGTATTAGTTTCAGGTATGGCAGTAAAGTGATTCAGTTATACAAATATATGTATCTATTTTTTTCAAATTGTTTCCCCACTTAAATTATTACAGAATATTGTAGAGTTCCCTGTGTGATACAATAGGTCCCTGTTAGTTTTTCATTTTAAATATAGTGGTGTGTACATGTCAATCCCAAACTCCCTAGCTATTTCTACCCCTACTCTCCCCCTCTGGCAAACATGGTAACTTCTTGTTCTTAAATTCATTGATTCCTTCGAAAATTTTAGCTGAGAATCCATAAGATACCTGTCAGCTTTGTAATTTCCAAGGACACAGGAATGAACAAAACCAACCAGAACCTTGCATCTATGGAGTTTACCTTCACATGGAGGAAGATGATAATAAAATGGGTAAGAACAGGAGGAAATGTTAAGAGTTAAGATAATTAAAACAGATAGAAAGCTAGTGAGGGACTACCTTATGTATGGCGAGGAAAGGAGACCTCTGGGAGGATGAGGCATTTAAGCTGCAATTTTAATGACAGGCAGGAGCCAGCCATATAAATAAAATTAACGGGTGATAGCACATGCAGCAGAGAAGGGAATGGCATCCACTCCAGTACTCCTGCCTGGAAAATCCCATGGACAGAGGAGCCTGGTGGGCTGTGGTCCATGGGGTCACTACGAGTCAGGCAGGACTGAACGACTTCACTTTCACTTTTCACTTTCATGCATTGGAGAAGGAAATGGCAATCCACTCCAGTGTTCTTGCCTGGAGAATCCCAGGGACGGGAGAGTCTAATGGGCTTCCGTCTATGGGGCCACACAGAGTCGGACATGATTGAAGTGACCTAGCAGCAGCAGCAGCACATGCAGAGGGAACTAGTGCAAAATCTCTAAATTAGGAACAAGCTTGGTTAAGTCTGAGGATTCAAAATGTTTGAGTGTCTAAAGCATAGTATGCAAAGTAGAGCAGTATGGCTTAGAATTGAAAAAGTACTCAGGCACTTGATGATAGCGGGTAAATCAGGGAAAGGAGCTTGAATTTTGTTCTAGATAAAATGGAAATAATGATCAGTGCTAGTTTTCTACTGGAACATTCCACCACTAAGTGCTACAATATGGGGTTTGGTCTCTAATTGTACTTCAATCAGTTCCATTCACACTACCCATTTACTTTTCTTTCCTCATATATCCTTTTCTTGTCACCTGACTATAAGTTAATGGGTCCCTGGTTCTTCCTTGCTAAATCTTTCCCTACAGGAGAAAAAGGGAAATGACAGGATGAGTAATTGTATAAACTCAAAGTCACCTCTGAATGACTCTAACTCCATGAATAATGAGAATTACCCTGAATATTTACAGAGAAGATGAACCATTCTTGACTTCTGACAAGCTCTAGAACTAGGCTTCTGTTGAGAGAATCATCGCAATTGAGGTGACAAAACCTGAAAGCATCCAGGGTATATGTTACTGCTATCTTCATTTTTGTTTACATTGGGTGGGTAGAGATTTAGATTGGTGGCCATAGCTAGCAATGATTTCCAATGGATTTAATTTCAAAGAAAAAAAAATCTGCAGATTCTCATTTTCTTCAGTCCATAAAATTTGGTGGAAGGTTGTCTAAAAAGCACAGTAAATATGAACAGAATGTCAAATTCAAGCCAAAAAAAGCCACAATATGGCTTTGGAAATATTTTTTATTCCAACTCTTTCACGGGCACCATGGCAGTTATTCTGCAATTCGTGCCCTCTAACAGGAAAGGAGTCTTTCTGACAAAGCGCGCTTGATAAGACAGCTGGAGTTTCTTGGAGAATGTTGACCAAAGTAATTACTGTATTTCTGACAGCAGCTGTAAATTTTCTGTTGCTAGAAGTTTAACCCCTGACTAACTGAATTCAAAAGAATTGTTATGTTTTGGCTGACACACATGAGGGTATTTAAAAATATGAGTTATTAATTTGACTAAAAGCATGATGATGTCTCCCTTGATACTCTAGGTTCAAAAGCCTGGCAAAAATATTTATGTGACAATGAAGGAAAAGTGATTCTCTTTAGTGGTTTGTTTATCCCTGCTCTCGTTTCCATAGCTGCATGAACCCTAACATTTAGCCTACTTGGCAAGTAACAAAACATAAGCTGCTTTGAGATATAATTAAGTGGGAAGCAATATGGAGGTAATATAGAGTCGAATGCAGGGCTTCTCCAATCCCAGATTGCTAAAATTATATCTGAAATCTCTTCTGCTTGCTTCTACCTATACTTCTGCTAAACTATCAAAACTCTCTGTTTTGCAACCACTAGTTGCCATGTATTAGCTGAGTATCTACTATTTACAAGACACTAAAAACTAATGGATTGCAAAGAAATACAAAACATAATTTCTTTCCTCCAAGTTTATGCTACAGATATGGTACTGAGTGCTATAAAAAAAAATAACTACCAAGAGTAGGTAATAAATTCATAGATCTCATCATGATCAAAGTTTATTATTTAGAGCCTGGTTGCTATGCAGCGGGATTCTGAATAATACTCAAATAAATGGTGTGCATGGCATTGTTTTAGGTACATTGCTGATGTCAGACTGTGAGGATAAAATGCTGCCTTGATTATAGTAGAAGTGCTCATGGTAGTTATAATAGTAGTAGTGGAGTGGGTGGGTATAAGAGTAGCAAACATTTACTAATCAGACACTACATGCCCCATGCTCTACATTTAATATTTCTAGCCCTCTCAACCCTCCTATGAACTGAGCGCTGGGACTCACATTTTTACAAATGAGAACTCTGAGGCTCATATCCATTTGAAATCAGGAATTCAATCAGAATTACAAAGTCAGGACTTCTTGTCTCTGCCACGATGCCCTTAAACACATCAACTCAGGCTCCAGGGAAGAGACTGGACCGGAAATAAGTTAAGCACATATAAAACTGGATTCAAACATTCAGCCCTAAAGGAAGTATCCATTTATTTTCCATAAGTCAACCTAAAATCTTTTTTCTTAGCCCCCTAGCCTGTGGAACATCACATCAGTTATTTTTATTCCACCTCTGGCCATGTGTACCAAGGTTGTGAATTTGTTTTGGACAGGAAGCAGCTTCTCTCCTTCAGTGCTTAAGATCCTCTAGTTTATATGCTGAACTTGGGGTGCCTGCACCTGGCAAGGCTGAGAGCTCTGTTGCCAGGCTTTCAGTGCACTAGATAGGGCACTCAGCCATTCCCTCAGGCACGTGACCTCCTCAGACCTCCATCCCCTTCGCAGACAGGGGACTCTCCTGACTGCTGCTCTTCTGAATGGGCTGCCATCTCCTCCTGCCCAGGAAACCCAGCACAATTCTTGTCAATAGCTTATGCCTCAAGAAGGCAAAACCCAGACTCGGATGTGTCTTGGAAGTCACCTTTCTTTCAGCCCAGACACAGAAATCTCTCCTGAAACCACAGGAAGACACAGAGGGTCATACTACCTTTGTGAAATGAATGGAGAATAGGAAAGTACTGTGAGGAGATAAAGCACATTAGGATCTCATTGAATCATTCTGTCACACAGCCATCGAAGACAAGTAGGAATGAAACAGGCAAAGAGGACTAAATAGGACATAGTTCACCTAAGATTTTCCTGGCCTCTGTGTGAACTCTTGCCACCCAAGTCTGGTTCTAGCAATCAGCAACCTCTGCAATACACAGGAGTTTGTTAGAAATGCAGAGCCTCGCTGTGATCCCACCCCAGACCCACAAACACTAATAATGCATTCACTAATAAATACTAAATCTTTAACAAGATTCCCAAATGACTTGTATACATCTTCTATTCAAAATTTGCTCACCGGTATAGAGGGCAAAAAACATAATGCAAGTTCAGGGTACAGTTAACAGACCATTTGGCTAAAATACACGGTTTGTGCAAGAAAAAAAGTTTGAGATGTATAGAAACGGTGTCTGATCCAGATAGTCAAGAAACTTGACAGCCATGTTTAAGGAATTTTTACTGTAGTCATAGGGAGACAGTTGAAGTCTTTGTACTGAAGAATGACATAATAAAGAGGGGGCTTAGGAGGATTTTCCTAGCAACATTGGAAGGAGGAGGACCATTTGTGGAAGAACATGATGATCTGAAGTCTCAAACTGTCCATCTGTAAAATACCCCTCCAAGTCCAGCAGACACTGTCAGAAATACATAGGCTTTTTCAGAGTGCTGGGATGTTATTAAATGTACAAACATTTTGTGAGGCAGAGATGTTCCTCTTAATAACCTGAAAGGGTAATTTTAGCTTTTGGTGTCACTGGTTCTGCAAAGAGGCAATGGGGGCTACAATCCCTGGGATAAAAGAATGTTCAGAGCCAGTTAGAAACTAACACCAAAACGACAGAAAATGTAGGGCAAACAGGGCCCTGGGAACACAGTAGATGAATCTTTCAGGTTTCTCAACGCTGCAGTGTGTACCTGCTCTCACCTACCCTTCGGCAGTTTCACCACTTACCNGAAGTCACCTTTCTTTCAGCCCAGACACAGAAATCTCTCCTGAAACCACAGGAAGACACAGAGGGTCATACTACCTTTGTGAAATGAATGGAGAATAGGAAAGTACTGTGAGGAGATAAAGCACATTAGGATCTCATTGAATCATTCTGTCACACAGCCATCGAAGACAAGTAGGAATGAAACAGGCAAAGAGGACTAAATAGGACATAGTTCACCTAAGATTTTCCTGGCCTCTGTGTGAACTCTTGCCACCCAAGTCTGGTTCTAGCAATCAGCAACCTCTGCAATACACAGGAGTTTGTTAGAAATGCAGAGCCTCGCTGTGATCCCACTCCAGACCCACAAACACTAATAATGCATTCACTAATAAATACTAAATCTTTAACAAGATTCCCAAATGACTTGTATACATCTTCTATTCAAAATTTGCTCACCGGTATAGAGGGCAAAAAACATAATGCAAGTTCAGAGTACAGTTAACAGACCATTTGGCTAAAATACACGGTTTGTGCAAGAAAAAAAGTTTGAGATGTATAGAAACGGTGTCTGATCCAGATAGTCAAGAAACTTGACAGCCATGTTTAAGGAATTTTTACTGTAGTCATAGGGAGACAGTTGAAGTCTTTGTACTGAAGAATGACATAATAAAGAGGGGGCTTAGGAGGATTTTCCTAGCAACATTGGAAGGAGGAGGACCATTTGTGGAAGAACATGATGATCTGAAGTCTCAAACTGTCCATCTGTAAAATACCCCTCCAAGTCCAGCAGACACTGTCAGAAATACATAGGCTTTTTCAGAGTGCTGGGATGTTATTAAATGTACAAACATTTTGTGAGGCAGAGATGTTCCTCTTAATAACCTGAAAGGGTAATTTTAGCTTTTGGTGTCACTGGTTCTGCAAAGAGGCAATGGGGGCTACAATCCCTGGGATAAAAGAATGTTCAGAGCCAGTTAGAAACTAACACCAAAGCGACAGAAAATGTAGGGCAAACAGGGCCCTGGGAACACAGTAGATGAATCTTTCAGGTTTCTCAACGCTGCAGTGTGTACCTGCTCTCACCTACCCTTCGGCAGTTTCACCACTTACCTGAGGTAGTTCAAGATGCAGAGTGCAGCTTGGTGTTGTCATCCCCCTGAAGCAGCCTCTAGGTCAGTGGTTTGCAACCATCATTGCACATTAGAATCACCTGGGGAGATTCACTTCAGCTGCCCAGCCATATCCCCAGACCGAACAAATGATTATTTCCAGTAATTCTAACAATCAGCCAGGGGCAGCTAGAGTCAACTAAATGCCCTCAAACTGAAAATTACAATAAAATAGAAACTATTCTTCTGGCTCAGTGTGTGGAGTAAAATATAATGGTTGCCATTTATTAAGTCCATGAGATATGACAAACACTGCCATCTGTGTTCCACGTGCAGCATCTGTTTAGGGTTCCCCTCCTAGATAACGTGTGTCAAGTAAGCTTTTTACCATAACCCCAGTTTGTGAGTGCTCAATAGCTTAGTCGTATCTGACTCTCTGCTACCCCATGGGCTGTAGCTGGCAGGCTTCTCTGTCCATGGGATTTTCCAGACAAGAATACAGGAGTGGGTTGCCATCCCCTTCTTCAGTGTATCTTCCTGACTCAGGGATCAAACCTGCATCTCTGGCCTGTCTCCTGCATTGTAGACAGATAACTTACCTCTGAGTCATGAGGAGAGCCCAATCCCCAGTTTACAAAACAGGAACCTGAGGCTCATAGAAAAGAATGTACTTGCCTACACGTAGAAGGTGCTTGAACCAGGATTCAACCTAAGGGAGCAATACTTAGAACCTGATTCTTGGTCCAAATCAGATTCTGAGAAATATTTGCATATTCATTCAGCTTTCCCACCTTGAACCAAAGCTACTGGCTACAAAGTATTTTTTTAATGTGAAAATATTCAGTATTCTATGAATCAGTTTGTCAGTGCTCACGTCTGTTTTGGCATGATGGCCCATTTCCAAATGCCATTAGATATAGTGCAGTGCCTTGCATGTTGCAGGCAATCAATGACAGCTTTGTAAGTGAAGAAATATGTGAATTCATTGGACTTTGTAAAAGAATACAGAGGCATCTGATTAAATCAATCCTATAACTGAAAACTACACATGATGATGCTCGTGTGTACACATGCATCATCTTTTTAACAGCCATTGTCAGTAGCTCCACCTTGCTTGGTTTTCCTGCCAAATATGGCCTATTCTCTGCATTTACTATCTCACTTGCTCACTTACTCTAGCACACTGGAGCTCCTTAGCCTTTCTCCTGTCTCCATATTGGGAGGACATCACACTTGTTTTCTCCACAATCCTCATCTCTTCCTACTCCTCTCCCCTTTTCCCACTCCAACACCATTTCTACCATTCCATGCCTCCAGATTCCAATGAAAATGGGATTTTTTTCCCCACAGTATTTAGTGACTTCTCACCACTTTGTCTTCCTGTCTGTTCCCCTCACTATTATCCTTCTTAAAACACCTTATCACAATTTATTATTATGTATTTACTGTAAGTTTATTTATTCAATAACTGATTCCCCACTAAAGTGGAACTTTCTTGAACAAAGGGATAATGTCCTGCTTGCCACCATATTTCTAGTGCCTAAAATTACCTGACATGCAGTAGGTCTTCAGTAAAAACATTGAACATAGAGTGTATTTAAGTAACTGGTTTGATTTCTAATATTCCCAGTCTTATTAAGTGATATAAATTATATATACAATAGCCCCCACTTACCCAATGCTTCTCCTTCAGCAGTTATCTATGGTCAACTGCTGTCCAAAAATTTTAAATGGAAAATTCCAGAAGTAAATAATTCCTAAATCTTAAATTGTGCACAGTTTGAGTAGTGTGATGAAATCTCGTGTCATCCCTCTCTGTCCTGTCCTGGATGTGAATCATCCCTTTGCCCTTCACATCCCACCCATTAGCCATCTTTGATTATCAGATGGGTCATTACACTATTGCAGTGCTTGTACTCAAGTCACCCTTATTTTACTTAATAATGACTCCAAAGCACAAGAGTAGTATTGTTGGCAATTCAGATTTGCCAAAGAGGAGCTGTAAAGTGCTTTCTTTAAGTGAAAAGGTATAAGTTTTCAATAAGAAAAAAAGTTGTATGTGACATTGCTAAGATCTTTTGTAAGAACATATCTTCTGCTGATGAAATTGTGAAGAAAGAAAAATACATGCTAACTTTATACTATCACACCTTGAACTATAAAAATTATGGCTACTGTGTGTGATAAAGTACTTAGTTACTATGGAAAAGGCATTGAATTTGTACAATAGATATTTTGAGAGAGAGAAACCACATTCACATAACTTTTATTTTAGTATATTGTTATAATTGTTCTATTTTATTATTAGTGTTTATTGTTAATTTCTTACTGTGCTTAACATAAACTTTATCAAAGATATGTATGTATAGGAAAATATAATATATATAGGGTGTGGTACAACCCATGGCTTTCAGGCATCCACTGGCGTCTTGGAATAGATCACCTGTCGATGAGGGGTACTACTATAATTATTTTTCTCACTTCAGTGTCTTCAACTGATGCTTGAGAGTAAAGCCCAATTCAATATATAGGCCTACTAGTCTTTTGAAAACCATTTACTTACATGAAATCAGTGAGAATCAATGTAAATTCAAGAAAGTTCCCTAGAGGCAAAAAGTAACCAGTCCATTTTGAGACAGAGGATTGGGAATATATCTGTTAATCTAGGGGGCATGATATTTTACTTCATCTAATTTCCTAAGATTTTTCAATATGTTTTTAAATAACTGATTAATTTTCATACTATGAAAATTTTCATATATACTATGAAACTATGCAGCTATACTACTATATAACTATACAAACTATACAGCTATACTACTCTCTTGCAGTAACTCACCTTAAAATATATACAAAGATGGTTCAGACTCCATTTTGTTTGGACCATAGCTTCCATTCAATGCTGATAACAGTGTGAACTCTCAAGAATTTTCTATGGGATTTTTTTCTGGTTTTTATCATCTGTCTATTCATTTAGTCAGTTTACTTCAACAAGCACTGATAACATGCTTACAGTGTGACTTTCCTAATGTTCCTTGCTATTAGAATGTAAAAGAAAGTTAAAATATTCAAAGAACTCCTAACAATATCAAGGTTACAGGATAAAATCCAAAATTTGGAGCAGAGGAGAGGTTGGAATGGAAAAGCATAGGAGACGGCATGTAATAAAGGGGGATACTGAGCAATAAGACCTCATTTTAATCCACATGTGACAAGCCCACAGCTAACATCACATTCAGTGGAAAAGGTTGAAAGCTTTTCCTTTAAGATCAGAAACAAAACAAGAGTGTCCACTCTCACCACTCCTAGGCAACACAGGACTAAGTCCTAGCAAGAGCAATCAGGCAAGAAAAAGAACTAAAGGGCATCCACAAAGCTTAATGAAATCACCAGACTTGTGTTTAAAATTCTAGTTCTGATTATTTTTATCTTTGTCAGTTTCCATAGGCATATTAACAGTTACCTCGATGAGTAGTTTCAAGGATTAAAATATGGAACGTGTCTCACATAATAGATCTCAAAAATGTGCAACTTTATCTCTGATTTGAGGACGAAAAAGCAATATTAAGTCAAGAAAGAAAGATCCATGGAGAAAGATAAACCTGAAAGTTAGTCATTCACTCAATATCCATTTTACTTTGGACCTATCATGTGTCAGATCCTTTGGATTCTCTGCCGAAGAAGACAGACATGATCTCATGAATTCTATATTTTAATAGGGGGAAATAGGTAATAAACAAGTTATAGAACACAGTTCAGAAGAGAAGGCCATGAAAGGCAGTAATGAGATAGAAAGAGCTTGACTGGAGTTGTAGAATTACAGGGACGGCCCTATGAAAGATGAAACCTGGACAGGCCGCTCATCACGGAAAGATCTGGAGGAAGTCTTGCAGGCAGAGGAGCAGCAAGGGCAAAGCTCAGAGCCAGGAGCCTGCTTGGTATAAAGGCCAGAGCCAATAGAAAGAGTGAAGGAGAGACAGTCACTGAGGTGAGATTGCAAAAGCAATTCTGGGCTGTAATGCAGAGTACCTGGAAAGCCACGGAGCAAAAGAATTTGACTAGATGCACTTGTTGCACCTCCTCAAATTGTTGAGGAAAACACTGCAAGTAAACTACTGCAGAAGGAAAACAAAAAAACAAAAAACAAAACAGAGCCTAAGCCCAGAGAGCCTGGCTGAAATATAAAGTCATTATCTGCATAAGCAAAGGAGATTTGATGCCGTAAACACTAGTTTTTCCTGAAAGGTATCTACCAATGACTGTCAACAGAAGCTCATCACTGATGCTAATACCTTCCATGACTTGTTTCTTCACTTGGAACTCAATTTTCTCCTTGGTCAAATCTTAATGAGACAATGCTGAGAAATCAAATCCTTAAATTCCAAATGCATTATATTCTACATGGAGAGTCCTCCCAAAAGTAAAATCTTAGGAAGGCAACATTTATATTTTTAAACAGCCTCTCTGCTTTGAAGGGATTTCCCTGGTGGCTCAGATAGTAAAGAATCTTCTTGCAATGCAGGAGACCTGCGTTTGATCCCTGGGTGGGGAAGATCCCTTGGAGAAGGAAATGGCAACCCACTCCAGTATTCTTGCCTGGAGAATTCTACGGACAGAGGAGCCTGATGGGCTACAGTCCATGGGGTCACAAAGAGTTGGATGTGACCTTTTTAGATCACTAATCAAGAGATCTTATAGTTTTTTCTTTATTTTCCTTATTCTTTCCCACTTGTGCTTCCCTTGTGGTCAGTTGGTAAAGAGTCTGTCTGTAATGTGGGAGACCTGGGTTCGATCCCTGGGTTGGGAAGATCCCCTGGAGAAGGGGACAGCTATCCACTCCAATACTCTGGACACAAGAATTCCATGGACCACAAAGAGTTGGACATGACTGAGTGACTTTCACTTCATTTATCCTTTCCCAGACTCAGAGGCAGATTCAGTGGTTTATGTATCTGGAATCCACATGCATGGCATTAAAATGTGGTGAGGAATGATACACATTTTTCAAAGCAAGGAGATACTATTTAAATAATAGGTGTTTTCAAAACCATGATACTGTCCCTTTGCTTTCTTTAGATAAATTTGCCAAAAACACCCAAATGTTGCAACTTTCCTAAGTTATCAGAACTTTTTTTTAATAAGCTTATAATAATACCACTTTGTAATATACATTTTTCTAAGTTTATAGTTGTGCACCAAAATGCTTCCTACTGCTACCTACAATATACTCTACCTTCTTTCTGTTAAGTTGCATCTTAGCCTAGACGCTAAGAACATCAGACTCCTGGCCACAAATCCCTTATCTATATGAAGCTTCTAACCAGAATAAATGCTTATTCATCTAACGATCATGATGATTGATATCATCAATCTGTTCTTGACCTTGGTAATAAAATTTCTTTACCTTCACCCTTTTGATTTAGATTTGTCATAAGGTCTGATCACCACAGACAATCTACATCTTGATTCACTCTAATATTTGAGGATTTCCATATCTTAGTTGTTTGGGTTCTTGTATAGGGTTAAGACAGAAGTAGACTAAACTGAGTTGGAATCTTTATTATATTATTAATTGGTCAAGTGACTTTGGGCAAGTCCGTTAATTTTTACAACCTTTTACAACCATCTGAAAATGGTAGATGTCAAATCCAACCTCAGAGACTAATATGAAGTTTAAATGAAGCATATTAAGAACTTATCACAGTGGCAAGTACAATTATGTTCTTAGGCAGTTGGTTAACAATGGCAATGTAAAACACACAAAGACACACACACACACACACACATAGACAAAGAGGGACAGAGACACAGAAATTGATTTAATCACAATGCAGACATTACTACAAATGGTTATGTTAGGAGATGTGACCGGGGCAGAACAAGGAATGTCATCATCCACTTTACATACATGAAGAATGGAGTTAAATTAAAGCTATAAAGAACAAAACCAGGTATTTGAACCAAGTTCATATGATACAATTGTCAAAATAGTGAGTGGTGAAATAGTGAGTAGCAAAATTTTTAACCAAAAAATTAAAGAAATAGGAGTTAATATTAGGCAACCCCCTACTTCTCCATGATTGAAATCCAGTATGTCATTTAAGGAAGATAAATTGAAAAATGTCTATCTTTTCCTCTTTTGGATGTTTTCTTCATCTTCAGCTTACATCAGTATATCAATTTGTTTCATCCAAATGAAAAGCCACCTCATTGGAAAAGGATACACAAATATATTTTGAGATAATTTATGTCAATAGGCTCCAAAACAAAAAAACCCAAGACAGACTCTGCTGATGCACTGTAATGTTGTGGATCGTTCGAAAGTAAAACTGTCTACCCATGGCATTGTCATTCATCATGTTGCCTAAGCAGAACTGCAATCTCAAAGGAAGTGGGAAGGAGATGAGAAGTGAGAAGTGGCATAAAATGATTCGTTCCGCTTCAGAGACACAAAAAGCTGGCATGCGAAGACTAAGTCAAGCATCTTAGTTGTGAATTTGTTTGTGAACGTGTCTATGATTTGCACCATAAGGAAAAAAAATGAAAAGAACATGTAACTACATTTTAGGACTGCATGTGATGGTGAAAAAAATCAACAGGCTATATTTTATTCTTGGTGTTATTTCCTAACAACTTTGTTGAACCTGCCAACACCTTCCCTCTCCTCCATTCATGCTTCCACATGCATTCCTGTTAATGTTAGCCCCGCTACTAAAGACAAAATAAACACAGCATAGTCACTATGAGTCAGAAGGATTCAACATTCATTTTCATTGTGGCCTTCCCAAATCAGCGTAGCTCAGTGCTCTAGTTAGAATTGCTAACTCTGCAAGCAGAATGACTGAATGTGAGTCTTGGCTCTCCCATTACTTGCCCTATAAATCTGGGCAAGTGACTTGACCTTTGTCTCAATTTCCTCATCAGACTTAAAAAAAATGTTGAGGATGAAAAGAGACCTACTTCAAAGGCTACTCAATTCTGTAGTTGTAGCCTGAAAGTACTCATAGACAATATTTAAATTAATGAGCATGGATGCATTCCAATAAAACTTTATTCATAAAAACAGAAGGCAGGGCTGGATTTGGTCAGCTTGCCAACCCCTGATTTAGGTCTTAGAATTTTTAGGTCTGAAAGGAATTTTAAAGACACCCCCATTTTACATTTGAGACCAATAAGAAACAGGAAAAGCCTGTAACATGTACTCTCTTTCCCCCTGCCCCAATCACACAAAGAAAAAAGAAAATAAACTGAAGTCACTCAGTCGTGTCCGACTCTTTGTGACCCCATGGACTGTAGCCATGGGATTTTCTGTCCCATGTCTGTCCATGGGATTTTCCAGGCAAGAGTACTGGAGTGGGTTGCCATTTCCTTCTCCAGGGGATCTTCCTGACCCAGGGATCGAACTCAGGTCTTCTACATTGTAGGCAGACGCTTTTACTGTCTGAGCCACCAGCCAATCACACAGCTATTGCTTAAAAAACAGTAATACTAATATTGCTTATAACTCATGATAGTCTTACCTTTAGAGTTCCGATAAGGATGTATTAGACTTCTGATTCCCTAGTGGCTCAGATGGTAAGAGTCTGCCTACAATGTGGGAGACCTATGTTCGAGCCATGGTTCGGAAAAATCCCCTGGAGAAGGAAATGGCAATGCACTCCAGTATTCTTGCCTGGAAAATCCCATGGACAGAGGAGCCTGGCAGGCTACAGTCCACAGTGTCTCAACAAGTTGGACAGGACTGAGCAACTAACACACAATGATGTCTTATTTTTCAGAAATAACAATTTCCCCTGTTTTGCATCTGAAAGTTTCACTGGTCTCAGGTTCATTCTTCAGGAAAGGATCAAGAGAGGATTTATGAGCAAATGGTAAGCACAGAGGTGAAATAGGATAGGAAAGGGAGGGTAAACTAAACAAGGGTGAAATTTCAAGCAAAAGCCATTTAGAGGATAAGTCTGAACTTAACTCCACAAAGGAACTCTGGAATGTAAGTTGTATAAGAATTGTTTTATTTCCCACTAGACGATTTAATTGGCACTGTGGGATGCTGCAAATTTTCCAGGTATTTCCCAGTGGCCAATGGCTGCCACTATAGCCCAAGAGTAGCAAAATGAAGAGGCTGAATGCAGATACTGGTCATAGATTTATCCCTCAAAATATGTTATATGTGTGTGTTGGGTGTGGGGTGTGGGGTTGGAATACAAAAATGATCTGATGGAATTTGGGCTGGGCATTTGCAATGTCTCCTGCACAACCTTAATAACAGGAAAATAAATAAATGAGCTTGTTTGAAGTTACAGACAAGAGATTCCTATTGCATACTAGACATTTATTTAAAGTTTCTCATTTTATCTATAAAAATTTATATGAATTTTATATTGTCTCTTAATATCTCAAAGATTACTGGGTCTTCCAAATCTATGAATTTGATTTGCTGTCTTTAAAAAGTATTTTAACTGATACCTGCTTTTTTTTTTAATTTTTAAATTTAATCTTTTTAAACACTGTATCATTTTCTGTTACTCTACTTTCTCTCCTGGTAGAATGACTTTTTAGTCAAGATAAGATCTCAATGGTTTTCTTCTCTAATGTCCCATTTGTACTTTCCTGTCCATATAGAAGGATGGAAGGGTCANTTTTTTTTTAATTTTTAAATTTAATCTTTTTAAACACTGTATCATTTTCTGTTACTCTACTTTCTCTCCTGGTAGAATGACTTTTTAGTCAAGATAAGATCTCAATGGTTTTCTTCTCTAATGTCCCATTTGTACTTTCCTGTCCATATAGAAGGATGGAAGGGTCAAACAGCTCCTTGTAGACCACGAACTCCTAGCTCCTGAGAGGGAAAAAAAGAATAGGCAGGCATTCATTTTACTATTTAGGTTTCTTTTAATTTTAAAAGAATCTAGGATATCAGGTTTCTTTCCCAAGTCAGCTCAGCTGCACACTAAGATTAAAACTATCTATGATGCCATGCCATACTTGCCAGATGCTCTCTTGCCCTTTTGAATATAGTGCTCATGCTCATGTTCAGTTGCTCAGGTTATGTCGGCCTCTTTGAAACTCTATGGTCTGTAGCCCACCAGGTTCCTCTGTCCGTGGAACTCTCTAGGCAAGACTGAAGTGGGTTGCCATGCCCTCCTCACGGGGATCTTCTCCACCCAGGGATCCAATCTGCATCACAGGCAGATTCCTTACCTGCTGAGCTACCTGGAAAGCCATTTTGAATATAGAAATGACATTAAAGACTTTAAAATCACTAGTGCCATTTACATGATAGGTGAAGTGCCTTGGTTGTTGGCTTGTTTGTTTTCTTTCCTGGGAAGCTCTCACTATATTTCCCCAGTAGGATTGTTTCCTTTCATTCTCTGTTACTCCTTAACCCATGACGCACCCTTGCTGTTTACGTTTGTCTATGGTCCCTTTCATGCTACTACTGCAGAGCTGAGTAGCCTGCAAACAAGTTTGCTGATCTCTGTTCAAAATGACGTGGCAAATATAACATTGCTGATAAATGTTTAAGGGGTGACTGGATTCCAGGGAACCCTTCCTCTATCTACATAATTTGAAATCCTCATTCTGACATTGAGGTTTTCCACGTTGTGGCTGCCTTTGCCAGCCATTTATCTCTCTTTAGCCAGACACTGATTTGTGGATGAAGAAACTTACCTCAAACTTCCCGATTGCCTACTAATAACTACAGTAATATTTTACCCATCCTTCTAGATTTATTTAGAATAACATCTTGACAGCAAAGGCTTTCCCTTTAAATCTAACCAGCCATGATCTCTTTCTCTTGCAATCTCCTTGGATTATGCTCTTCTAAGTTTATGCCTTTCTTGTGACATTAATATTCTACTGCTTAATCATTTTTGCTAGCTTCCTCATCCTCGCCTGCTACCATTTAGCTCCTTGAGGGGAGAAACCTTGTCTAATTCATCTTTTTGCTCCCTGCAAAACTGAGCCCATGTCTACGTGAATAGATACTCAGTATACCCACTGATGTGCCAAATTTGATATGTGTCATAAAGACAATCCTGCTGTCTAAAGATGTTCAGGTTCACCTCACATTTCCTGTTGGCTGATCACTTACATGAGTGATTTCTGATGATCATAGATTCCTTAAAATTAGAAGGCCCTCACATCAATCTAAACTATGACAATTTCTCTTACAGAACTTTGGCAGATTGTTCCTGCCCAAATTGTGTAGTCAAAGATTGCCAAATGTTTGCACACTGCCTACATTATTTTTGTCAAATCCACATACCACCTGCTCTGCTATTTTATCAATATTTCCTTTTATTTACTCACCTTCAACTTAAATGTTTTTTTATTAAATAAAGGTAATTTCACTGCCTTGTATGGAACTCTAGTACTGTTGACCAAAAATGAAATATAGTTATAATGATAAAAACCAATGGATCTAGAGACTGTCATACAGAGTGAAGTCAGAAAGAGAAAAAAACAAGTATCACATGTTAACACACTTATATGGAATCTAGCAAGATGGTACAGACGAACCTGTTTACAAGGCCGAAATCAACATACATACATAGAGAACAAACATGTGGGCACTAAAGGGGGGAAAAGGGTGGGTGTGATGAACTGGGAGATAGGGATTGACAAATACACACTAATATGTATAAAATATTAATAGATAACTAATGAGAACCTGCTGTAGAGCACAAGGAACTCTACTCAATGCTCTGTGGTGACCTAAATGGGCAGGAAATCTGAAAAAAGAGGGGGTATATGTATACCTATGGTTGATTCACTTTGCTGTACAGAAGCTAACACAACATTGTAAAGCAACTATACCCCCAATTTAAAAAATCAAAGACAATCCGAATGGTCTGCATCTAAAGACTCACTCCTTTCAATTAAAATGGGTAAGTAACCAGTCATAGAAGAATGCTGATGGCATCTTAGTATCAAACTGAGATTTTCGTATCTATATAACATTCAAAATCATCTCTTAACTATCAAGGATCTACATCCCAACTTCTAGATAAAGTACATGACTGCAGCATACCAGATTTCCAAAGTATTCTTTGCTTCTTGTTTTGGTACATCATTGGCCCCCAATAACAAANATAACATTCAAAATCATCTCTTAACTATCAAGGATCTACATCCCAACTTCTAGATAAAGTACATGACTGCAGCATACCAGATTTCCAAAGTATTCTTTGCTTCTTGTTTTGGTACATCATTGGCCCCCAATAACAAAGTGATTTAAGTCTAAACTCCTGTTAAGCTACATTTTAGAAAACGAACAATGGTAGCTACTGGTTGTTGGACTTTCTGGCCTGAAAGTGTCTTTCTTTATTTTAGAGACAACAGCTAGATGGCTATGCTCTAGACTATCACATCCCGTAGCCCTCGGTAGGAACGCTTTCACTCACAGCTCTTAATCATTTATTTGAACCTAAAACTAAATTCATCTTCTCAGGAAATAGGAACAAAACATGATTCATGCAGTTTCTATTACGGAAGAATTATGCTAGAACAAATGGAAGGAAACAGTGGTTATTATCACCTACTCTTTAGGTTTCCAATTAAAGAAAATCTTCACTCTGATAGACTTTGACTAGTTTTTCTTCTTTCCTCTTTTTCTGAAGAGAAGCTTTTCTTAATCACAATGTGACACTTTCAGAATATTGTGAAATGGGGATAATATTAGAACTTACCTCATAGTATTTTGTGAAAATTAAGTGAGGTGTAAAAGGTTGGAATATAAGTATCAGGAAAGGTCATTTAGTATCAGCGATGACTTATGTCATGCTGCTGCTAAGTCATTGCAGTCGTGTCCGACTCTGTGCGACCCCATAGACAGCAGCCCACCAGACTCTCCCGTCCCTGAGATTCTCCAGGCAAGAACACTGGACTGGGTTGCCATTTCCTTCTCCAATGCATGATAGTGAAAAGTGAAAGTGACGTCGCTCAGTCGTGTCCGACTCTCAGTGACCCTATGGACTGCAGCCTTCCAGGCTCCTCTATCCATGGGATTTTCCAGGCAAGAGTACTAGAATGGGGTGCCATTATGTCATAGTTAAATATTAAACACAGGTTAATTTTAATTGTTAAGAAAAATTATGTGTTAACACTGGGCTTCCCTGGNACGTGTGCGCGCCAGTGCGCGTGCTCCGAGGGGGCGTGGGCGGCCCGCCGGCGCTTCCTGCACCCAGATGGCCGCGGTCCGAGTCTCTTGTCCCCCTAGCATCCCTAAGTCCCCACGTCCCATTATCCCCCCTCCTCCAAATCCCACCCTCCCTGCTAATGATTTCCCAGTGCAGAAGCAGAAAGAAACCTGGAGAGACTGCGCTTTCTGCTCCCCTCGCCACCCCCCCGGCCCCCGCCCTTCCTGCTATAAATAATCTGGACTGGCGGGTCAGGCAAGTCACTCGGCCAGAAACCTGGACCCCGAGGTTTTCTTCTCTGGAAATAGGGGGCAAAGGGTGAGGAGGAGGAGGACACAAATCGCTCGTGAGTAGTGAAGAAAAGCTTGCTCCTTGACTCCTAGAAAACACCAGGCATCATTTTCTTCTAAAATATATTTCCGTTTCTTATTCTCCACGCTACGTACCCCCTCCACTCCTGGCCCCAAATCCAACCCATTGCTCAACACTCCTCCCATCGGTTTCTTCCCTCCCTCCACCTTCCACTCGCGCTCTCACCATTCCTGTTCCTTCCCCCACCTCCGCCACACAACCCCCACTTCCAGCACCCATCTCGCCCCAGGCAAGGGATGCTCTGTGCCTTGGAAATAAAGTTCAGATTCCTTTCCCCACCGCTTGCTGAAACCAGAAGTCGACTCCCAGGCACTCATTTTCCCCTAGCACTACACACCTGCTCTCCTTTAAATTCCTAATCTGGTTCTGCATATTTAAGAGGAAACACACACACACCCCAAACCCCACAACCCGCGAGGTGCGAAACCGCCTCCTGCCACTACCCAAACTTACCAGACGCTCTAGTTTTTGTCTTAACAAAAGGACAACAAAAATTTTTACCGTGGGTCCTCCCGTAGGATGATTTTTCTATATTATTCAAATACGTATATATTGTACATATATATATATATGTATGTTTTCCCCTTTAATTTTTTTTTTTCCCCTTTAACAAGAAAATCTTTTCGGTCCCAGGCAACCGCTGCTGCCCCTTTGATGTTTTGGTACGCCGTGCGCATGCGCCTCACATTAGAATTACTGCACTGGGCAGACTAAGTTGGATCTCCTGTCTTCAGTGAAACCCTCAACCCATCCAAAACTAAAGGGATGTGGAGAGTCCGGAAAAAGGACTACTTTGGGATTTGGTCATTCCCCTTAATAATCGCCGCCGTCTGTGCGCAGAGGTAAGTGTGCCTAGCGTTTCTCTCTTTCCTTTTTCACTTTGAAGGGCTCTGTCTGCATACCTCTGTGAGCAAGGATCTGTAGTGAGGATCAGATAGCTACTGAAGCGCTGTGCCTGCTGTTTTACTGATGCCTGTTTATTGTCTTTTCTTTCTTTAGTGTCAATGACCCTAGTAATATGTCGCTGGTTAAAGAGACGGTGGATAGACTCCTGAAAGGTTATGATATTCGGCTGAGACCAGATTTTGGAGGTAATGGGGTTGCCTTGGTAATAAGAAACAGCCCAGCAGCTATTGCCTAAGCTGTCTTTTGAGCTTTGTGCGCTGTCTTTCCTCTCCGTTACTGTGGGTTGCATGTGGTGTATTGACTGAGTCTCTGTGTTACCATATTGAGAAAATGATCCAAACTTAAGCCTGTGTGTTACTCTCCAGCACTTAGGTGGTCTTTCAGAGATACCCTCTTAGCCTATACTGGAGACCACTGTCTTCCAGCTTCACTGTTTAAATTCTTTGCTTCACTGCCTTTGTTTTGCTGAGATACAAACCTCTTAAGTTTAATTAATATCGTGCCAGTGAACCTGGCTTCCTGAAGGCCACCAGGAACGTTTTTGAGGACAAGATATGCAGACAGTTGGTTGAGAAGTGGCATTAACCCCCTGTGCCCGCCTCCTTTGGAGGAGTTCAGGCCATGGTTTAAATTGGCTGCTTTCTGGATATTACCCAGTCCTGGGGGACAGCTGGGATGGGGCTAGAGGGGACCTGTGGGGCTTGCAGGACAGGGAGGGTAGGGGGAGAAGGGCCAGAGATCTCTCTTGCTTCAGCCTTAGATTCAATAATATGTCCATTTAATTTTACTCCAGACTCTAACAAATCTCAAAGAGTTAAAACCTTCACTGAAGGGGGTAGGTGATGGGAAGAATAAGAAGGGGGTTTCAGTGCTTTATACAACACTTCCCTTGAGCTAGCCCAGCCAGATTCAGGTGCTTTTGTGGCTTGTGTGTATTCTTATGCTGAGACATCTGCATATGTAGAAGAGCTGGAATCCCTCACCCATCGGCACGTGCATGCCTATTTAATAGAGCATTTCTCAGAGGACTACCTGCCACCCTTTTCTTAAATGAAAGGAGCAGAGATTTGAAGAATTTGAGGGTTAGCGGTGGGGAGGGATTTGGGGAGGACTGCCCCGTGCCCATGCCCGGGGACTCTTGCTAAGAATGCACGAAGTTCTGAGAAATCACGTGGCTGGTCCTTTTGGTTTTCAGGTCCTCCTGTGGCAGTGGGAATGAACATTGACATTGCCAGCATCGACATGGTTTCTGAAGTCAATATGGTGAGTATTAAGGTTTATAGCTGTGTCTCCAAAGACCTTCATTTGGGGACAGGAAGGAGAAAGTATCCGGCCGGTGGGGGTGGGGTGTGCGTGAGTTTGTGTATGAAGTGGGCTGAAGGCACTGTTTTTGAGATTTCAGAGCTGGCTGTTTCTGGTCCTTAAGGGTTTTTCCAATCTGATTTGAAATCGTGGGACCTGGCAAAGAGAGTGTAAAATGCATCACCTACTCACCTGCAAAACATAACCACATGCTGGAGAACCCCTGCAGAAGTCGTATTTCCTAAGATTCAGTGAAAAATCTGCTTCATCAAGTGATTTTTCTTTTGTTTGGGGTATGCTTAGAGAAAGAGAGAAGAGGGGAGAAACAGGGAGGAGTTTGATTTGACATTTCACCGAGAATGTTACCTGGGAACTAAACTGTAGCAGAGAGGCTTAAAAAATGACCCTCAGGTACTGATAGCCACTTGTTGCTTTGGGAGATGCTGTCTTTACAGCTGATGGCAAGCCCCATTCCCTGCCAATTGCTTACCTGGTCCTTTAACCCTTCTTGCCCACCAAAATAGAAAAAATAAAAATAAAAATTGACGAGCTTGTTTTCAAAACGCACGCTCAGACCCATGTATCATCTCTGGTCACTTCTGCAATGGTATTCAAAGCATGTGTGATCTATGGACAGCAGCACTCCTTACTTGCTTCCTCCTTGGACTTGGGGCAAATGCTAAGAGAAAAACCCTCCGTCTTCCCCTTTGGGGAGCTCTTGGGGGGAGGGGAGAGTTTGCTTCATGCAGGAGCGCCCCCTGCTGCCCATGTTGGGGCACTGCAGACAAGACAATGTCAAGTGTCCCAGATACCCCTGTTTACTTGGGCCATTTCTCCAGCGACTCTTCTACTCTGTGTTTTTGAAGTTTTCATCTTCGGAAAAGTCTCTCTAGAATGGCCACGTTTGAATGTAAGATGCCAGTGTTACCTTCAGTCCTGATAGGATACAGCACATTTCAGAAGAATGTGTTTTAGTGCAGTTCTGCCTGAAAATGGGGTGTACTATTAAAGAAGAGGGTCTAGTGTGTGAGATTTTAAGCAGAACAGTTCTAAGCCAGCCATTAGGACTCGACAGTTAGGACACTTATTAATTCACTCAAGAGAACCAAATACTAGGTAGTGGATATGTTCTCAACATAATATAAATGTTATCACTCCAGAATTCAAATTATACAGGAAGCCCAAATAACCAGCCCAACCTTCTACAATGTCTAAAGTTCAGTTGAAATCCTGAGCTATCACAAGCTTATGAAACACCTGTCATTACTTCAGAGAATATTCAACTCTTTCAATGATGTTCATAACAACATTTATCTCGTTATATTCTGATTATTGGGAAAGTTTTGTATGGTAACAGGATATAAACACAGACTGCAGACACTATTGGATGATTCAGAACCATAGGCTTCCCACACATTATAAGAATCTCCTGTGTAGGTATAGAATATATCTTGGGAAACTATTTAACTCCTCATATATACAAATACTCACTTTTGTGAGATTTTAGAGGTCTTTTATCAGTTTATATTTTGAATTTTATCATAAAATAGAAATGTCCTAATATGGATACCTGCCAAATCCTAGGTACTTGAATAGAAATTGTGTGGCTGAAAAGAAGTAATGGAAATCAACTGTAGTTCTGTGTGTCTTGTCTTTTGAATTTTTATTTGTTTATGTTCTTTCCCCCACATTTTGTCACCTACCTCTTTGGAACATTAGAAACATAGGACTTTATGGAAAAATTAAGAAATATTTAAGAATCTAAAAAATTAAGAATCTAAAGAAACAAAGATGTGGTTAGAAGTTGCTGCAGTAGAACTTGGATATATAAGTTAGCTAAGAGCTTAGACCTGTTATATCTCCAAATGGCTTAAGAGCAGTAGCATTTTCTTTTTAAGGTTTTTTTTTTTTTTTTTTTCATTTTTCAC
>SJYV01055723.1:143185-261027 GCA_006410875.1 Neotragus pygmaeus
TTTTTTTTTTTTTTCATTTTTCACCAGCATGTAGCATGTGGGAGAGGTATCAGAACTGGACATGATGCCAAGACCTGCTAGTCAAAATACAGACCCAGCTAAGGCACAGTGTCATCTCTTAAAGCTATTTACTGTTGCATCAAAGTCATGGGATGTTGAAAGTGCAAAAACAAATGTCAGGTTGTAAATAGGCCAGTACTGCAGCATTAATGATTAGAACCAAGTGTTAAAATTCCATGCTAGATTCCTTTCTTAGCCTACTGCTAATACAAGTGTACTTGTCCAGACCCAGTTTTACTTGCTAAAAATTAACATTTCATGATTAACAGTCATAATGACTTTAAATTAATCCTTCAAAGAAAAATGTTGTCACATGGGGTATTATTTTTTAAGTATGGTTATTTAATTTGAAGCAACAGATGGGAAATTTCATCCCTAATGTCTAAATAAAAGAAGATGTTTATGGCATATTGCCCACTATATACAAGTCTAAAAGGGTTAGTATCTTTTGATTGGATTCAGCTTTGAAAGAATGGTTGATTATTTAAGTGAAACCTCAAAATTGATTAACACACAGGTNTTTTTTTTTTTTTTCATTTTTCACCAGCATGTAGCATGTGGGAGAGGTATCAGAACTGGACATGATGCCAAGACCTGCTAGTCAAAATACAGACCCAGCTAAGGCACAGTGTCATCTCTTAAAGCTATTTACTGTTGCATCAAAGTCATGGGATGTTGAAAGTGCAAAAACAAATGTCAGGTTGTAAATAGGCCAGTACTGCAGCATTAATGATTAGAACCAAGTGTTAAAATTCCATGCTAGATTCCTTTCTTAGCCTACTGCTAATACAAGTGTACTTGTCCAGACCCAGTTTTACTTGCTAAAAATTAACATTTCATGATTAACAGTCATAATGACTTTAAATTAATCCTTCAAAGAAAAATGTTGTCACATGGGGTATTATTTTTTAAGTATGGTTATTTAATTTGAAGCAACAGATGGGAAATTTCATCCCTAATGTCTAAATAAAAGAAGATGTTTATGGCATATTGCCCACTGTATACAAGTCTAAAAGGGTTAGTATCTTTTGATTGGATTCAGCTTTGAAAGAATGGTTGATTATTTAAGTGAAACCTCAAAATTGATTAACACACATGTTTCTGCCTCATTATCCTTTGTGGCCTGCAACCTCTGGTAATTGTAACTCTCTTTGATTATAGCACATCTTCCTTTGAAGAATGGTAGGTACCAGATAATTTACATTGTCATTGGCTCATTTGTACTGAAAGGAAAAAAAGCCCTTGTCAACGTGATGTTCTTGGTAAAAGACAATGATAGAAAGACTTGAATACTAGTTTTGCTTTTGCTGCTGAGTCAACCTGAGGGAATTGACAGCTCGATGGAGCTTGATTTCTTCACCTGTTAAAAAGGAATAATAGTCCCATTTTATGTATTTCGGGTGACTACCAGAATTGATACAATGATGCAAGTGAAAGTATTGGTGTTCCATGAACATAGCTTATGTAGAAAGCTGAGGAGACCCAGTATCCATCCCAGCTGCTGCCCTAAGTGTACTTGGGTTAATAATTTATATTACATGGTCTCAGTATCCATATATTGGAAATAAGAGGGATGTGTCAAATTAACTTATAAATCAAAGGTACGTGTGTCTCTGCTTTGGTTTATTATAATATCTCTGTAGGGTACAAAGAAATTTCAGGACTTGAAACCCAGCGTAAATGATAGAAAAATGCAGAATTCCTAAATGGAATGCAGTTGTGAGTTCTTGGGTGATCATGGTCTGTTACTCAGCCATGTGATTCAGGTGACTGTTGACCCAATGGAAGAACTTTGGAAGAGAACATGATCTCAATTAAAATGTTCCTGAACAGAAAGCTTGGCTTTAGCTTGAAACATTTTTAGATGTCTTGGTTAAATTGGCAGGAATCTTTTTGTTAAGATTCTTTGATGAAAATGCATTTTACGATCCAAAATTGGCTCTGAAGGATTATGGACTGAAATAGCTTTCTCTTCATTTAAAGCAGATTCTTCTCCATCTTGAAACAACACATTTGCCAACCAAAGAGTAAAGCAATATTTCACTTTTGAGGAAAGAATTCTAGTAAACACATATACAAATTACCTTTTTATGGAATGGTGAATGGCGAAAAGTGCTGCCTTTTTTTAAAACAGATGTTTTCTTGCCGCCAGCTGCACAGTTTAAAATTCAGTTCGACACAAATTCTTATTTAGCAGCTACTATGATCTAGCCATGTGTTCGGCCTTAAGGACAGAGTAGTGAATGTGAATGACTTGTTCCCTGACCTCATAAAACTTAATATCTGGTGTTCACTGTTGTGAACTGCAGGTTCCTGTTGTCCTTAAGTTTAACATAAGTATTTTCTCTAAAAATTTTTATGAGTAGCCAGTTTTGTACTTGGTGGTCTGTATTTCCCATGCATTTATTTATCCCTTATTGATTTCACCGTCCACTTGTTATTTGATATTTGAAATTGCCTAATATGTTACATACATCTTCTGTCATCTTAATTTGTGTATATAAAATACATGTAGCCAAGGTTATGGGCTTGCCTGGTGGCTCTGTGATAAGGAATCTGCCTGCCAATGCAGGAGGTGCGGATTCCATCCCTGGTTCAGGAAGATCCTCTGGAGGAGGACATGGAAACCCACTCCAGTATTCTCGCCTGGAGAACCCCATGGACAGAGGAGCCTGGCAGGCAGTCCATGGGGTCGCAAAAGCATTGGACACGACTTAACGACTAAAACAACGTGCTGAGGTTATGTTATCTCCGTGTGGTTTTGCTGTCTCTCCAATGATTGGTTGGATGTTTGACTCAGTGAATGCCATAGATACTGGGTGAACTATTAAAGCAACATGCTGAGGTTATGTTATCTCCATGTGGTTTTGCTGTCTCTCCAATGATTGGTTGGATGTTTGACTCAGTGAATGCCATAGATATTGGGTGAACTATTTGCTTTTAGAACAGTAAATCGTTATTATTCATTAGACACAGTATCATATATGTGGAGAGAAAGAGCATTGAATTATAGTCCTCAAATTCAAGGCACTGTTTAAATTACTATTTTGATCAAGAAATATGAAAAGAATTACAATGTAGAATCATTGAGTTCTTTGAAAGCAGAAATACATGTATTAGGAATACAGAATTCTGAGGTATCACATAGAAATTACTAGGTGAAAATGGGGTTTAGAAGTCTGTGGAAAATGTTCCAAGCAGAATGAATGTCATATAGGAGAATAATCTGGAAAAATAAATGGGATTAAAGATTTCAAGTAGCTTTAAATGGCTTGATTTGGGAGTGGGGGTGAGGAGGTGATAAGAGTTGGTATTGAGATCATAAGTGGTGATCAAGTTATAAAGATCATTTTTGTAGCTTACAGAGGAGTTTCTAGTTTGTTCTAAAGGCCAAAGGGACCCATGAAGGGATGTCACTGGGAGAATTTCTTGAGTAGATTCTTAGTTAAGGAAGAAACTTTTGAAGTGTGGAGGGTGGAGCAAGACCTAAGGTTAGGAGATGAGATGAAAATCCACTACAAAAATCCAGAAAGAATTGGTGAATGGAGACAGGGACATAAAAGAGAAGACACAAAATTAGAGCATTTGTGAGGCAGAAGTGACAGGACTTGGTGAAAATCCTAAGATTCTGATGGGATCATTTATTGATATGGGGAGAGGGCAGCCAGGTTGCAGGTGGGATAGGGGATGAGGTGTGAGGACAGATGAGTTCAATTTGAGAAATTCTGACTTTTCCCCACACATGGAATATCCACATGGAGATTGGAAAATACAAGTCTAGAGCTTAGCAAGAAGTCATTGCTATCGACATGAACTTGGACATTGTCAGCATGTAAGTGGTAGTATAACTGTATAAATGAATACAATTCAAAAGGGAAAGTGAGAGAACTATTAAGAATGGAGATCACTATATGGTGAGCCCTATAGTTTAAGCAGTGCAATGCTGAAAAGGAGCCCATAAAGAGGAATGAACAGCTAAGCAGCAGCCAGAGGGTTAGTCGGAGGACCTGCAGATAATGTCTTCAAAGCTGAGGCACAAGAGAATTTAAAAAGGAAATGGTCATCTGTGTCACATGCCACTGAGATCCGTTGAAGTAAGTTCTGAGACTTGTCTCCCTGACATAGTAATAGGAGCATGCTGGTAAATAGATCGAGAGGAGTTTCACTAGTTGAAGGCTACACCTTTGAAAAGTATGGATCTGAAGCTGAGTGAGGAGAGGGCAATTGCTAAAAAAAAGTCATTTGTAGGAGGAGTAGCCCTAGAAGGAAGTAGGTTGCAGATATAAAACGGGAGGTGAGGTTGGTGGTGGAATGAGAAGTAAGGTGAAGGAGGTGTGAACACTCACTGACCAGGTTTCATTCTGAATAAATATGTCTTGAAGCTCTCCTGCCCAGTTTTAGCAAGCCGTTTTTCTTTTGCCTTCTCTTGCTTAACCTTCTGTTCCCCCTCTCCTCTTCCTCCTGTGCAGTACCCAACATTTTCTACCATCACAACACTAATATAAGAGAACAATTACAGTTATTACTCATTTGAGCCCTTAACTTGTGCAGGTATCTTCCTGGTGTATGTTACCTCACCCAATCCTATAAAAACAGTGATATGGCAACTGTCCACCTTTTTGTAAAAGAGGATTTTGAGGCCGAAAGAGGTTAAGTGACTTATTCAAAGTCACCCAGCTAGCATATAATTGACTTTACCATCACTCAATCTTAGCCCTCTGATTGTACTGCACGTTTAGATGTAGCAAGGCATCATTTAATATATACATATTTTTTCATTTCTCATGGACTCTGTTTTGTTGTAGTTGTTTGTTTTTATTCCTTTTTTTTTTTTCTTGGAAGCAGTGGTTGAGTCAGATAAACTAAGCCTATACAGGATGTTACTGTTACTCATTTTCTCTAACTTGAAAGAAGTCTTAATTTCATTAAAATGATTTTTTTCAAATAGGTACTTTATTCAGCGTGTATTAACTATGAGCATTGGTTTCTGTCCTTGAGAAATTTATGCTTTATATTACATGTATTGAACACAAGTATGTCATAATTTCTTTCCTTATGAATGTATATTGTTAACTTGTCCGATAATTGTCATATTGCTTAAGTAGAATGTGTCATATAACCATTAAGACCAAACTTTGTCACAAAATGTCAACTGATAAAGTTCAAAAACTGTAAACCATGTCAGTGATTTTAAGCTTTGGATGGACACTATGTAAAAAGACCCTTTTCCTCTTTTTTCTTTTATTATCAAGACCTCATTTTCAATTGAGTTTTTCCTTTGAGATCACATTTTTGTGATTTCTGATAAATTATGTTTACAAATAGTTCTCTTAAAAGTGGCTGTTTTTCTTTTCTTCCTGAATCTTTACTCCATCTGTCCCACACAATATAGATGAGGTTCATTATAAGGATTACATTTCAAGAAAACTTATTCATCTATTTGTAATTAATTTCACAGGAAATAGTTTATAAATGATTTTCTCACAGTTAACTCTTAGGGCAGGTCCTTTGCTGTTGCTCTGTAGGCCCTAAACAGTGTTCTTGCTTGACTGTGACATGAAATAAAAATCTGACTATGAGCTTACTCTGCAAGAGAAGGAAGATGGAAATATCTCAAGTTGCATATTTTAGAAGTATCTCAAAGTGTGCTTTAGCGTGATCCTCCCACCTCTTGGTGAAATAGTCTTGGGAATTTCTGATTCAAACCGGGGCTCTGTAACAACCTATAGGAGTGGGATGGTGAGAGGTGGGAGGGAGGCTTTAGAGGAAGGGGACTCTATGTATGCCTGCAGCTGATTCATATCGCTGTATGGTGGAAACCAACACAGCATTGCAATCATCCTTCAATTAAAAATAAATACATTAAAAAAATGTAAATCAGAGAAAGTCTTTTACTTAACGTTGTGGGAGGGATACTGATGAATTTCAGGGTGGGGCACTGGTTGGTTTGTTTTGTCATAATTCATTCTGTAGCATTTATTTGTGATTGGTGCTCTTGGCATTTGGGGCCAGCTAATTCTGGCCAGCACACACACTATTTGGGGCCATTGAGTAGTGGCTTTTGTACTAAATCACCATTTTCATTTATGTTCGGTGCTACATTGGGACACTGTCAGTTTTAAAAGATCACCAAATATGAAATGCAAAAATTATCCACATCCCTATCACTTCATTAAAGCTGTTTTAATTTGCCTATAATGCCTTCTAATTCTTGTCTGTTTGCTTATTCATACTTTATACTTTGTACTTATTTTGTAGAGAGAATTTTATAGTCTGCATTTTCACTTAACAGATCATGTGTATTTTTATAGTTTTATGCTTTCTCCAAAAAAAGATGCACACCTCAATCAGTGACAGTGTAAAGTGATAGGTATTCTTGTATTCTTTTTTGGCGATCTTACAAACATATACAAGCATATAAGTATATTGACATTTTCTTTCTTACTTATTGTGTATTATTTCAAAAAATAATTAAAATACATTTTGTAGATTATTAGTCATAAGTCTACCTATAGTTTATTTGAAAATAAGCATATAATTTCCTTTTTTATGTGCTATTAACAATTACATGAAAATCACATGTGAAATAGAGAAGTGGGTTAATGTATAAATGGAAATGTTAAAATTTTCTACATCAATTTGATTCTCATTTACACAGCTACAGATTACTGTGTTTCTAGCCTGATATTACTCAGTTGTTTTCCCGAATCAATTTACATTGTTGGATGACAATAAAAAATACTTTAAATAGACAGTTAAAAGAAGAATGAGAAAGTAGATGGTAATGAGTTTTTAAGATACAAGCACAAGTTTGACATTTATTTGCAAAATATGTATTTTATGAAACAAAGAGGAAAATGGGTTTATATTATTCTGTCCCTATTTATTTGGAAAAATATGGGCATGTCTCTAACCCACTGGCTCTTACTAGTGCTCATTTTGTAAACATTCTATTGACATTTTTACTGCCAAGTCTCATTTTCCTTGCTCTATAATTTGGCACCTACTGTCCACTTACCTGCCAAGAGGTCTTAACTTAGAAGTAATTATTTGGGCAATTAAAGATGAAATAACTTTTCTCCTAACACAATAGCCAGAACTAAAGTAATGAAAATTTTAAGGCGAATTTGTGTATGTTAGAAAAGTGATACATGAATAAGCCATGGAGAAATATTAGAGCTATTGAGCTGTGCAAATATAGGGACATTGTCTGCATCTTCAGCGCCTAGCATAGTGTCTGACAGTAGATGCTCAACAAATAAGGGATTGTTGGAGGGGGTAGTTGGAAGACTGCAGTGTATCAGCTACCAGGAAATATTTATCTGCCAGCTTGGAGAACCACCTCATCAAGAGCTTTAAGAATAAGGGCCATGATGTGGAGACAATGTGAAGATACAGAAATGAAATGACTGCTCAACTGCAAAAGAACAAAAGAGATGNTGTCACACACGGAAGTGTGTGCACGTCAGTGCTGCTCTCTCACTTTGTACCAGCCTCTCCTTCCCTCTTGTGTCCACAGGTCCATTCCGATGTCTGCGTCAGAGGATTTTAATTGACCATCAAAAACATCAATCCTGATGACCTGTTTTTCCGTTAAGTTACAGCAACAGAGGGTGGTAATGTCCCCAACTACAGATGTCTGTGTGAGACCTCCTTTTTAGACACAGATAAAAGCTTACTCTTTATTTTCTTTATAAGTTATTGCTTAGATTACTGGAATTTTTCAAATTAATACCAGCTATTTTCAGGGGATTCTTTTTGTTCATACTTTTTATTTTGTATAAAGTATGGAAAAAATAGCAATCTTCTGCCTTGTGTTTCAGAAAGTTCTTTTCTTCACATTTACCTCTGTGTTCTGTTATGAGCAAATCAGAAATTTCCAGTTTTATTTCATCCTTTGTGAGTTATTTCAGTAGCACTTGCTTCTCACCAAAATTTAGGTAGCATGTGTTCATTAGATTTGGTCCTTTAAACAGACTGCTGTGGCAGTAAGGCATGATTCTGTGGCTTAATATGACCCACCTGACAGCCTGAGTCCAGAGAGTGACTCAGTCAGTGGGTCACTGTAATTGTAGTAATGCCCAGCCAAATGTTACATTTATTTCCCTTCCAGGTTTTCTTCCAGGCCACAATGATGATGACTGGCACAGACAAAAAAAAAAAAAGTATATGTGCAATTTTATACCCCAGATTGGTTCAACCAAAGTCCCTGGGGAAAAAAACAAACAAACAGTAGTTATCCACCGTACTTACATGTCAAGATCAAGGATAATTAACCCTTTTAAATCTAACAAATTTCTTGTAGTGATCTCACCCATGGCTGCGCAAATTTATTGTCAGAGAGAAATTCAAATTTGAGTTCCTCCCAGCCCTGATGATCCAGTCTTATATATCTTATAAGATCTATAGTCTTCTATGTTGCTTTGGCAAGTGTACCCTTATTCTTCCAGAATGATGTGAGATTTTCTCTCAGGGTCACTAATCTAACTCCATGAGGGACGTAAGAGGAAAGCTGTTATGCATCTCAAGGATACCATAATAATAACCACATATACCTGATAATATTCATCTTGTCCCAATTCTGCATCCATCACAGTTGTCTTTGTGAAAAGTTTAAGCACAAACATATAATAAATGTTTGATATAATATCCCTCATCTTACCAGCTTCTGTCCTCTTAATTCATCTATCATATCACAGTAACTGCCTTACCCATTGATATTTAGTCACCAAACAGAATAAGGTGTGGTAAAATATCTGGAAAATTGATGCTGCTATATAGACATGAAAAAGATGAGATGTTTACTAAGTGAGATGAGGTGAGGTGTCCTCATAAATTAGAAATTGTTGCTAGGAACAAAAGTATAGACATCTTGAGGACTAGGAACTAATAGATGTGAATGACTGTGTTTTTCAGTTCTTGAGTCAGAGCTTCATTTCTCTCTTTGCGTCTGTCACTTGAACTATTGATAGCAATCCATTGTACCTTTTTGTTTTTGAATATTTGAACACAGATTGAGCAAAACAATTTTAGACAAGGTACATTTCAATTTTTCAGTCAGAGTGTTTGATGAAACGTGCTGGGCAGTGGTATTACAAGAATAAAATCCATTGTGCTGAAATCTTCCTCAGAGACAAAAATTAGGTCTTCTCGTTCATTTGCAAATTCTATAGTTCATTTATCAGAAGTGTGTGCCATGTCGAAAATGCCCTTATTCTTAAAATCATAAGATAGCTGAGTTCAAGTTCGGTCTCTTATTAATTATGTATGTTTGGAGGGGGTTTTGTTGTCTTTCTTGTCTCTCCTTTCTCTTCCGTAATTTGGGCACAGAAGTAGCCTCTGTTTACAGTGATGAAATCATGTCTCTTCTGCCAAAACCACGGTATCCACAGGGGTTAAGAGCAGTTTGGAAGCCATGCAGTCACTAACCAATTGTGAAACCACAGCTGATCCACACAGTTTTCTCATCAGCAAAGCAGGGATGATATCAGCCTCACAATGTTGTTGTGATGATGAGATGAAAAAAAATCTATATAAAGTCCTTAGTACTCTACATTTAACAACCATTAAACATTCAGTAAATGTTGGCTAAAGTATTGAGAAATATATATGGTAAAGCAGATAAGATTAGTCAACAACAATAAAAGATCTTCAACTTATTTAAGTACCATTAAATGCAGGTGATGCTAATTGGTATAACTGTGCAGACAAGGAAAGTGAGAGTTGGAGATAACATGCAATACATGTGCTACTGCTGCTGCTGCTAAGTCGCTTCAGTTGTGTTCAACTCTGTGCGACCCCAGAGGTGGCAGCCCACCAGGCTCTCCTGTCCCTGGGATTCTCCAGGCAAGAACACTGGAGTGGGTTGCCATTTCCTTCTCCAATGCATGAGAGTGAAAAGTGAAAGTGAAGTTGCTCAGTCATGTCCGACTTTGCGATCCCATGGACTGCAGCCCACCAGGCTCCTCCGTCCATGGGATTTTCCAAGCAAGAGTACTGGAGTGGGCTGCCATTGCCTTCTCCGCAATACATGTGACCACCCCATTAGTAAATGCTAGGTTCGAGCCTCAGAGTCTTGCAAGCAACTGTCTGTGCTCATTTGCTAAAACTGCTGCCGAACCTCCGCGATGTTGCAGGCAGACGAGCTACCAAGGAACTGGACCAACCTGTGCATGCCTGGTTAGTCATGCCACTCACTCCTCTCATACCTTCCTAGTGCTGGGTGCCACTTTTCTCTTGTTCTAGTTAAATAACGAGTGATACCTGTTGATTATTTCATAAAGATGTTTTCTTTCCCGCAAAACAGGGATGTTAAAGGTTTCTCTTGAATCTATTTGATAATTACATTTTTAGTATATTGAAAATAATCTTAGAGTTGCAGCCACAGAATAGGAATCATAAATCATATTTGTTATTAACAGGAAAAAGGCAAATTCCTTTATCAGCTCTTCTCCATGTGGTTCTAACCTTTAGCTCTAAGAAGCTTAGTTAATACATTTGCATGGTAATTAAAAATCAGTGACGTTTAAAGGAACTTAAATCTAGTGTGGAATTAATGGGATATGTGAAGCACACCAGAACTTAAATATTTTGTTTAGCTAATTACAGTGCTTAGGAAATGGCAACCCACTCCAGTGTTCTTGCCTGGAGAATCCCAGGGACGGGAGAGCCTAGTGGGCTGCCGTCTCTGGGGTTGCACAGAATCGAATACAACTGATGCGACTTACAGCAGCAGCAGGTAATATAAGAACAGAAAAATCTCAAGTAAAATTGAGTTCCTCATAGCTACACTATACCTATTCATTTCCCAAATTAAAAAATTCTGTTTTGCGAATTGTCTCCTGGGTAGAATGGAACATATTTTCTAGTAATAAGCACTTGATCCTGAAAATAAAAGTTTTATTTTACTTTAGATTTTTTTTGCACTTTAGTTTTTTTTTTTTTTTTTNACAACTGATGCGACTTACAGCAGCAGCAGGTAATATAAGAACAGAAAAATCTCAAGTAAAATTGAGTTCCTCATAGCTACACTATACCTATTCATTTCCCAAATTAAAAAATTCTGTTTTGCGAATTGTCTCCTGGGTAGAATGGAACATATTTTCTAGTAATAAGCACTTGATCCTGAAAATAAAAGTTTTATTTTACTTTAGATTTTTTTTGCACTTTAGTTTTTTTTTTTTTTTTACTCATATTTAGTAGAATGTTAAATGTGGTTTTAGAGAAATCTTGAAGATTTTAATGTGTAAAATCTTAGGGGGATTAGGGGTATATTTCTAATTTTAAAAAAGTGACATCACCTGAAGAAGAGTTTGATTTAAAAGGCTGAGTTTATTTTTCCTGAAATGGTCCTTTTTCTTATCTCTCTAAGCTGCATTTCAAGTGAATTCAACAGGAGCTGAAATTAACTGGTCTAAATGGATAGAGTATTAGTGCAAATGGCAGCATCACCAAATATAGACTAATGATATAATGATGGCTAGTTTTATGTGTCATCTTGATCCTAACTAATACAGATATTACAGCTACTCCTTAATGAGTACTTGCTCTGATAAAGTCTTGAATTAACATACATATATACATTTNATGGATAGAGTATTAGTGCAAATGGCAGCATCACCAAATATAGACTAATGATATAATGATGGCTAGTTTTATGTGTCATCTTGATCCTAACTAATACAGATATTACAGCTACTCCTTAATGAGTACTTGCTCTGATAAAGTCTTGAATTAACATACATATATACATTTTCTTATTTAAAATTCATTAACAATTCTAAGAGTGGGGTTTATTTAATGTGCAGAAACTAGAGATTAGAAATAATAAGCAAAATTTCCTAAACTCACAATATATTGTAAATGAAGGGGACCAGTTTGGCTCAAAATCTAAGCTAAGGTTTGAGATGACTGCAGTATGCAATAGTGTGTGGATATTAATTTTAGCTGAGGAGTCTGGGAGACCTCAGAGCACTATAGAGTTCTATAAAAGGTAAAAAATTCTACTGTGACTGTGTATCCTCTGTACATAAATTTAAGTGCAGTAAATACACTGGTAGATGATGAGAGAGTAATTTAGGCTGGAGGGGCTGTTTTAAAACATGACCCAGCAATCCCACTGCTGGGCATACACACCGAGGAAACCAGAATTAAAAGAGACACGTGTACCCCAACGTTCATCGCAGCCCTGTTTATAATAGCCAGGACATGGAAACAACCTAGATGTCCATCAGCAGATGAATAGATAAGAAAGCTGTGGTACATATACACAATGGAGTATTACTCAGCCATTAAAAAGAATACATATGAATTAGTTCTAATGAGGTGGATGAAACTGGAGCCTATTATACAGAGTGAAGTAAACCAGAAAGAAAAACACCAATACAGTATACTAACACATATATATGGAATTTAGAAAGATGGTAATGATGACCCTGTATGTAAGACAAAAAAAAGAGGCACAGATGTATAGAATGGACTTTTGGACTCTGTGGAAGAAAGCAAGGGTGGAATGATCTGAGAGAATAGCATTGAAGCATGTTTATTATCACATGTGAAACAGATTGCCAGTCCAGGTTCGATGCATGAGACAGCGTGCTCGGGCCTGTTACACTGGGATGACCCAGAGGGATGGGATGGGGAGGGAGGTGGGAGAAGGGTTCAGAATGAGGAACACATATACACCCATGGTTGATTCATGTCAATGTATGGCAAAACCCACTACAATATTATAAAGTAATTAGCCTCCAACTAAAATAAATAAACACACACACACACACACACAAAACAAAGGGTTCTAAATGCACAGGTTGCATTTAAGCCTGTGGTGGAGGATGAGAGGATGCCATTCTNAAACAACAGAATGGGAAAGACTAGAGATCTCTTCAAGAAAATTAGAGATACCAAAGGAAATTTTCATGCAAAGATGGGCACAATTAAGGAGAGAAATGATATGGACCTAACAGAAGATATTAAGAATATCTTAATCAGAAGATATTATGAATATATGGTAAGAATACACAGAACCATACAAAAAAGATCATCATGACCCAGATAACCACAAGGTGGTGGTCACTCACGTAGAGCCAGACACCCTGGAATGAGAGGTCAAGTGGGCCTTAGGAAGCGTCACAATGAATGAAGCTAGTGGAGGTAATGGAGTAACAACTGAGCTATTTCAAATCCTAAAAGATAATGCCATTAAAGTGGTGTACTCAATATGCCAGAAAACTTGTAAAACTCAGCTGTGGCCACAAGACTGGAAATGGTCCGTTTTCTTTCCAATTTCAAAGAAAGGCAATGTCAAAGAATATTCAAACAACTGCACAGCTGCACTCATCTCACACACTAGTAAGGTAATGCTGAAAATGCTTCAACAATACATGAACCTGAACTTCCAGATGTTCAAGCTGGATTTAGAAAAGGCAGAGGAACCAGAGATCAAATTGCCAGCATCTGTTGGATCATCAAAACAGCAATCGAGTTCCAGAAAAACATCTACTTTTGCTTTATTGACTATGCCAAAGCCTTTGACTGGATCACAGCAAACTGTGGAAAATTCTTAAAGAGACAGGAATACCAGACACCTTGCCTGCCTCCTGAGAAATCTGTATGCCGGTCAAGAAACAACAGTTAGAACTGGACATGAAACAACAGACTGGTTCCCAATCAGGAAAGGAGTATGTCAAGGCTGTATGTTGTCAGCCTGTTTATTTAACTTATATGCAGAATAAATTATGCAAAATGCCTGGCTGGAGGAAGCACAAGCTGGAATCAAGAGAAATATCAATAAGCTCAGATATGCAGATAACAGCACCCTATGGCAGAAAGCAAGGAAGAACTAAAGAGCCTTGTAATGAAAGTGAAAGAGGAGTGAAAAAGTTGTCTTAAATCTCAACCTTCAGAAAACTAACATCGTGGCATCGGTCCCACCACTTCATGGCAAATAGATGGGGAAACAATGGAAACAGTGTCAGACTTTATTTTGGGGGGCTCCAAAANAAAAAAAAAAAAAAAAAAAAAGAACTATGGTAAAAGAAAAATGGACTAGTGTCCTGATGGCTGTAGTTGACATGCAGGCTTAAATAAAATTAATGAATACCATATAGTAAAAGTTTTTAAAGAGTTTAGTGGGAGAACCTTATTTTTTGGATTAGGTAGAAAAAGACTTTTCTGAGAAAGTAAAAGCCAAGCCTCATCTTAGGAGAATAATCATGAATGAGCTGTGTAGAAAGAGTATGTCAGTCCCAGTGTGAAGAGGGAGCTAGAGGGGTGATTTTAGAGGCAAGGACACCTTTAGGAAGTAACATGAGTGTCTAAACAGAGGTGACAGTGGCCTTCCCCAGGACAGTGGCAGTGGGGTATGGTGGAAAGGTTCATATTTATCTATCCACTCTGTACTGTTTGTAGTAGGCAAGTGTTGGTTCTCATTGGTGAGTTTGTATATCACAGAGGTTAAAGCGTCTGCCTGCAATGCAGGAGACCTGGGTTTGATCCCTGGGTTGGATCCCCTGGAGAAGGAAATGGCAACCCACTCCAGTATTGTTGCCTGGAGAATCCCATGGACGGAGGAGCCTGGTGGGCTACAGTCCACGGGGTTGCAAAGAATTGGACATGACTGAGCGACTTCACTTTCACTGAGTATAGTATCTGGTCTTCCCTGGTGGCTCAGATGGTAAAGAATCTGCCTGCAATGCAGAAGACCCAGGTTCAATCCCTGGGTCAGGAAGAACCTTTGGAGAAGGGCATGGCAACCTACTTCAGTATTCTTGCCTGAAGAATCCCATGGACAGAGGAGCTGGTGGGTATAGTCCATGGAGTGGCAAAGAAACGGACATGACTGAGCGACAAACACACACACACACACACACACACACACAGTATTTTTAGTGTGATTCATGGGAAGAAGTGATGTGAAGAGAGGGCTGAGAAACATTTAGGATGGAGAGTTGAAAGGACAGATGTGAATAATGATGCACCCCAGTGCTATGAGTGCAGTAATCAACATGGGTGTGTGTTAGATAGAACTGATACTAAGGTAACAATGATTAACTCTTTCTGAAGATGCTGAAGACTTTTACAGGAATGTGATGCTGATTTTACTCCTATAAAAAATTTGAAATAAAAGCTTTCGAGGGGAAAGAAACAGCATGTGCCCAGTTTTCAAAGTAATAAAACTGAGCAGGGTATTCAGGGATGAACACGTGGACTGCCATTGCTAGCATATACTGTACAATACAAGAAGAGGTGTTAGGCGTATTACTGTGAAGCCGTTTCCTCTTGCAAAACACTGGGGTGTTTTCATGTGATTTTGTTGAAAATCATTGCAGTTCCCTCAGCTAATCATACTGAATGTATTTTGTATTTGATATTTATTAGTTGTTGAGGTACTTTAATCAAAGAGTGAATTATCTGTGGCCTGTTTTACGTCTGTTATTAATATTTTGAGACTTAATGCAGAGTAAGTGAAACAAGAGCAATCTAGCTCTCCATTTATGTGGTGTTGCCTCATTTCTTTATATAGCTTTCTGTAATGGAGTTAAGTACAGCTGGTTTAAAAAGAAGCCACAAAGCCTCTCCAGAGGCAGAATAGCTTAGAAAAAATTGGGTTACTCTGGCAGATTAACTCTACCTTACTTATACAATGGTGGTTTACAGATTTACATGCCTTATTTTTACTACGTGAGCAAAAACTTAAGAATTCTAGGGCCATGTGCAAAGGTAAAAGAATAGCAAGGAAGAATAATTTGGCTTTCCCTGTTCTGAATCGGTGCCAGGGCTAGATGCTGTGACTTATCTCTTTGTCTACTAACTGCATCCTTCAGGTCTCTTTGTAATGCCTCTCTTCTTCATGGAAATCACAAGCTTCATCCTATTTTCTGTTCAGAAACCTGGACAGTTTATCTTCCTTTTAGTAAATTTAGTTGAAAATTACTTATTTGAGTTTAACATCTGTTTGCTAAAGTGGCAGCCTGGAAAGAGTGATGTCATCTTGAGAGACAAGGAGTTGTAGTGTTTTCTTTGGCAGGATAGTGTCATGGTCAGGGTTCTACATTTTGGGCCAGAGAAACTGGATCCAAATCCCAGCCTCTATCTCTCAAGCCTCATCTCTAAAATGTGGACAACATTGTTACCCATGTAACATGTTGGTAATTTATCCATGTTGTCTTTGTCTGTCAGCCTTCTCCCTATCCAGAGTGCAAGCTTTATGAGAACAAGGGAAATTGACATGCAGTTTGCTATGTGCAAGAGCATCGCTTGACACACTATAGCTTCTTAAATCTTTGTGGAATAAATGAATAGGCAACTTATGTATCTACGTAGTGTTTTTGGGAGAGTTAAGTAAGTTTATATTTCTAAAGCTCTTATTAACACAGTGCCTGTGAGAGAATAGGCATTTCTTGATTGAAAAAGAATCTTTTTTACTTCATTTTTAGATGCTAAGTCATGTCTGACTCTTTGTGACCCCATGGACTGTACCTCACTATGCTCCTCTGTCCATGAGATTTCCCAGGCGAGAGTACTGGAGTGGGTAGCCATCTCCTTCTACAGGGAATCTTCACTTCAAACCTGTGTTTCCTGCATTGACAGGCAGATTCTGTACCATGAGCCACCAGTTAGTATTAAAACAATTTTCCTTTTAAAACAGTCTTTGAACATTTTAGCCCCAATCTTTTTGTGTAGATATATTTCCATTTATCTTGGATAAATATCCAATACTAAGTGGAATTAGAAGGTTTTGTGTAGATATATGATTAACTTCATAAGGAGCTGCCAACCTGTTCTCCAAAGTGGTCATTTCACTTTGCCCTCCCACCAGTAGTTAGGAAAATTTGATTTGTTCTCCATCCTTGCCAACCATTCGTTGGTGGTGTTCTTTATAAATTTAGCCATTCTAGTGGGGGTGTAATGGGATTTCACTGTGATTTTAATTTGCATTTTCTATGATGACTAATGCTATGGAGCAATTTTTCATATGCTTATTGACCAGTTTGCATATCTTCTTTTGTGAAGTGTCTGTTTTAGTCTTTTGTTCATTTTTAAATGGTTTGTTATTTTATAACTGAGTTGTAGCAGTTATGCACACATTCCTCTTAGAGTCCCTTTCAGTATATGTATGTGTGTGTATATTTACATAGTGTGTATATGTGTGTGTGTTTGTGTGAATGTATATGGTCTGTGACTTGTCTATTCATTTTCATAGCAACCTTTTCTTCCCCCCAGTAGTTTTCTTTCAAAATAATTTTAGTTTTACAAAGGAGTTTCAAAGATAGTACAGAGAATTCCCAAGTGCCCTTCATCTCGCTTCTTTAATGTTAACATCTTACATAACAATTTTCAAAGCTAAGAAATTAACACTGGTACGATACTATGAAATAACCTACAGACTTTATGCAGATTTCTCCAGTTTTTCCAGTAGCATCCTTTTTCTGGTCCAGAGTCCATTCTAGAGCACCGCATTACATTTAGTTTTCACTTCTCCTTAGCCTCCTATGGGCATCTCAGATGGCCCAGTGGTAGAGAGTCTGCCTGCCTGTGTGGGAGATGCAAGTTCAATTCTTGGGTCAAGAAGATCCCCTGGAGTAGGAAATGGCAACCCACCCCAACATTCTTGCCTGGAAAATTCTATGGATAGAGGAGTCTGGTAGGCTATAGCCTGAGGGGTTACAAAGAGTCAAACATGGCTGAGCATATACATACATAGTCTACTGCAATGTGTGATAGCTTCCTGGGCTTTCCAGACCTCAGACATTTTTTAGAGTCTGGTCATTTACTTTTTGGAATATGCCCCAGTTTGGGTTTAACACCTTTTTATGAGCAGAAGTTTTAAACTTTTTGGAGTTCAGTTTATCAGTGTTTTCTTACCTAATTAATGCTTTCTGTGTCCTGTTCAAAAAATCTTTGACTATCCAAAGTTATAAATATTCTTCTATATTTTCTTCAGGGAGCTTTATAGTTGTTGCTTTTATGTTTAGATCTGTGATCCAAACTGAATTAATTTTTTCTCTATGGATTGAGATAGGGAATTGAGGTTCTTTTTATGAATAACAATTTTTCATTATTTGTTTTTTAAAAAATGACCCTTTTCCACTGTATTATATTTTTTAGTGCCTTTGACAAAAATTAAAATACATAAGTATGAGTCTCTTGCTGAATTTTAGTCTGCTCCATTGCTCTTGTTGTCTCATACTGATATCAGCTTCTTGATTACTGTAGCTTTAGATCACAGTTGATAAACTTTTTCTAAAAGAGACAAATAGTAAGTGTTTTGAGTTTGTAGGAGATAAGATCTCTCTGAAAATGATTTAGCTCTGTAGTAGAGGATAGCAGCCATATATAATATGTAAGTGAGGGGCTGTTGCTGTGTAGTACTAAAATTTTATTTGCAAAAAAAGTAGCAGCCAGCCTCTGGGCAGTAGTTTCCACTTTAAATTAGAGACTTGAAATCAGATCATGCAAGTCCTCTGACTTCATTCTTTTTTTTTGCAATTATTTTGGCTTTTCTAGGTCCTCTGCAAGTTCATATAAATTGTGGAATAAAGTTATCATTTTTGGGGGGAAATAAAGTACTTGCTGGAAGATTTATTTTGGTTGCATTGAATTTACATATTGATTTGGGGAGAATTGACAGCTTAACAATATTTTGTAGTCCAATGCATGAGCATGATGTATTTCTTCATTTATTTGGTCTTCTTTAATTTATATCATGAATGTTTGTATAGAGGTATTGTACATGCTTTGTTAAAATGGTCCGTACATATTTTGTGTACATATTTTTGATGTTTTTATAAATGGTGAATTAATTTATCTTCTAGTCATCCCATTGTTTGGACTTCCATGATAGCACAGTGGTAAAGAACCCACCTGCCAATGCAGGAGACACAAGAGACACGGGTTTGATCCCTGGGTCAGGAATATTCCCTGGAAAAAGAAATGGCAACCCCCTCCAGGATTCTTGCCTGGAAAATCCCATGGACTGAGGAACCTGGCTGGCTGCAGTCCATGGGGGACACAAAAGAATCAGACACAACTTAACAACCAAACAATAACAACATCTGGTTGTTTGCCTTGCCTTCTATGAGTTTCCTTAAGTTCTCTTATCAAACTTAGTATTTTTGTTTCTGTATTTTTTAGGATTTCCTATGTACATAGTCATATCATCTGTGAACAGTTTTGTGCCCTTCTAATCTTTATTACTTAGTTATTACAATGGCTTCAATTTCTAGTACAACATTTGATAGACATAGAAATGATGATAACAGAGATCCTAGCTTTATTTCTCACTTTAGGGGGAAATAAGATTCCAAATATTAAATATGATATCTGAGAATTTTTCAGAGATGTCTTTTCATTACAGTAAGAAATTTCCCTTCTATTTCTAATTGCTGTGGTTTTTTAAAAATCACAAATTGGTATTTTTTACAACATGCTTTTTCTAAACCTATTAATGTGGTCATATTATTTTTCTTGTCTATTTGGTTAGTGGGTGAAAGAAATAAGAAATATATGGATTGATTTAAAAAAAAACTCCATTTAATCATGCTGAATTATTCTTTTAATATATTACTAGATTTTATTTGCTAATATTTTGTTAACATCTACATAACATTTTTTCAAAATTATTAAATAATCTACAGACTTTATACAGATTTCCCGTTTTTCCACTAATGCCATTATATTTAAACTCTCCTTTATTCCATATAAAAACTATGAATTTCTCCATAAAAACTGTTTTGGATAAATCCCACAAATTTTGAATTGTTCTGTTGTCATTATTCAATTCAAAATATTTTAATATTCCATGTATTTGCTTACATATTCTATAAGTTGTTTAAAAATATTTTGTGTTTTTGCAGTGTTGTGTTGTTTTTGGAACGTAATTTTATTCTGTTATTGTGAGAATATGCACTCACACGCACATGCTACACACATACATCAGTTATTAGAAATTTTTGAACTAATTAAATGCCCCAGTATGTAGCCGATCTTAGTGAGTATTCCATGTGCACCAGAAAATTATCTGTCTGGGTGTGGTATTCTAGAAATATTATTTTGTGTGTCTTGTTTTTTTTGATTCAGATCTTCAGTATCCTTATTGAGTTTTTGGTCTACTTTATTCATCAACTGTTTGAGAGAGTTGTTAAAATTTCCATCCATAGTTGTAGATTAGTCATTTTCTTTCTTTAGATCTGTTAGTTTTTGCTTCATGCATTTCAGAGCTCTACAGTCAGGTGGCATACTCATTCCCATGTTGTCTTTTTGATAAATTGATGCTTTTATGAGTGTGACAGTTTCTCCTTATGTTTAGTTGCATTCCTTGCCTAAAAGTCTAATGTGTCAGTTTTTAATTAGCCATTCTGATTTTCCTATTGTTAGTATTAGAATTGTATGTGTATGTGTGTGTGTGTAGTTTTACATGTCCCTGGATCTTTATATATAAAATCTCTCTCTTGTGGGTAGCGTATAATTGAGTCTTTCTTTCTTGTCTAGTTCAACAATCTCTGTATGAATGAGGTATCTCGTCCATTTACACCTACATTCAGTATAATTATTGAACTGTTTGGGGCTTAAATCAACCGTATTACTATTTCAGTTTCATTTGTCCTATTTGCTTTTTTGTTTCTTTTAAAAAATTCTTCCTGCCACATTTTAATTTACTGATGATTTTTCAGTTACATTTTCTTCTCTTTTTCAATTCTGGAACTTCCAATTGATTAAGAAAATTAGTTTCTATATCTCTGCTGAGATTCTTCATTTCCTTCTTTATTATATACTTCTTTTCCTTTGAATCCATGAGAATATTTATAAAAGCTCTTTTAAAGTCCTTACCTAAGTATACAAAAAGTGCAGCCCCCTCAAAAAGAAAGAAAGAAAGAAAGAAAGAAAGAATCCTTGGTCTTCTTTTTTAACCGTTTCTCTCCCATTTTTCAGTCATTTTTCCTGCTTCTCCCAGGAGTAATATTTGAATTTAATTTTTTAAAATGCTATACTATCAATAGTTCAGATTTTGTTTTCTTCATTTAAAATTTGTTGAGTGTTCTAATTAGTAATTACTAGTAGGTTAGTTTGGTCTTTTTGAGGCTGATTTTTAGGCTTTTTATTTTGCGGGGCAAAGGATAGGCTTGAAGGACTAGAGAAGCTTGACTCCAAGAAAAGGCTTCTTTGAATCTCAATTGACTGATAGCCTTTTCCTCTGAAAGTCTTTGTTCTCTGGTTCTTTAAACTGCTATGTCTGTGATTAATCACTGCCTTAGGGAATTTTCATTTAGCTCACAGATCCCAAGATCCATTTCTTCTACTGACCAAACTATTGCTCCCTGCTTAAGATATATTTACCATTGCTGTGCTTGGGATGTGCTCCTGGGCAAGAGGTTATGGAGCATATGACTCTCACTTCCTGTGTTTCCTTTCTTCCAATGATTATAGCCCTATACTGTCTGATGGTCCAGTACTTGAACAGAGTTGCTTCATATTGTATCTGGTTTTATAGGTTTTTACAACAGGAAGTAAATGGAGAAGAATCAGGAGATGTGGTGATTTAAGTTAATACCCATTAGTCCTCATAACTAGGACTGAAAGTTAGAAATCAGTGTTAATCTCATGCTCATGTTCAAGATGACTTTTGATTTGTAGATCATGCAGTTCATTCATTTGCACATGCATGTGTACATTTCACATTTATTCTAATAACTTGTCTCTTTTATGGTGAGTATATTGAATAATGGAAGTACTGATGTTTTAAACAATCTATATATCATACTTTTGTTTATCATCACTTGCAATGGAATATATATAAGTCTTACTGTAGTGGAGCTCTTTGTACTGAAAAAACAATTCTACTTTTTCACTTTATTTTTTATTTTGATTTAGATCACAATTTCTGTATCAACATAATGAAGTTATACTTAGATTCCATGACATAATAGAAATATAAATAATTTTTATATATTATATAAAATATTTTATATATTGTATTATAGCATGTATATAATTTATTCTAGCATTCATAATATATTTATATTATATATACAAGCATATAAATAGAAATATAAAATCAATTTAGAAAATATAATTATATATAGTAATTTCTTTATTATATATGCATTTTATATTTTATATAAAATAATTTTAACAGTGAAATAACTTTAATTAAGAGAGTTTATAGTTTTAGTTATCTAACATATCTCCAAGCTTTCATTTAATTGTAGAAAAAAAGAAACAGATAAATACTTAGATTTAAATACAGGCACAAAATACCTAATCAAAAATCAGATTCACTATCAAAGAAGTTTTACTAGATTTTACTAGAAAATACACTCAATATCTGTACAATATTAGATGTGTAGCAGTAACTTAAGATGAAACAACTTCAGCTGATATATCTCTAAAATTGTGCCATTAGCATTGAAAAATAAGAGCTTGATTAGGTTGCTGTTTCTTAAATTGTCAAAAGGGAAAGGGAAAGTTGCACAGTTTAGCATTTTAGCAAATAAAATACTCAAAAGGCCACTGCAGATTAAAATGGATAATGGAAAATCACAACTGTCTGTTTAGATCTGTAGTTGAAAGGTAATTAATTCCACCTTGCTAAGGGCAAATTATTTTCTCATCCTTTGAATACCACTCATAGCACTTTTTTTTTTTTGTAACAACGATTTGGCACACATTTTTTTAAAAAGAAATTCAGACTTTTGGAAGGTAGCTCTCATATATAACATAGCCTTTTTTGTTTTGTTTTGTTATTCTTTTCAAAATAGTGTTATAGTCTGGCCAGTGAGTTTATTAAATGTTCTTTTAAATGTTCTCTCTAACCACTGAAAATTTATTATGTAAAACATTCTGTGTATCAGATGATATGTTAATCACTCAGTTGTGTCCTACTCTTTGTGACCCCAGGGACGGAGCTGTGGAATTCTCTAGGCAAGAATACTGGAGTGGGTATCCATTCCCTTCTCTAGGGAATCTTCCCAACCCAGGGATCGAATCTGGGTCTCCCCCATTGTGGCCAGATTCTTTACTGTCTGAGCCACAAAGGAAGGCCCATTAGATGATATAAGCCCATTTTAAAATAAATATATCAGGAACAACTGGATTAAAAATAATAATTTGAGATTAAAATATTTAGGACAATTTTATGAGTTTGACATGTTTGGAAACATCTTTTAATGGCATAAAACCTGGAGTAGCATTCACTGGTCAGTCAGTCAGTTCAGTCACTCAGTCGTGTCCTGCTCTTTGAGACCTCATGAACCACAGCATGCCAGGCCTCCCTGTCCATCAGCAACTCCCGGAGTTCACCCAAACCCATGTCCATTGAGTCAGTGATGCCATCCAACCATCTCATCCTCTGTCGTCCCCTTCTCCTCCTGCCCTCAATCTTTCCCAGCATCTGGATCTTTTCAAATGAGTCAGGTCTTCACATCAGGTGGCCAAAGTATTGGAATTTCAGCGTCAACATCAGTCTTTCCAATGAACACCCAGGACTGATCTCCTTTAGGATGGACTGGTTGGATCTCCTTGCAGTCCAAGGGACTCCCAAGAGTCTTCTCCAACAGCACAGTTCAAAAGCATCAATTCTTCTGCACTCAGCTTTCNCACCTTAGTGCCTAACATGATATTCTATGAAAAAAGTAAAAGTGAAAGGGCTTCCCCGGTGGCTTAGATGGTAAAGAATCTGCCTGCAATGCAGGAGACTAGGGTTTGATTCCCTGGGTCAAGAAGATCCCCTGGAGAAGGAAATGGCTGCCCACTTCAGTATTCTTGCCTAGAGAATTCCATGGATAGAGTAGCCTGGTGGACCACAGTCTATGGGGTCGCAAAGAGTCGGACACAACTGAATGACTGAGCACATTATTCCATTCTGTTACCGTCTTAGTACCTAACATTATATTCTATACACACATTAATCAGTCCTCAGTATATGATCATTGGATAACTGAAAAACAAAGAACAGATACCTTTTGCACAAAGAGCACATACCAAGAGATACTACCATCACTTATTTATTAATTCATCTTTGGTGTCTTTTTTGGGAACACATGTAAGGAACATATGCTGGGTAAGATTGAGGGCAGAAGGAGAAGAGGGCATCAGAGGATGAGATGGCTGGATGGTATCGCTGATGCCATGGACATGAACTTGGGCAAACTTTGGGAGATGGTGAGGGACAGGAAGACCTGGTGGGCTGCAGTCCATAGGGTCACAGAGTCAGACACGACTGAGCGACTTAACGGCAACATAAAGAACATGTGTTTTTCGGTACCAGATACCTATTTTTCAGTTCGTTACAGCCTTTACTGCTCCCTGTGTCTAAATCTGTATTAGTATATGTCACTTGTTGGTTCCCATAGGCATGTGAGTTTGAGCTCTTATTAGAGATCATTCCTTATTGTGACTATAGGTGTATAGTTAGTACTGTTTTCAGAGAAGCATATATATATTATCAAGTAGGCATTTTTAGCTGAGAATCCTTCCACTTTAGCAAATATATTAATGCAGCTCTCTATACGCGTGTGCTGTCACTTCAGTCATGTCTGACTCTTTGTGACCTTATGTACTGTAGCCCGCCAGGCTTCTCTGTTCATGGTATTCTCCAGGCAGGAATACTGGAGTGGGTTGAGTACTCTCCTCCAGGGAATCTTCCCAACATGGGGATGGAACACACCCCTCTTACATCTTGTATTGGCAGGCAGGTTCTTTACCACTAACTAGCACCACTTGGGAAGCCTCAAGTTCATTATATTGGTATATTAAAGAGAAATATATATTATGATCTCCATAGATGGTAAAAAGATGTATATTACAGTGAACAGATACCATATAATTATATAAAAATGGGAAGTTTTTGTTTGGGTCAATAATCATGTGAAAATATGATAGAAATATAGCTTAAAATATGCATGAAAGTGAACAAGTAAAAGTGAAGTCGCTCAGCTGTGTCCAACTCTTTGCAACCCCATGGACTGTAACCTGTCAGGCTCCTTCATCCATGGGATTTTCTTGGCAAGAATACTGGAGTTGGTTGCCATTTTCTTCCCCAGGGTATTTTTCCAACCAAGCAATTGAACACGGATCTCCTGCACTGCAGGCCAGACTCTACCGTCTGAGCTACCAGGGAACCCCCTAAATATGGATAGTTGTTTATGAAAAGAAAAACAAATACTGAATAGTTTTATAAACATTTTTCTTATGTTAGAACCAATGTTATAAAGACCAGTGTTATAAATTTTCCCTCATTGATCTGACAATACAATAAAACGTCTATAAAAATCTCAGTGGAATTTTTAAAAAGGAAAATGAGACCTTCATTCCAAATAGTAAGTTTCTGAATTAAGTAGAACAATGAAGCTTAATCTATGCAAAGATGAAATTTAGGATCCATGAGAAAAGGATGAAATCTCTAAAATCCTTAATAACTATATGATAAAACATAGAATTAATAAAACGGAAGATTTTTCTCCAGCTTTTCCAGAATTGCAGGGGCGAGACCTCTTAGAATGAAGTGTTATTATCTATGATGTATAAGCATCTCATTTGTAACAATAAAGAAAGTAGAAAAATGAGAAGAAGAGACATTAATGGCAAATTAATATGTGAAATGTGCCTCAATCTCAGAAATAATTAAAGGACTGATAAAGTAATAAAGAGATACCTCCTTATTTTTGGAAGACATGAAAATATCATTAACACTCTTCAACAGTTCAAAACATTGTTGCCGGTTATTTGACAAGATGGAAATTGTCACTATGGAAATAGAATATGTCAATATGGAATTTAAAATGTCAATATGGAAATTAAATGCAGCTTGATGTATGGATTTGTATATGTTACTTGATACAAGTATCTTTGATTTGTTGCTGTTGCTGTTCAGTTGCTCTGTCATGTCCAACACTTTGCAACCCCATGGACTGCAGCATGCCTGGCTTCACTATTTCCCAGAGTTTGCTCAAACTCATGTCCATTGAGTCAGTGATACCATCCAATCATCTCATCCTCTGTCATGCCCTTCCCCTCCTGCTTTCAATCTTTCTCAGCTTCAGGGTCTTTTCCAATGAGTCAACTCTTCACATCAAGTGGCCAAAGTAACTGAGCTTCAACTTTAGCGTCAGTCCTTCCAATAAATGTTTGCTGCTAAGTCGCTTCAGTCATGTCCGAGTCTGTGCGACACCATAGACAGCAGCCCACCAGGCTCCCCCATCCCTGGGATTCTCCAGGCAAGAACACTGGAGTGGGTTGCCATTTCCTTCTCCAATGCAGGAAAGTGAAAAGTGAAAGTGAAGTCGCTCAGTCGTGTCTGACTCCCAGCAATCCCATGGAGTGCAACCCACCAGGCTCCTCCGTTCATGGGATTTTCCAGGCAAGAGTACTGGAGTGGGGTGCCATTGCCTTCTCCAAATAAGTGTTTAGGGTTGATTTATATTAAGATTGACTGATTTGATCCCCTTACTGTCCAAGGAACTGTCAAGAGTCTTCTCCATCACCGCAGTTTGAAGGCATCAATTCTTCAGTGCTTGGCCTTTTTTTGTTGTCCAGCTCTCACATCCATACATGACTACAGGAAAAAACAGAGCTTTAACTCTACAGACCTTTCTTGGCTAAATAATATCTCTGCTTTTAATATGATTTCAGGGTTGGTCATCGCTTTTCTTTCAAGGAGAAACTGTCTATTAATTTCATGGCTACCGTCACTGTCCACAGTGATTTTGGAGTCCAAGAAAATAAAGCCTGTCACTGTTTCCATTGTTTCCCCATCTATTTGCCATGATTTTTGGTTTTGGATGCCATGATTCTTGGTTTTTTGATTGTTGAATTTTAAGCCAGCTCTTTCACTGTCCTCTTTCACCTTCATCAAGAGGCTTTTTAGTTCTTCTTCACTTTCTGCCATAAGGGTGGTGCCATCTGCATATCTGAAGTTATTGATATATCTCTGGAAATCTTGATTCTAGTTTGAGCTTCATCCAGCCTGGCATTTCTTATGATGTATTCTGCATATAAGTTAAATAAGCAGGATGATGATATACAGCCTTGATGCTGTATATACATTCTTTTGCAATTTTGAACCAGTCCATTGTTTCATGTCTGATGCTAACTGTTGCTTTGTGACCTGCATACAAGTTTCTCAGAAAGCAGATAAGGTAGTCTACTATTCCTATTTCTTTAAGAATATTCCACAGTTTGTTGTGATCCACACAGTCAAAGGCTTTGACACAGTCAATAAAGCAGATGTAGATGTTTTTTCTGGAATTCTCTTGTTTTTTCTATAATCTGTTCTTGGCAGTTTCATCGCTGGTTCCTTTGCCTTCACTAAATCTAGCTTGGACATCTAGAAGTTTGTGGTTCACATACTGTTGAACCTTGAAGCCTAGCTTGAAGGATTTTGAGCGTTACCTTGCTAGTAATAGCTTTTGGTGAATGGTGTTGGATTTGTGATCTCCGAAGGAGAGAATTTAGCTTCAGGACCAGAGAAGCGGGTCAGGCACTCAGAACTAAGTGTGGCAAAGGTTTTATTACAGTGAAAAAAGGGATAGAGAAAGCTTCTGACATAGACGTCAGAAGGGGACAGAGAGTGCCCTGTCACTAGTCTTAGCAAGGGATATTTATATATGTATGTGTGTATGTATACTTTTTCAATTGGTTACTAACAATAGATCAAAAGAATCAAAGTTGTAAAGGTCTTACCAAACCCAGTCCCACAACATAGCTCTTAAGATAACAAGATTAGACAGAAGGCTCTTGTTATATAATCATTAGTACAGAGCTTAAGGAAAAACATACCCTGGAGCAAGATGTGGTTGCTTTGTTTTGTAATCCTTAGCTCTGGGCTCAAAGAAAGTTAGTTTTAGGTGAAATAGATTGTTGCCATAACAACTCAGAGCTTAAGAAACAAACTATTTATGTGACTAGTAGGAAGGACTGTAGAAGAAAAACAACAACAACAAAAAACAGTTTGTCCCTTCCTCCTCCTCCAGAGCCATGATCTTCTTATCAATCTACCTAAGAGTAAACTGTCTCACTAGCATGTGAAATGAGTGCAATTGTGTGGTAGTTTGAACATTCTTTTGCATTGCCCTTCTTAAGAATTGGAATGAAAACTGACCCTTTCCAGTCCTGTGGCCACTTCTGAGTTTTCCAAATTTGCTGGCATATTGAGTGCAGCACTTTAACAGCATCATCTTTTAGGATTTGAAATAGCTCAGCTGAAATTCCATCACCTCCACTAGCTTTGTTCGTAATGATGCTTCCTAAGGCCCACTTGACTTCACATTCCAGGATGAGTCTTTGATTTAGGAATCTATAATTAAGGAATACTAGCATTAGTGCAGCAGAGAAGGCAATGGCACCCCACTTAGTACTCTTGCCTGGAGAATCCCATGGATGGAGGAGCCTGGTGGGCTGCTGTCTATGGGGTCACACAGAGTCAGACACGACTGAGCGACTTCACTTTTACTTTTCACTTTCATGCATTGGAGAAGGAAATGGCAACTCACTCCAGTGTTCTTGCCTGGAGAATCCCAGGGATGTGGGAGCCTGGTGGGCTGCTGTCTATGGGGTCACACAGAGTCAGACACGACTGACACGACTTAGCAGCAGCAGCAGCATTAGTGCAGAGATATATATTTGCAATGACTTTCTTAACATTATTTCTAATGAAAAAATTGAAACCAAAATAAAAGTACCTCCACGAGGGCATGAATGTATAAATTTTTGTAAATCAATACAATAAAACATTAAGTAGGAATAAGAAAATGCGCATTTCTATGTACTCATTTGAAGCATGTCTTGGATGTATCATGATGTGAAAAAAATGCCTTTTGAAGGTAAACATGTACAGTATGATCCAGTTAGACCCACATCAAGTGGTTGCAGTGGCTACCTTTGAGGTGTGGAATACAGTTGATGAAAAAAGAAATTTACTTTATTATATACTTTGAATTTGTCACAAGTTAATTGTTATTTTTTTTAATGAAGTGAACATATTTATTTAAAAAAAGAAGAAAAAAATAAGAGAAAAGGAAAAGAAGAAATGCATAGTCATAGAGCTGGTAGCCACGTGGAACACGCATGGATTGCTGGGCAATAGGAGGAGCAACAGGAAGACTTTTTAGGAGCCTCTACATTCCTCTAAAAGGTGCATGATTTTTTAAGGGGTTGGAAGTAGAAGGAGGACCAGATACTAGTTTTCTAGATATTTAGGAGGTAGGATCAACGTGATGGGTATAGAGAGGAAGATACAGAGAGGTACTTACAATCACATCTAATGAGAACAACTTAAGCCTTGAGACTAATTTTTAAAATTAGTATTTTAAGACCTTATGCTTGGATTATAGGGATGAATAACAGTATTTAGTGAGTGTACCTGTCTCAAATGAGAGAATCAGATGTTCCTCGCTATGTGGGATACCCACACTCTTTCTCTTTGGGTCTGAATCTCTGCCTTACTTTTTTCTTCTCTAAGTAAACTGTTTCTCTGTGTGTTCTCCCATTTGTTGTTATGCTGTGTCTCTAGTAATAAACTTTATGTACCCACAAAAAAAATTGAGAATCAATTTCCTCTTTTAGAATTCTTATATACTAATGATTCTTATTTTCTGAGATCTTTTAGTGAAGACACTAATAAACAAGATAGAAGATAATGGGCATGAAGGCAGATATAATTCATAAATACACTATGCTTCTTTGTACTAGAACTATAAATAACTTTGCTGTTGACCTATTTTTGCATATGAGTTATAATGAATCCCCTCCCTTTCTCTGTTAACTGGATCATATGATACTATTACTAATTCATGATGTGACATGTCCCCCTGCTTCTTGATACTTATTCTTGATCCATTGGTGCTGCCAAATACATGCTAAAAGATAAAACAGCTGCTCTTTTGTAGACCAAATGCAGTGCGTATGTAATCAGAATGTCATCTTAGTTTATTCTAAAATACAGCCTCCAGTAATATATGGAGAAAGATTTCTGAGGCTGAGAGTTTTCTAGGCAACTCTTTTTTACCTTATAGTGAAGAATTTCCAGAAGGCTAAACACCTTTCCGGATTTTGAATTCCAGAAAGCCATGCTGCTCACTTTACCCTTGAGCAATTATCTTCCCAAATGAATAGAACAATCTTTGCAGTATTGATGGGCCGCTAGAAAAGATTCCAACTGGCACCTTCAGAAACCTTTCTTTGGGTCTGGAACCAGTACTGTTCTTATCAGATGATGATAGAAATAATTATTTTTATTTAATTGTTTAAACAGTTTCATTCACATAATTCCTGTGAATTGCACTTGCACCCAAGAAATTCTGCTTTGAAAAGATGAATTGTAAATGAAAGCATTCTTTTATTAAGGAATACTAATGACAGGTCATGAGCTGTCCACTTAAACCTGGTAGGGAAAAACTTTAGTCTTCTGTTAAGTGTTTGTTTTCATTATGCTTATAGTAACCCATATTCTACTTTAAATAATTTACTGGGACCTTAGAGAAGGAAATGGCAATCCACTCCAGTATTCTTGCCTGGAGAATCCCATGACGGAGAAGCCTAGTAGGTTACAGTCCACGGGGTCGCAAAGAGTTGGACACGACTGAGCGACTTCACCACCACCTTTATATTAAGAAGCGTGTTTTCTCTTCTCCTCCCCTTGCTCTTTTCTTCCCCTTCTCTTTTTCTCCATCCCCTTTTCCCCTACTCCTCCTGCCCTTCTTCTTTTCCTGACATTTTTTATGTGAATTATAGGGGCAACAGTTGTATCTTTTTTTTAATATCCCTTTTCTTGCCAAGGGTTATTTGGTGGGTATTATTTTATTTTGCAGTGTTGAGTTTATCTGTTCCCAAATACAATTTCTCTTTCATGAAAAAGATTTATAAATAGAAGAGGACACTATCAACATATGATACTATTAAGAACTGCAATGAAATTTTAGCTTGAGGAAAAAAGTTATATGTGTTGTTCTGATTGCTATTTGGGCATAGACCTAAAAGAAAGAACATTTTAGAAATAACTTAGGATCAGTAAACATATGTGAAAGCATGATATTTCTTGCCACCAAAAGTATGGTTTGAGAATATTTTATTTTATTTATTGGGGTATAATTGATTTACAATGTTGTGTTAGTTTCTGCTGTAGTAGAATATTTTAAAGACAAAGTAGTTTAGGAGGAGATAGATACACATTTTACTCTTTATCAAAATTTATTGTCAACTTACTATATGACAAACACAGTATAAGGCCATGAGAACTCTCTCATATTACTCATCAATTTTAGACCCATGCTGCCTCTTCTCTAAAACTGAGATAACTGTTTTATAGCCTCAGTGTTGAGGGCTGAGCTGCTACACTGCTGCTAAGCTATTTCAGTTTTGCCCTACTCTGTGACCCCACGCACCATAGCTCTCCAGGCTCCTCTGTCCATGGGACTCTGCAGGCAAGAATACTGGAGTAGGTTGCCATTCCCTTGCCAGGGGATCTTCCTGACCCAGGAATCAAACCTTGGGTTTGATCTCTTATCTCTGATGTCTCCTGCATTGATAAGCAGGTCCTTTTGAGCAGACAGTGGTAATTCTGTAAGCTTATTGAGCACCCACCCTGTGCAGTTTGCTGCTGCTGCTGCTAAGTTGCTTCAGTCGTGTCCGACTCTGTGCGACCCCATAGGTTCCTCTGTCCCTGGGATTCTCCAGGCAAGAACACTGGAGTGGGGTGCCATTGCCTTCTCCATGTGCTTGTTAGTATTCTGAATATTTAGTGAATATGTTAATTGAGCCTCATAATGGTTCTGCTAGATAGAATTGTCATCCCCATTTCATGATTCACTGAAGGGGTTTAGGAGGTATCTAATGTGACTTACCAAAGTTCACATTGTTGATGAATTGTAAACATTCATCAACCTGATTTGTTTGGCTCTAAATCTGAACTCTCTACAAGTCTCTATCATGTTTTCACAGATGATTTCTTCTGATGTTTTGCTTTGAGGATCTGTGTCTATTATATCTCTCAAAATGCTTAGCCTACTGCCGAACGTACATGCATTTTATATTCTTAAAAACTGCTTTTAGACATGGCACGTAGAATCTAAGACAGTCTCAGAAACTTTTGTGAAATTGATTTTGACTCTTTGAGAGAAAGTCTAGGTAAGTGATTTAAATGTTCACACAACTGAATACAATTGCACCGGAGCTAATCATACCCCTCTCCAAAAAACAGACAAACAAACAAACAAAAAACCCCAAAACCAACTACTGAAAGCATTTACTTGTGGGGCAAATTTCATTTCTTTTTAAAGTCTGGCATGCTTAAAGCATAAACATTGGATTTTCTGACCTAACTACAAAAAGGATTTTCCTGTCTGCTGCCCCATGATCCATAATTTGAGACCCAGGGTATGCTTTAGCGGAAATATTTGACTGAACTTAGAACTTAAATCTATGAAAACAGTTCGATCTGATAAAATGAAAGAGCTTGTATTCTTATAGTCAACAAATGGAGAGTTTTTAATAAGCCTAAGTATTTGGGGTCCTGGGTATTCATTGGAAGGACTGATGTTGAAGCTGAAACTCCAATACTTTGGCCACCCGATGTGAAGAGCTGACTCATTTGAAAAGACACTGATGCTGGGAAAGATTGAGGGCAGGAGGAGTTGGGGACGACAGAGGATGAGATGGTTGGATGGCATCACTGACTCAATGGACATGAGTTTGGGTAGGCTCCGAGAGTTGGTGATGGACATAAAGGCCTGGAGTGCTGCGGTTCATGGGATCGGTAAAGAGTCAAACACGACTGAGTGACTGAACTGAACTAAACTGAAGTTATTTGGGATAGCTTCTTTATTTTGCTTCTCAAAAGAACAAACCTTAACTACATAAATCCTTCAATGCAGCTTTTCTTTTCTTTTTTATTTAACTTGGTATGGAGTGGGGAAAAAAAAAAAAAACTTGTATGACAGCTGCACTATTGCCTAAGCATATGTCCTGATACATTTGTTTTTTAGTATAGCCTGCATCAGTAATTTCCCTAAGATGCTGTACCAGTTAAAACTTCAGCCCTTTAGTCAAACTGCGTGGATTTGAATTCAGGTTTCCTCATTTCCTACCTGCTGACCCTAGCACATTTATTTATGTCCTTTGTTTTTTTTCATATGTGAGAGAGAATGAAGATGACAAGAATACCTTCCTCCTAAAGTTGTTGGTTACATTAAATTAGTTGAGATAACTATGGCAATTGTCTGGCCCAGAATATGTGCTTCATAAATGTTACCTATTATTATCTTCCTTATTTATGGTATCTTTTTCATGGGTTATAAAAATATTGATACATAATGTTGAGGATTAGTCTATCTTCTACTATATTGGTATTATTATAAGATATATAGTTTCCTAAAAAACTGAGCTGATCATCTCTGCAGGGAAGACACTGTGATTAGAAAGCCTATTACTTACAGCTTTGTTATTCAACAGCCATCACCTTCAACACTGATCATCTCTTCTTTTGAAGAATGTTGGCTGCTTCATTAGAGTCCACAGTTCCAACCATCAAATGATGATCAACTTGAATTTCAGTGTATCTTAAAATTTTTTAGAAGGCATTTCTTTCTGATCTCTAATAATCTTTTAACCCCTTGATAGAAAATCTAAGTATAGGCACTTTCCATAATGTAAAAAATGATTATCCTTTGTAATGCAGCTATGAACAGATTTCTGATTCATGAGCTTGTTAAGTCTTTTTCCTAGCTGGGAATAATATCTGTTGCTTACTGTACGGCCATGACATCAATTTATATCTTTTGTAAATATTTTGTTCTGAAGAGATACTGTTGAAAATTAGCAACAAAGCAACAGATAAACATGTTTTGCTTTAGGCTAAAAAAGAGCTTTTTGGTGCTATGCATATGGAATGGGTTAGATAAGAATTTAGAAGAGAAATTAATTTTATCACTTGTGGATAATAAAAAGATAATGGTAATGTGAAAAAAAAATCAGCCATTTTAACAACTGAGAGATTTCCTTAAAACATTCTGTAATCAAAAGCCAATAATCGTAAAACAGTAAGAGGCAATAACTTTTTTCCCACCCCAAGGGTTTTATAAGTATCTCTTCAGCCATAAAACTATATTTATGCAGTCATTTCTCACCCAAACTGCATAGTTAATGTGAGATAATGAGCTAGAGGTAAAGAAGAATAAAGACCAGAGGGGAGAAGTTGTCTATTCTTCTTCTGAGAGGCCGGGGAACAAAACTTCCTGGGCCTGGAATCTTACTCTAGGATGGAACTTCAGGGTCTGCATCACAAGTGACTTGAGGGGTCTCTTGAAGCTACCAGAGTCTTAAGGTCCTTAGAAGAAAGTGAAAAACTAAAATGGAAAGAAAGCTCCAAGCCACCAGGCCAAGCTATGCTTTTCTGCTCCACTCTCTGTAGTGTCCTCCACTTTTCATCCAAGTCATTTTGACCTTTGAAGCATTATTTGCATAAATAGAAAAAAACCATAGAGGAGGAGCAATGATTCATTTGTTCATTTTACAAAATTGGTCAATTATTCTTGTGTTTGAAGGTAAATGGAAAATGTCCATTTCATTTAAAGGGAGATACCTATACTCTGTCCTGCTGGTTCTTAAAGTTTTTTTTTTTTTTTATTCTTTGCCACCGAATCATCTGGAAGCCAGTAGTTTTAAGTCTGAGCCATTGCCAAATTCCTGTTTTGTATTTTGGGTGGTAAAATATCATAACATAATGGGGAATATGTTCCAAGACCTAAACTGTGGGGAATATGTTCAGAGTTCCCCAGCAGATACCTAAAATCACACATAGTATTAAACTCTGTGTAAACACACATAAAATTTGTGTGTGTTTTTCCTATATATACACACATAAAAGTTAAACTTTAAAGTCTAATGAAGTTCAATTTGAATTAGACACAGTAAGAGATTAACAGCATAACAAAAAATAAAATAGAACAGTTATAATAGTATACAGTAACAAAAGTTATCTGAATACGGTCTCTCTCTCTCAAAATACCTGTTGTACAAACTTAATGCCTTTTCTGTCTTAACTAAGCACTTATCATGCACTGTGGTCTAACTTTGTAGTTTGAGGTGAAACAGTAAAACGAACACAGATTTCTTTTCCTTCATCACAGTATCACGGAGAGGATTCATTCTTACTGTGGATATTGGCAGCTCCACATAGGACTTTTTTCTTTTCTTGTAAGGTCAAGAAGTTTAATCTTTTTACTTAAAGGAAGCCCTTCATGACTTCTCTTTGGCATGTCCAAACTGCCAGCATATGTAGTCTTTTATTTTGGGACCATTATTAAATAAAATAGGAATTGCTTGAATACAAGCACTGCAGTATCTCAACAATTGAGATGGTTGCTAATGACCAGGAGACACTGGAGATAGGGACCCTTCACATACAGACAGGGCAGAATGGGATGGCTGAGGATTTCATCACACTACTCAGCATGGCAAACAATGTAAAACTTATGAATTGTTTATTTCTGGAATTTTCCACATAATATTTTTGGATTGTGGTTGACCTCAGGTAACTAAAACCATGGAAAGCAAAATCTCAGATGAGGGAGAACTATTGTGTGCCCACTGATAATTCCTTTTTGTTAGCTTCCATTTATCCAGTGTTTACTATATATTAGGCACTGAGATAAATGCCTTTTGCGTGTTATTTTGTGTAGCTCTTCAGTTCAGTTCAGTTCAGTTCAGTCGCTCAGTCGTGTCCGACTCTTTGCGACCCCATGAATTGCAGCATGCCAGGCCTCCCTGTTCATCACCATCTCTCGGAGTTCACTCAGACTCATGTCCATCGAGTCCGTGATGCCATCCAGCNCTTTGACCATTGAACACAATGTTAGCTGTGGGCTTGTCATTTATGGCCTTTATTATATTGAGGTAATTTCCTTCTATTCCTAGTTTTTTGTGTGTGTTTTTATCAAGAAAATGTGTTGAGTTTTATATAATGCCCTTTTGCATGAATTGAAATAGTCACATGGCCTTTCCCCCTCATTTGGTAATGTCTTATGTTACATTGATTGGTTTTCGTATGTTGAACCATTCTAGGAATGGTTTTTAGGAATGCATTTTAGGAATAAATCCTACTTGGTCATGGTGTATTGTTTTCATTTCTTATGGAATTCTGTTTGTTGGTATTTTGTTGAGAATTTTACATCACTATTCCTCACAGATATTGGTTGGTCGGTATCTTTCTAGGTTTCCCTGGTGGCTCAGACAGTAAGGAATCTGCCTGCAGTTCAGGAAGACCTGAGTTCGATCCCCAAGTCCAAAAGGTTCCCTGGAGAAGGAAATGACAACCGACTCCAGTATTCTTGCCTGGAACTCCCATGGATGGAGGGGCTTAGTGGGCTACTGTCCATAGATATCTTTTCATGTAATGTCTTCTTGGTAGTAGGTATCAGGTTCCTTCTTCTTCAATTATTTGGAAGATTTTGGGATAAATTACTGCTAATTCTTCTTTAAATGTTTGCTAGAATTCACCAATGAAGCTTTTCTTATTGGGAGGGCCCCAATATAATTTTGTGTCATTTTGTTTCAGTTGTAAACTGGGAAATAATAGTAAACTTTTATCTTTGTAAGTAAAGTTAGCAACAGCAGTCATTTTTCTTCTTAGCTTTTTCTTTAACTTTTTTATGAACAATTAATAAAAATCAGTATTCTTAAATTAATGCTTTAATAGTATACAGTACCTCCTTTTGAGTGCTATAATAATCAGCGTTTGAATTTATATTATTTCATTTATTTCTGCCAGCAGTGAGAGAAGTAGTTATTATTTTACAGCTGAGGAAACCCAAGCTTTGGAATATTAAAATATGTACTTAGGATTATACATGAAGTAAAGCTGGAATTTCAACCAACCCTCTGCAATCCAGAATCCTTATGCTCAAACACTAGGCTATGCTGCTTCCCACATATAGACATTAATGAGAGCTTTCACATATAATGTTTGACATGTGTTTTTGGGTAAAGTTACAAGCGACATGCTTCTAGGTACAGTTATTAGTGTTCATATTTCATTTGAAGTTTAAGAAGTGAAAACTGAAATGTCGAGAGGCACGCTACCTCTCTGAGATCATCGAAAATAAGTAATGGAGGAAGCCTTCAGTCAGATCTCCTACTTTCCTCACAGTGTTCTTTCCTTTGTCTCCTCTGACCCCATCCACTGGTGCCTTGATACTTGGCTTCTCTGAGTGCATAGAAGAAAACATGAATTTCACTAGCTAACTGTTAGTTCAGTGCACCCAGATCTCAGAGATATTAAAACTAGATGCATTGTAGGAATCATTCTTATAATGGTGGGCCTGTTCAGTTCAGTCGCTCAGTCATGTCTGAATGTTTGTGACCCCATGGGCTGCAGCACGCCAGGCTGCCCTGTCCATCACCAACTCCCAGAGCTTACTCAAACTCATGTCTATCGAGTTGGTGATGCCATCCAACCATCTCATCCTCTGTTTTCTCCTTCTCCTCCCACTTTCAATCTTTGCTAGCATCAGAATCTTTTCAAATTAATTAGTTCTTTGCATCAGGTGGCCAATGTATTGAAGTTTCAGCTTCAGTATCAGTCCTTCCAATGAATATTCAGGACTGATTTCCTTTAGGATGGACTGGTTGGCTCTCCTTGCAGTTCAAGGGACTCTCAAGAGTCTTCTCCAATACTACATTCAAAAGCATCAATTCTTCAGTGCTCAACCTTCATGGTCCAACTCTCACATCTGTACATGGCTACTGGAAAAATCATAGCTTTGGCTAGGCGGACCTTTGTTGGCAAAGTAATGTCTCTGCTTTTTAATATGCTGTCTGGGTTTGTGATAGCTTTTCTTCCAAGAAGCAAGCGTCTGTTAATTTCATGTCTGCAGTTACTATCTGCAGTGATTTTGGAGACCAAGAAATTAACTCATAATAAAAAGGATCTTGGGATGTATAATTGATTGCATCATGTAGTTATTAACATATATGAAAACAATTAATTTGTGTGAGTGTAAAAAAGGAAAGAGACGGACTCTTATGGTAATGTCTGTTAGATTGTAATGTAATTTTCTTACAGTTTAAATTTTCCTAAAAATATAGCTTTTTTGAGGAATCACTACATACTTCTAAGGTAATAAAAATACAAAAAAGGAATGTTTACATCCATATTTTGAAACACAAAAAGCTTATTGCTTTTATAAATGCATTTTTAATGGTTTATGTTTAAGTTTTATCCTGAACACAAATTTAAGAACCATTAAAAATGCAGTTATGATAAGCTTTTTTCAAAATTAGTGTGTATTCATATGTTACAAATTATTTACAACCTNAAAGCTTATTGCTTTTATAAATGCATTTTTAATGGTTTATGTTTAAGTTTTATCCTGAACACAAATTTAAGAACCATTAAAAATGCAGTTATGATAAGCTTTTTTCAAAATTAGTGTGTATTCATATGTTACAAATTATTTACAACCTAAAATTGCTAATTTTAGAAAATAAATTTATTAACTTCACTCTTATAGTAGATACTATGTGTTGAGCCATATAAAATTGCCAACATTCAAACATTTTCAAACTCACAAAAAAATGTCAATCTCTTGTGGCTCAGTCTAAGACTTAAGGAATCATTTCCACCATTCTCTTGAAAAAACTTCCTGAAATGGTTAGAATAAGCTTGTTTTAGCTTGCTAGAAATATTTTTCCAATTAAATTGTTTCTGAGTAAGAGCATCCCTACACATACTGCCCTACAGTCATTCTGGTTACTTTGGGCTTCTCTGGAGTAAGGCATATATTCTGCAAAATCAAAAAACAAAAAATGATATTTTCATCATTCTGCGAGATCAAATTCAGTTAATGTAATCTCTTTTTGTGTAAAATTGTGCCTCTGTATGTGTATTCAGTAACATGTGCACGTGCCTGTATCCACAACTTCAGTATTCAAATCCGAGAGAGTTCTCAGATTAAATATTAATGCCCTCCTCTTGCCAGTAAACATATAATTTATTATTCTAGTGTTTTTGTTGCTGTATATGTGGCTGAGTAGATAGATACATGGTAAAGGTATATTTCCCCCTCAGTTTTTGTTGGGGTGGGGTGTCAAGGTGAAAAATATGACATTGGGAAATGATAAGTCAGAACCAAACCTGGCACGGAGGTGAGAGCTCCAGAGGCAGCTCATGCACTGCAGAGAACATGGGTTCCATCACCAGAGGGACCCTGGGCGAGCCAGCTCTGAGAACATTGTTGACTGAGTGACACCAGGAAGGTCACTCACCTCTCAGTGTTTCAGATGTGTCACCTGAAAACTGGAAATGATGAGGATATTGATCATCATAACAGCCAGTGTTTGTTGAGCATTTAATCTGGGCCAGACATTCTACTCATCATTTTATTTGGGTAAATTTACTTGCTACTAGAAACTATTATTTACATTATTACATTACATTATTTGCATTACAGAACAGGATGTCTCGGGGAGGTTAGTCTAGCAGTAGCTAGTCCCTGGTAGATCTAGTCAGTAACTGTTGTGATGATTAATGAAATAATGCATGTGAAAAAGGTTAGCCTAGAGCCAGTATTGGGTATGTATAAGGGATAGACAAATTAGAATCCACACTACCTACTCTAAAGCAATTTGAGATAAAAGTTACAGAGTAATTAAAAAGCACAAAATGAGAGGGAACAAATCATACATATAAAGAGTGTTTTTAACGTTGATTATCTCGGAGTGAACTGAGTCCCCTGCTGAGGGTATTCTGTATTAAGAGACATATTTAACCAGTTATACTTGTTTGATTTTTTTATCCATCCTTAGATTGAGTCCCATTATAGCCAAGAAGGTAGATCAGTAATAAAATACAGACTGAACTAAGCAAAAACAGTGGGAAAGCCTAACTCATTGACCAGGTGCATTTTAGATTCACATACAAGAAAATAGCACTTCTGAACTTGGATTTCCCTTATGGGTGATCTTATTCATCTCTCATGTCCCAAATGTGTCTCCAGCAATTAGTCAGAGCTGTTACCATGTGCTTCTTCCAAAAATGTTGCAATTGAACATCTGGAGTAATGGCTTCGGGGGAGGTGAGTTTTACTCCCTTACCTTCTAGTTTAGGAGGCTGAGATTGTGGAAGTGTTACCATGACCTATAATTGAATCAACAATTTGTGGGCTCAGGTGTGGAAGATGGAAAACATTTTAAAGAGCCAGGCTTTGTGGAAATGTTCACAGTTCTGAGTTCTTTTTGCTTTCGACAGATAAACTGTGTCCTTCACAAATCCTCATCCCCAGCCTTAGGGACTTTGCTAGTAGTAGAACTGGAGGAGCTATGAAAAACTGAAAGAACAGTGGCTCTGAAGGTGTTTGAAACATATGGAAAAAGGATGGAATGAAAATTCATTCTCAAATGCCAGGATGTGGAGAGAATAAATATCTAGGGGAATTCAGGAGTGATTAGTAAAGAGGTTTAAGGACTCAAAATTAGAAATCCATGCAGGAAGAGTGAAGAGATAAGAACCAGCTTTAGTATGCCAATGAGTAAATATTCGTGGAGGATCAATTGTGCTAAAGACAAGATGCTTGATCATTTTGTAAAAAAAAGTATTGGCATTGTTTCTGACTTCAAAAACACAGTGTGGTTTAGTTAGGAGATTTCCACCCTCATCTTAATAGCATTACAAGAGGTAGCAGTTCTTAGGATGCTGCAGAACACCACATTAAAGGACTCGTGAGGGTGCATGAACCATAATGGGGAGTAGTAGAGGGTTCATGTGATTGCTTGGAGGATAGGTAGGGCTGGGGTGTGCAACGAATAAGGTGTATGGGGAAAAAGAAAAGCTGAATGGAAAGTAAAAGATGTGTCTGAAGGAATACAGAAAAGTTTATTCAAGCAAAAGTTTCAGGAAGATGCTTGGTTGAAGATAAATGGAGTGACTAGAATCCTAGAACATCTCAGCCAGGGATCCTCACTATGTCTCAGTTTGTTCACTTTGGATGAAGATAGAGGGGCAGGGAGTTGAAATGACTAGAACAGATAGGGGAAAGCCTTGTAAGAAGTTGGGACTAATACAAAGAATGGAATCTCTTTAAATACCTTTGTAGAAGAATCTATGAACTTGATTCTGTAGTGCAGTATAGAGGAGGCTATTAAAGCCAAAACTAGAATTAACAGGCATGTGTGTGTGTGTATTCATCTCTCTGAGTATTAAACGAGAAATACATATGAAAGCTTTACATTAGAAATAAAATGAAATTTCCTAACAGAGTGAAGACTGAAGTTAGTGCCAGAGGAAGATCCCAGGACCTCCCTTTTTGGTATTTAGGTGGAAAAATAGGGATGGATATTACTTCTCAGTGATGGCTTAAATGTAAACTTTCAAGAGGAAGAGTGAATGATCACTTAAAGAAGAGTGAATGATCACTTAAAGCTCTTACTTCTTATGTGATTCTAGATCAAAGCCTTTGGTCAATACAAAGGAGATATATACTTTGTTAATAACAAAATGAAAGGCTGTTACTTCCTCATTTATTTGTGACTGTGAGTATATTTATGGGCTTCCCAGGTGGCACTAAGGGTAAAGAACTGACCTGTCAATTCAGGTTAGACATAACAGAGATGGGTTTGATCCCTGGGCTGGGAAAATCCCCTGGAGTAGGAAATGGGAACTCACTCCAGTATTCTTTCCTGGGAAATCCCATGGACAAAGGAACCTGGCAGGCTGCAGTCCATGGGGTTACACAGAGGAGAACATGACATATTTCCTTTTTGTTCACACTGAGCTCCAAATTATGTGGACAATAAAGACATATTTGTAATGCTAGTTTCTTTTCAAATTTTAATTCAACAGGGAATTGATTATATAGTTTTTGTTTCAGAAATAGTTTATATTAAAAAAAATAAAACCAAAAAGCATTGCTATCAATTGTCATCTTTCCACACAGATATACCACTATTTATATTTGTTTTAGATACTTTTCCCCAAATATATATGTGTTTCCAAAATAGAATCACATTGTGCATATTGTTTTGCAGTATTCTTCATAAAATAATAATAATACAGTAATAAGTATGTTGAGAGCATCTGTTAATATTTTTTAAATGTTATTTGATTCCTCTATCGGTTCAGTTCAATCGGTCATGTCCGACTCTTTGAGACCACATGGACTGCAGCACAGCAGGCCTCCCTGTCCATTACCAACTCCTGGAATTTACCCAAACTCATGTCCATTGAGTCGGTGATGCCATCCAACCATCTCATCCTCTGTCACCCCCTTCTCCTCCCACCTTCAATCTTTCCCAGCATCAGGGTCTTTTCCAATGATCAGTTCTTCGAGTAAGGTGGCTAAAGTATTGGGAGTTTCAGTTTCAACATCAGTCCTTCCAATGAATATTCAGGACTGATTTCCTTTAGGATGGACTGGTTGGCTCTCCTTGCAGTCCAAAGAACTCTCAAGAGTCTTCTCCGACACTACAGTTCAAAAGCATCAATTCTTCAGCACTCAGCCTTCTTTATAGTCCAACTCTCACATACATATATTCAGTTCAGTTCAGTTCAGTCGCTCAGTCGTGTCTGACTCTTTGCGACCCCATGAATCGCAGCACGCCAGGCCTCCCTGTCCATCACCAACTCCCGGAGTTCATTCAGACTGGAAAAACCATCGGTTTGACTAGACAGACCTTTGTTGGCAAAGTAATGTCTCTGCTTTTTAATATGTTGTCTAGGTTTGTCATAACTTTTCTTTCAAGGAGCAGGTGCCTTTTAATTTAGTGGCAGCAATCACCATCTGCAGTTATTTTGAGCCCCCCAAAATAGTCTCTCACTGTTTCCATTGTTTCCCATCTATTTACCGTGAAGTGATGGGACTGGATGCTATGATCTTAGTTTTTTCAATGTTGAGTTTTAAGCAAGCTTTTCCACTCTCCTCTTTCACTTTTATCAGGAGACTCTAGTTCCTCTTTGCTTTCTGCCATAAGGGTGGTGTCATTTGCTTATCTGAGATTACTGATAGTTTCCCAGCAATCTTAATTCCAGCTTGTGCTTCATCCAGCCTGGCATTTCACATGATATACTCTGCATATAAGTTAAATAAGCAGGATGACAATATACAACCTTGATGTACTCTTTTCCTTATTTGGAACCAATCTGTTGCTCCGTGTCCAGTTGTAACCATTGCTTCCTAACCTGGATACAGATTTCTTAAGAGACAGGTAAGGAGGTCTGGTTCTCCCCATCTCTTTCAGAATTTTCCACAGCTTGTTGTGATCCACACAGTCAAAGGCTTTGGCATAGTTAATAAAACAGAAGTAGATGTTTTTCTGGAACTCTCTTGCTTTTTTGATGATCCAACAGATGTTGGCAATTTGATCTCTGGTTCCTCTGCCTTTTCTAAATCCAGCTTGAACATCTGGAAGTTTGCTGTTCGCATACTGTTGAAACCTGTCTTGGAGAATTTTGAGCATTACTTTGCTAGCCTGTGAGATGAGTACAATTGTGTGGTAGTTTGAACATTCTTTAGCATTGACTTTCTTTGGGATTGGAATGAAAATTGACCTTTCCAGTCCTGTGGCCACTGCTGAGTTTTCCAAATTTGCTGGCATATTGAGTGCGGCACTTTCACAGCATCATCTTTTAGGATTTGAAATAGGTCAACTGGAATTCCATCACTTCCACCAGCTTTGTTCATAGTGATGCTTCCTAAGATCCACTTGACTTCACCTTCCAGGATGTCTGGCTCTAGGCAAGTGATCATACTACTGTGATTATCTGGGTTGTGGAGATCTTTTTTTGTATAGTTCTTCTGTGTATTCTTGCCACCTCTTCTTAATTAATATCTTCTGCTTCTGTTGTATCCATACTACTTCTGTCCATTTCTATATATTGAATTATATATTGATGCTTTGTTGTATTTACTCAGTTTCATGCTGATGAACACTTAGGTCTTCTCTTTTATTGCTAATAGAGTAGTACATATTTTGGAGGAGATAAATGTACATTGTCTTTCATTTATTCTTTCACATCTTTCAATACATAGACTTTTATCACTATATTTCTAGGCCCTCTTTTAAGCATTGAGATACAGTGATGAACAAACTTAGGAGCGTTTTATATTTTCATGGAACTTACCTTCTAGTTGAGAGAAATGAACAATTAAAAAGTAACCAATAAATGATTGAACAGTGAAAGTGAAGTCGCTCAGTCATGTCCGACTCTTTGCGACCCCATGAGCTGTAGCCCACCAGGCTCCTCCGTCCATGGGATTTTCCAGGCAAGAGTACTGGAGTGGGTTGCCACTGCCTTCTCCAGAGGATCTTCCTGACCCAGGGATTGAACCCAGGTCTCCTGCATTGTAAGCAGACGCTTTACCGTCTGAACCACGTTGAAAAAAGTGATTAGTGGTATAAACATAAAAAAAATAGGGACTGTGTTAATCTTTGAAGGGGTTGGGAGTTAGTCTCAAAGAAAGTCTCACTGAATAGATTTTACTTTTTAGTTGAGCTCTGAGTCCCAAGATGGGGAGAAACAATCATACTTGGGGATGTAATTTTTCCAATTAGTCATTAGTTAGAGCAAGGTTTCTAAGGCTGAAAGAGCTTGTGATATTTGTAAAAGAGAAGAAAAGCTAGTGTGGATGGTCTTAGTGAGTTGAGGTGAGGGACTGGCAGAGATAATAGGATGTGAGATCAAAGAAGTGTGCAGAGTCCAAGTCATATAGAACCTTTAAGGCCAAAGTTGTAAGTCTGTGTTTTACTCTGAAGGCATTGAAAAGCCTTTGATAGTTAACGAAGGTGGAAATATGATCTGCTTTTTGTTTCCATTGCTTTGCAAGAAAAAGAGTCAGAAGCGAGGAAACAATACCAGTGGCATCATAATCACACACAATGGTGTCTGAGGCTAGGTTATTAGCACTGGACATAGAACAGTAAGAGAATTGTGGTAATATTCGACGATAAACTGTCAACATGTACTGCTTAATTATTTTCTACAAATATCCTTGGAATGCAAATATCAGAACGAAAGATATATGCACAGAGAGAGACCTCTGCACAAGTTTCCAAGTGTTCTCAAGGAAATGTGTACCATTTAACAGGTAGTGGTAGTTTCTCCCATTTATTTACTGTGCACGGTACTGTATACACAGGCATAAAGAACAATCTTTGCTCCCAAGAGGATAACAGCTTATGATGCTGAGAATGTACTTACCATGTGATTACTATGAATGTGCTCACTCTGCTTACTATGGTGTTTTCTACATCAGAAGTAATGTTTACTCCCACGAGGGAGTAAAAACAGAAGTTTTTAATAAAAGAAATAATCTTCCATCCTAATCTTTGGAATTCAGTCATCTTGTGTTACCTTTTTGAATAGTGGAAAAGCCAAACACAAACAAAGACTTTTCTAAACATTCCCCAAATTAAAAGACTATGCAGAAAATGATACTGAAAGTTATAAATGTGCTGTTATAACAAACTATCATGGAGTTTTATTCACAGGAAACTTGCATCATGTTTAAATTAAATTAAATTTGCATTCAGAGTTTCTGTATCACAGCTTTTGCTTCCTTAGCCCTGTCTTACAAAAGCCAGAAGCTCATATTCTTAGCTCAAAACCTCAATTTTTATCTAGTTCAGTTGTTCTTGTGGTTCAGTTGCTCAGTCGTGTCCAACTCTTTGCGACCCCATGGACTGCAGCACGCCAAGCTCCCCTGTCCTTCACCATCTCCTGGAGTTTGCTCAAACTCATGTCCATTGAATCAGTGATGTCATCCAACCATCTCATCTTCTGTCACCCCCTTCTCCTCATGCCCTCAATATTTCCCAGCATCAGGGTCTTTTCCAATGAGTAGGCTCTTCACATCAGGTGGCCAAAGTATTAGAGCTTTAGCTTCTGTATCAGTCCTCCCAGTGAATATTCAGAGTTGAGTTAACTTTAGGATTGACTGGCTAAGTTAGAGGAAAATAACACATGATAGTATATTAGACTTAGTTATTATTTCAGCAATGGGTAATTAAGATGAAGCTAAAAAATACTATCCTTGAAAATGATAAATCCTGAGCAGGTAGAGATTTCTCTGACGTTATCTAATTTTGAAGACAACACTGTTACATATAAGACCAAGAAGCAAGATTAATCACCAAAGCTCAAGATTCTATCTTGCACAGCAGCAGCAGTTTTCAAACTTTAGAAATGTAGTTGCAATAGGTGAAGTAAATTAAACAAAGCACACATTATCAGTGGTGAAAATAAGCCTTAAACCCTGATCATTATAAAAGTAATTGTTGGGTGTCCTTGTCTACTCAGGTGGTAGAACAAACGTGTGTGAACCCAGTTCCCTCCAACACTGTCTTCTCCCCAAAGAGAGAAATAGGAAAAAACCCCACAAAGATGGGGAAAATGCCATATTTACATTTACAGTTTTTTCGATATATCTAAATATGCATTGCTGAAAAAGAGGAAATCTACATAGATTGGGAATGGTGAGAGCTCCAGAGAAGAAAATGCATATTAAGAACCATAGACATTAATGAAGGTAGGGAGAATGCTGAAGCAAGCCCAGGTGGGATTACATGCCACCCAAGTGCAACTTGCAGGCTTGAGACCAGGATAAGATGCTGCCATCCAGAGCGGAAGTCTGTACTGAAAATAGGAACACTCTGTGGCCAGAATGATGCCACTAGTCTATGAAAGGAATAGGCAGGAAGAATGAGTCTCAAGAAGATATTTTTTATTATTTAATGATAAAACATCTTAAATGGCTTATATCAGTATTTACTACTTTTGGTTTGTCTTAAGCATAGTCAGATGACTGAATATGTTGATTCAGGTTTAGGTGAAAGAAGAGAAATAGAAATTTGGAAAATATGCAAAACCCCAAAACACATTGATTATAGAAGTCAGCCTAATGACCTTATTGTTTTCATAGTTCTCAAGTACCTACCCCAAGATACCTGTTAGTTTTAAAGGAATAGTAATGTCCTAGTGGAAAAACCTGGCAGATGCACTGTTAACCAACCGTTTAAGATTAATATCCTCATCAGTAATAAGACATATCGACATCAGTTCTGTTCAGTTGCTCAGTCGTGTCCGACTCTTTGCGACCCCATGGACTGCAGCACACCAGGCTTCCCTATCCATCACCAAGTCCTGGAGTTTGCTCAAAATCATACCAACCAACCATCTCATCCTCTATCATCCCCTTCTCCTTTTGCCTTCAATTTTTCCCAGCATCAAGGTCTTTTCCAGTGAGTCAGTACTTTGCATCAGATGGCCAACATGTTGGAGTTTCAGCTTCAGCCTCAGTCCTTCCAGTGAATATTCAGGACTGATTTCCTTTAGGATGGACTGGTGGGATCTCCTTGCAGTTGATACTCCCTGCAGTTCATATTGTCCTCGTGTACCGCTTATATGATGGATACAGTGTTCTTCGGTGATATTCTGGCCAAAGTATATAAGTTAAATCTAATCATGAGCACACTCAAACTNGGGATCTCCTTGCAGTTGATACTCCCTGCAGTTCATATTGTCCTCGTGTACCGCTTATATGATGGATACAGTGTTCTTCGGTGATATTCTGGCCAAAGTATATAAGTTAAATCTAATCATGAGCACACTCAAACTGACAGACTTACTACAAGATCTACTGACCAATATTCTGAAAGCATTATCTTCATCAAAAACAAAGAAAGGTTGAGGAACTCACACAGATTGAAGAATGCTAAGGAACAGAGCAACTAAATTCATGGTGGGATCTTGGACTGGACCCTGGAACAGAGGAAGAACATTAGTGAATAAATGGGTGATATTCTAATAATGTCTGTTGTCTAGTAAGTTCAGTTCAGTTCATNTTTGGAGAGTTTAACCTGGCCTCAATGCTAGCATTTTCTGTTCCATGTTCAAATGGGTTACCTCAGTTGTCATTCATATCTTTGTATCCTCTAGCAATTTGCACTTTTTCACAGCATGGTAAACTCAGGATCCCAAAAAGCAAGAGTGGAATCCATAACATCTCTTAAGTTTTAGGATCAGTGTTAATTCTGATTTATCCTATGGGCAAAAGCAAATCTCAAATTCAGCTTCAATTCAAAAGGAAAGAAAATTAAACAAATAAGAAATGCGATTTTACAATGATTCCAATCAACTTTAGTAGAGACTTTTTCCAATAGTTGGAAGGCAAAATGGTTGTCTGAGAAAGCCTTAAAAATAGCTGAGAAAAGAAGAGAAGTGAAAGTCACAAGAGAAAAGGAAAGATATACCCAACTGAATGTAGAGTTCCAAAGAATAGCAAGGAGAGATAAGAAAACCTTCCTCAGGGNTTTCCAATAGTTGGAAGGCAAAATGGTTGTCTGAGAAAGCCTTAAAAATAGCTGAGAAAAGAAGAGAAGTGAAAGTCACAAGAGAAAAGGAAAGATATACCCAACTGAATGTAGAGTTCCAAAGAATAGCAAGGAGAGATAAGAAAACCTTCCTCAGGGATCAGTGCAGAGAAATAGAGGAAAACAATAGAATGGGAAAGACTAGAGATCTCTTCAAGAAAATTAGAGATACCAAGGGAACATTTCATGCAAAGTTGGCCACAATTAAGGACAGAAATGGTGTGGACATAACAGAAGCAGAAGATATGAAAAAGAGGTGGCAAGAATACACAGAACTGTACAAAAGAGATCTGAATGACTCAGATAACCAAAATGGTGTGCTTACTCACCTAGAGCCAGACATCTTGGGGTGCAAAGTCAAGTGGGCCTTAGGAAGCATGACTATGAAGAAAGCTAATGGAGGTGATGGAATTCCAGAGAATTATTTCAAATCCTAAAAGATGATGCTGTGAAAGTGCTGTACTCAATATGCTAGCAAATTTGGAAAACTCGGCAGTGGCCACAGGTCTAGAAAAATTGGTTTTCATTACAGTCCTAAAGAAGGGCAAGCCAAAGAGTGTTCAAACTACCACACAACTGACCATCTGGTGATGTCCGTGTGAAGAGTCTTCTCTTGTATTATTGGAAGTGGATGTTTGATATGACCAGTGTGTTCTCTTAGCAAAACTCTGTTAGCCTTTGCCCTGCTTAATTTTGTACTCCAAGGCTAAATTTGCCTTGGTATCTCTTGACTTTCAATTTTTGCATTCAAATCCTCCATAATGAAAAGGACATCTTTGGAGGGGGGTGTTAGTTCTAGAAGGTCTTGTAGGTCTTCATAGAACTGTTCATCTTCTTTAGCATAACTGATTGGAGCATAGGCTTGGATTACTGTAATAGTGAATGGTTTGCCTTGGAAACAGAGATCATTCTGTCATTTTTGAGGTTGCATCCAAGTATTGCATTTCAGACTCTTGTTGGCTGTGAGGGCTACTCCATTTCTTCTATGGGATTCTGCCCACAGTAGTAGGTATAATGGTCATCTGAGTTAAATTGCCCATTGCAGTCCATTTTAGTTCAGTGATTCCTAAAATGTTGATGTTCATTTTTGCCATCTCCTGTTTAACCACTTCTAATTCACTTCATGGGAAATAGTTGGGGAAACAGTGGAAACAGTGTCAGACTTTATTTTTTTTGAGCTCCAAAATCACTGCAGACAGTGACTGAAGCCATGAAATTAGCAGACACTTACTCCTTGGAAGAAAAGTTATGACCAACCTAGATAGCATATTNGTTGTTCCATGTCCAGTTCTAACTGCTGCTTCTTGACCTGTATACAGATTTCTCAGGAGGCAGGTAAGGCGGATTTACCTCTTAGGTAAAGTATTCCCATTTCTTTTAAGAATTTCCCACAGTTTGTTGTGAGTCACACAGTCAAAGACTTTGGCATAGTCAATAAAGCAGAAACGGATGTTTTTCTGTAACCCTCTTGCATTTTCAATGATCCATTGGATGTTGGGAATTTGATCTCATTCCTCTGAGTTTCGTAAATCCAGTTTGAACATCTGGAAGTTCATGGTTCATGGACTGTTGAAGCCTGGCTTGGAGAATTTTGAGCATTACTTTGCTAATGTGTGAGATGAGAGCAACTGTACATTAGTTTGAACATTTTTTGGCATTGCTTTTGGGATTGGAATGAAAACTAACATTTTCCAGTCCTGTGGCCACTGCTGAGTTTTCCAAATTTTCCAAGTTTGCTGGCATATTGAGTGCAGCGCTTTCACAGCATCATCTTTTAGGATTTTAAATAGCTCAACTGGAATTATCACCTCTACTAACTTTGTTCATAGTGATGCTTCCTAAGGCCCACTTCACATTGCAGAATGTCTGGCTGTATGTGAGTGATCACACCATTGTGGTTATCTGGATCACGAAGATCTTTTTTGTATAGATCTTCTTCTGTGTATTCTTACCACCTCTTTTTAATATCTTCTGCTTCTGTTAGGTCTATACCATTTCTGTCCTTTATTTTGCTCATCTTTACATGAAATATTTCCTTGCTATCTCTAATTTTCTTGGAGAGATCTCTAGTCTTTCCCATTCTGTTGTTTTCCTCTATTTCTTTGCAATGATCACTGAGGAAGTCTTTCTTATCTCTCCTTGCTATTGAAACTCTTCATTCAAATGGGTATGTCTTTCCTTTTCTCCTAGCTTTGTGACACTGTAAAGGAGGCAGGGATCAAGACCATCCCCAAGAAAAAGAAATGCAAAAAGGAAAAATGGTTGTCTGAGGCCTTACAAATAACTGAGAAAAGAAGAGAAGCTAAAGGTAAAGGAGAAAAAGAAAGGTAAGCCAACAGAAATAAGTAAAATAGATATTAGGGGAAAATACAAGGGTAAGTATCAATATTATCTAATACAAATGTGTAATCCAACGATTGCACGTCATTGACTCTCACATTCTGATTTTAATGCGGTTCTTAGCAATTCAGTGTGCTTTTGATATTTGCTGTAGAAAAAGCTTCAGGTGAGCAGCACTGGCTCATTTGACTCAGGATAATTGTCAGATAAATGTTAGATAATGTCATATCTAACATTCATCAGCTTTGTAACATAAATCAAGACTTCACTGGGTCTCAGATTCTTTGCCTACAAAATAGGGGATAATAAGGATACTGACCACAGAGAAGTATTGTGATGACCCAATGAAAACACATAAAAGTCTTTGAAGACTGCCTGGGAGAGAGGAAACAAGAAGTGTGTGCTATTAAAGGAAGACCTTGCTATGGTATTTCTTCAACCACCTCTCTAGCAGTGTAGGGTTACAGAGCTTTAGGGCTGCAGTGATGACTCTAAGCCAGGTAAGAACTCATCAGAAACTTCTGACCTGGCTCCAGCTTGGCTCTTCACACTTGTGGACACAGGGATGCAATATCGAAGCCTCAGTGTACTTGGCAGTTTCTTTTTATCTCTCAAGACTATAGAGGGGAAATTTCTAGTCCTGCTTTCCCATCAGTCTCTTTTCACCATTTCCAATCTCAATTACTTCTTTATTTCTCTCCATTATTAATATATTTGCTGCAACCTTTTAGATGTTAGTGCCATGTATTTGGAAAGATAAGTTAAGATCGTTGACTATTTTATGAAAACATAATTTAAAGAGAAAAATTTAGGGATACACATTCCAGCAGAACTAATTTTTAAATTCCTCCTACTATCATCCCTTCATTTAGCCAATTATGCCTCACATCTGAATTTTAATGATTCTTCACAAAATTTTTTTTTAATCTGCCTCTTTCTTTTCGGGCTATCACCTTTCTTCTGCACCCTATGGCTCCCATGTCATTACTTGTAGACAAATATAGTTTTATAGTCTCTCGTCTCTAATCATAATCCTATTTCAGGCTCTTGATGGCCCATGCTTTATCAACCTTCCTTAAATACTATTTTGTGTGAGTTTCTACTGTTCTTGAGAATTTGGTCCTCCACATCAAGCCCTTTTGCCCACCATCGCCTAACCTATCTATTTGACCTATCTGTATATTACCCATCTTTCAAAGCAACAAATTGTGCATCACCAAATTCACCTACCATGCTGCCTTTAGTTGTCATTATCTGTGCTTTGTTTGCCATCTTTCCCATTTGACTCTAATGACCATAAAGCATTCCCAAAGATATGCATGAAGTGAATTCCATGAACTTGACTGGCAGTTGACAGGGGCACACACATTAAGAAAAGAAAAAAAAAAGGACCCCCAAACACATTTACCTGTATCTTTTCCTCAAAATTATGATTTCACCTGAAGATTTACACAAAAGTGACATATACCAAAATGTGTCACAGTTTAGAACAAAGTCTCATATTGAAAATGAATCCTGTGACTGACACGTTATCCATTGTTTGACCACAGGTCAACATATCTGAGCTGAACATGATCCTGACACCTTGCTTGAGATCCCATTACCAGGCTACACATGGGTACATAAAACTGTTGAACTGTTATTTTAGAAGACAGGCAGGGAAGAACATGGTGATAGGGGTCAACTGTTGCTAGGAATATAGCTTTATGGCACCACAGGGCCATTTAATGGTCCACTGATAGCTCTTCAAGACACCTGAAGAACTTTCTATATAGCTGGCTTTAGCCACCCAGGGTGCATAAAGGACCAACAGTCAAGCTATAGAGCTTTAAGTACCTTCTTTCAAAGTATTTTGTCCAATGTTGAAACTGGATTTAATAATTATATATTTAAAGTTTAGGTACTGAGAAAAATGGTAAAGATGGGAAAGAAATAGCAAAAATACTTCTCTAATCATTATTATTGTATCAATAAAGAGACATCATATATAATTTATATTCTACTCCTTTGAAATTAGTGGTATTGTTTCTAACATTTTTCTTCTGCTGAACTGCCATCATTAGGAAATATAAGACTGTTTGAAAAGAAGTCTCTCCCACTATTACTTTTTCAAAAATTAGCAACCAAAGACTTATTCCTCAGAAGAGATAGATGGATGGATAAATGGATGGGTAGATAGACAGATCTTAAAATATTAGTAATATTCATCCGAGACAATAAACACTTCAATGGAATTGCACCATGGCTGTCTCCCACTAACAAAGACACTGACACATGCTGTTAGGTTATAGGCTTGTGTCTTCAGTATAAGTACAAAATTAAAAAGAAAAAAAGGGGTGAACAAAAGGAAGAATGCCAATGGCAAGAAGGAACAGAGGGAGAGAAAATAATGTTTATTGATTACTCCTAAGCATCAGACACAATGTGCTGCGTGATTTTTACTTTTCTTGACAATATGTTTCCAACTCTTAAGCTTAAAGGAGAATATATAAAAACTCATAAACTTTACTTCCTATTTGGAACATTTGTGATTCAGAATCAACCAGTTTGGATGAAGTTTTTACTTTATTCCACATTTGTTTTTAAACCAACATGATAAACATTTTATGGAATTTTTCTGTTCATGCACACATTTTATGTCTACTATTCAGAGTTAATACGGCCTGCCCTCATTCTGATTATGTCTGAAATCTATATAATATTAAATAAAAAGTAATTTAGAGAGTTTTATGATTATAAAATCAGAAATAATAAATGCTTCCATTTTACAATATATTAATAACTAGATCAGTCTGTCATATAGCCTTTCCTTTCTTCTTAATAAAGTACCTTGGGAGCATAAGAAAAAGCAAAACAAAAAACTTCAGAACAACACTGAAAACAAGAAATAAAAGTCAAGGTGTTACCAAAACTTAGAAGATTTAAACTAACTTCAGACTGATCAAACAAAACCAAAATTTTAAATACTGGCTGTGCACATTATACCATGAGAAAGAGTGAAATATATTATTTGGAAAAGAATCAACAGTCTCCCACCACAACTATATACCTACTACATACCAACTATATACATACACACACACACACACACATATATATATATATACACACATATATATATATAGCAGGTATACTAACTATATACCCAGCAGATCAAAAAATACCAGGTTTGTATATCAGCTAAGTAACTGGCAGCAGAGTAGAAGAAGAGTGGAATGGGGTGGCACTCCACTCTCACAGGAGTAGATCCACAGGTAAACATACAGGTGGAGAGACCCAGGCACAGGACCTTCTTGCAGTAGTAGTTTTTATATACAAAGTTGAAGGTGTCAGAAAGTGAGGATTCCTTTTCAATCCAACCAAATGAAGAATACAAACCTGCTAACGCTGGACAATGGACTGGGAACGATTCATGGGAAAGTATCATAGAGTGTAGGTCTGAGGAGGTCATTTAGCAACACCCTTGTGAGACATGAGGGAAATTCACTCACCCTATATTTTGGCAAAAACTTAAAAATACATTGATGAAGAACCATCAATATTGGGCCCATGGAACTGAGCTGGAATGTGCAGCAAGTCATTTAAGCCTTTATCCAGGGGTCACCTGGGTAACCCTGATGTGGCAACCCTCATGGGGCCAACTAGATCTAATAGAACTTCTCTATGACGAATACTAAAATGAGATGCACGTGAGTAATGACTTGGCCCAATTTAAACATATTCAAAAGACTGATACAACAGAGAAAGAAATTGATTCGGAGTCTAGTAACCTGATTAGTGTTTCTAGAAATGTTTCTGCAATTAGCTAACTGTGACCTGGGGCACATCCATTAGTGTCTTGGGATATTGCACTCTTCATAAATTCAAATTGTTGGATTCATTTTATACAGTCCCTTCCAGAACTATAATTCAAGATGCATTCCTATATTCTTTCCTTTCTGTCATTCTGTTTTTCTATAACATATGAAAATGCCATGTGTCCAAAATTAAGGAAAACAGAGGAAGTAAGAGAAGAAAATAATGGTATTTATATGTTAGAGCCAGCTACTCAATGATCAAATATTCACTAGACACTTATAGCGCATAGTTGTATACTGAGTTTACAGAATAAGTGGAATGCAAATAATTGGTCAATATATTTATTTTTGGAAGCACTGAGTGCAACAGTGCATGCACAGGACCTTTCGAAGGAGGGCATCTATAATTACCTTCATTACCTCCACCATGGTTTGGTCTCAGGAAAGAAGAGATAAGAAAGGCTTCTTCAGCGATCGATGCAAAGAAACAGAGGAAATCAACAAAATGGAAAACAATGATCGATGCAAAGAAACAGAGAAAAACAACAAAATGGAAAACAATGATTGATGCAAAGAAACAGAGGAAAACAACAGAGATCTCTTCAAGAAAATTAGAGATACCAAGGGAACATTTCATGCAAAGATGGGCTCGATAAAGGACAGAAATGGTATGGACCTAACAGAAGCAGAAGATATTAAGAAGAGGTGGCAAGAATACACGGAAGAACTGTACAAAAAAGATCTTCATGACCCAGATAATCATGATGATGTGATCACTAATCTAGAGCCAGACATCTTGGAATGTGAAGTCAAGTGGGCCTTAGAAAGCATCACTACAAACAAAGCTAGTGGAGGTGATGGAATTCCAGTTGAGCTCTTTCAAATCCTGAAAGATGATGCTGTGAAAGTGCTGCACTCAATATGCCAGCAAATTTGGAAAACTCAGCAGTGGCCACAGGACTGGAAAAGGTCAGTTTTCATTCCAATCCCAAAGAAAGGCAATGCCAAAGAATGCTCAAACTACCGCACAATTGCACTCATCTCACATGCTAGTAAAGTAATGCTCAAAATTCTCCAAGCCAGGCTTCAGCAATACGTGAACCGTGAACTCCCTGATGTTCAAGCTGGTTTTAGAAAAGGCAGAGGAACCAGAGATCAAATTGCCAACATCCGCTGGATCATGGAAAAAGCAAGAGAGTTCCAGAAAAACATCTATTTCTGCTTTATTGACTATGCCAAAGCCTTTGACTGTGTGGATCACAATAAACTGTGGAAAATTCTGAAAGAGATGGGAATACCAGACCACCTGACCTGCCTCTTGAGAAATCTGTATGCAGGTCAGGAAGCAACAGTTAGAACTGGACATGGAACAACAGACTGGTTCCAAATAGGAAAAGGAGTACGTCAAGGCTGTATATTGTCACCCTGCTTATTTAACTTCTATGCAGAGTACATCATGAGAAACGCTGGACTGGAAGAAACACAAGCTGGAATCAAGATTGCCGGGAGAAATATCAATAACCTCAGATATGCAGATGACACCACCCTTATGGCAGAAAGTGAAGAGGAGCTAAAAAGCCTCTTGATGAAAGTGAAAGAGGAGAGTGAAAAAGTTGGCTTAAAGCTCAACATTCAGAAAACGAAGATCATGGCATCCGGTCCCATCACTTCATGGCAAATACATGGGGAAACAGTGGAAACAGTGTCAGACTTTATTTTGGGGGGCTCCAAAATCACTGCAGATGGTGACTGCAGCCATGAAATTAGAAGACGCTTACTCCTTGGAAGAAAAGTTATGACCAACCTAGATAGTATATTCAAAAGCAGAGACATTACTTTGCCGACTAAGGTCCGTCTAGTCAAGGCTATGGTTTTTCCTGTGGTCATGTATGGATGTGAGAGTTGGACTGTGAAGAAGGCTGAGTGCCGAAGAATTGATGCTTTTGAACTATGGTGTTGGAGAAGACTCTTGAGAGTCCCTTGGACTGCAAGGAGATCCAACCAGTCCATTCTGAAGGAGATCAGCCCTGGGATTTCTTTGGAAGGAATGATGCTAAAGCTGAAACTCCAGTACTTTGGCCACCTCATGCGAAGAGTTGACTCATTGGAAAAGACTCTGATGCTGGGAGGGATTGGGGGCAGGAGGAGAAGGGGACGACAGAGGATGAGATGGCTGGATGGCATCACGGACTCGATGAACGTGAGTCTGAGTGAACTCCAGGAGATGGTGATGGACAGGGAGGCCTGGTGTGCTGCAATTCATGGGGTCGCAAAGAGTCAGACACGACTGAGCGACTGAACTGAAAACAACAGGGAGGGAACATAGCTCTTCCCAGAAACAGAAAATTGGATTAAAGATTTACTGAGAATGGCCTCAACCATCAGAACAAGACCCAGTTTTCCCCACTGTCAGTCTCTCCCATCAGGAAGTTTCCATAAGTGTCTTAACCTTATCAGTCAGAGGGCAGACAGAATGAAAACCACAACCATAGAAATCTATTCAAACTGATCACATGGACCACTGCCTTGTCTAACTCAATGAAACTAGGAGCCATGCAGTGTAGGGCCACCCAAGATGGACGGGTCATGGTGGGGAGTTCTGACACACCGTGGCCCACCGGAGAAGGGAATGGCAAATCACTTCAGTATTCTTGCCTTGAGAACCCCATGAACATCATGAAAAGGCAAAAAGATATGAACTGAAAGATGAACTCCCCAGATCGGTAGGTGACCAATAAGCTACCAGAGAACAGTAGAGAAATAACTCCAGAAAGAAAGAAGAGAAAACATATGTGAAAACAATACCTAGTTGCAAATGTGACTGTTGATGGAAGTAAAGTCTGATGCTGTAAAGAACCATATTGCACAGGAACCATGAATCAAGGTAAATTGAACCTGGTCAAACAGAAGATGGCAAGAGTGAATATTGACATTTTAGGAATCAGTGAACTAAAATGAACTGGAATGGGCAAATTTAATTCAGATGACCATTATATCTACTACTGTGGGCAAGAATCCCTTAGAAGAAATGGAGTAACCCTCATAGTCAACAAGAGTCCAAAATGCAGTACTTGGGTACAATCTCAAAAAGGACAGAATGATCTCTGTTCATTTCCAAGTCAAACCATTCAATATCACAGAAATGCAAGTACATGCACCAAGTACAAACGTAGAAGAACCTGAAGTTGAATGGTTCTATGNGAGTCCAAAATGCAGTACTTGGGTACAATCTCAAAAAGGACAGAATGATCTCTGTTCATTTCCAAGTCAAACCATTCAATATCACAGAAATGCAAGTACATGCACCAAGTACAAACGTAGAAGAACCTGAAGTTGAATGGTTCTATGAAGACCTACAAGACCTTCTAGAATGAACACCCAAAAAGGTGTCCTTTTCACCATAGGGGACAGAATGCAAAAGTAGGAAGTCAAGAGATACCTGGAGTAACAGGCAAATTTGGCTTTGGAGCACAAAATGAAGCAGGACAAAAGCTAACAGAGTTTTGCTAAGAGAATGCACTGGTCATAGCAAACACCCTCTTCCAACAACACGAGACGACTCTACACATGGACAACACCAGATGGTCAATACCAAAATAATATTGATTATATGTGTTGCAGCTTAATATGGAAAAGCTCTATACAGTCAGCCAAAACAAGACCAGAAGCTGACTGTGGCTCAGATCATGAACTCCTTATTGCAAAATTCAGACTTAAACTGAAGAAAGAAGGGAAAATCACTAGACCATTCAAGTATGACCTAAATCAAATCCTTTACAATTATACAGTGGAAGTGACAAATAGATTCAAGGGATTATATCTGATATACAGATTGCCTGAAGAACTATGGATGGAGGATCATAACACTGTACAAGAGACAGTGATCAAACCATCCCCCCAAAAAAGAAATGCAAAAAGGCAAAATGGTTGTCTGAGAAAGCCTTACAAACAGCTGAGAAAAGAACAGACATGAAAGACAAAGGAGCTTTTAATTTTAATTTTACTTAGATCCCATTTATTTATTTTTGCTTTTATTTCCAGTATTCTGGGAGGTGGATCACAGAGGATCCTACTNGGATCTCCTTGCAGTTCAAGGGACTCTCAAGAGTCTTCTCCAACACCAAAGTTCAAAAGCATCAATTCTTCAGCACTCAGCCTTCTTCACAGTCCAACTCACATCCATACATGACTACTGGAAAAACCATAGCCTTGACTAGACGAACCTTAGTCGGCAAAGTAATGTCTCTGCTTTTGAATGTGCTATCTAGGTTGGTCATAACTTTTCTTCCAAAAAGTAAGCATCTTTTAATTTCATGGCTGCAATCACCATCTTCAGTGATTTTGGAGCCCAACAAAATTAAGTCTGACATTGTTTCCCCATCTATTTCCCATGAAGTAATGGGACCGGATGCCACGATCTTCATTTTCTGAATATTGAGCTTTAAGTCTACATTTTTACTGTTCTCTTTCATTTTCATCAAGAGGCTCTTCACTTTCTGCTATAAGGATGGTGTCATCTGCATATCTCAGGTTATTTCTCCCAGCAATCTTGATTCCAGCTTGTGCTTCTTCCACTCCAGCGTTTCTCATGATGTGCTCTGCATAGACCTTAAATAAGCAGGGTGATAATATACAGCCTTGACGTACTCCTTTTCCTATTTGGAACCAGTCTGTTGTTCCATGTCCAGTTCTAACTGTTGCTTCTTGACCTGCATACAGGTTTCTCAAGAGGCAGGTTAGGTGGTCTGGTATTCCCATCTCTCTCAGAATTTTCCACAGTTTATTGTGTTCCACACAGTCAAAGGCTTTGACATAGTCAGTAAAGCAGAAATAGATGTTTTTCTGGAACTCCCTTGCTTTTTCCATGATCTCTGCAATTGCAATGTGATCTCGGGTTCCTCTGTCTTTTCTAAAACCAGCTTGAACATCAGGTAATTCACGGTTCACGTATTGTTGGAGCCTGGCTTGAAGAATTTTTAGCATTACTTTACTAGCATGTGAGATGAGTGCAGTTGTGCGGTAGTTTGAGCATTCTTTGGCATTGCGTTTCTTTGGAATTGGAATGAAAACTGACCTTTTTTAGTCCTGTGGCCACTACTGAGTTTTCCAAATTTGCTGGCATATTGAGTGTAGCACTTTCACAGCACCGTCTTTCAGGATTTGAAGTAGCTCAACTGGAATTCCATCACCTCCACTAGCTTTGTTCGTAGTGATGCTTTCCAAGGGCCACTTGACTTCACATTCCAGGATGTCTGGCTCTAGATGAGTGATCACACTATCATGCTTATCCAGGTCGTGAAGTTCTTTAGTAGGAATTAAACATGTAGCAGAAAAATGTTTGTAGAGCAAGAATAGGCAATTTACAAAATAATAAAGTTAGGAAAGATAGTAAACACATACACAAATTATTTCATGCCATATATTTAATAGAACACTACACCAAATAAATAAAAGGGTTTGATTCTTGGTATTAGAAATGGGTTGCAAAAATAGCAAGAATTAATTATAAAAGTATTTTATATATTTAGGAGATTTTGAAAGGAAAGAGCATTTGAATACAAGTGTGACAAAGCATATCTTAGAATGGAACTATATTAGTACTAGAGATGGACTTGAAAATTACCTAGTTCAGTTGTCTCATTGTACACATGGGGAACTGAATCTGTTACTGCTCAGTGGAAGGCTGATGAGGTATCGTGTTACCTGATATGTGTTAGGTCACTTATTTTGTTGCATGACTCTCTTGCCTCTGGATGCCAGAGCAGTTCTTTTTTACCCCAGTTTCTAAGTTAATTAGCTTGACTTTCTTGAGTTGTAAACAGAGATTCCTTCACCTCAATCAGAGTTACAACAGAGGGACATGAAAATACCTGAGTAAGAACCTGAGCGTGTCTTATCTTAGAGATCATGGGCTTGTTTGTTTGCTTTTACTTGAGCCGTTTTAAACTTTATTTTTTAGATTTACATACAGAAGATGCACTCATTTTGGGTTATCACCCTATGAGTTAACTTGTCTAGTTGTGTACCCACCACTGCAGTTAAGATACACAGCAGTCCTGCTACCCCAGACCATGCCTTCATTCTGTCCCATTGTGTCCATGCTCTCCTCCATCTCAAATGCCAGAGAAGCTCTCATCTATTCTTGGTCCCTAAGTTTTTCAAAAGTGTCATATAAATGGAATCATATATCATGTATTTTTTTTTAATCTTGCCTCTTTGACTTAACCTTCTTTGAAAACCATTGATGATGTTGCATGTATCAGGAGCTGCTTTCGACATGTGCTCAGGTTGGGTTTGCTGCCTTGTATGGCAAATGTCTATTAATGTTATAAGAAACTGTCCAGTTGTTTTCCCGGTGGTTGACTATTTGTTTTCCCACCTGCCATTGCAGTTTTAGTTGCTCTGAATCATCAGCAGCAATTGAAATGGTCAGTTGTGCTTTTGTTTTGTTTTATTTTGAGAACCTTGTTTAACATAATTACTTAGTTTTAAAGTTTGGAGACCATCTACCTTTGGGATGTGGGATTGTCATGTTTACAAATTTCACATATGCGACAGTGAATTTGTGGGTCTTATACTTAGAAGTAAGATCTTAGACAGCTATCTTGCTTGAAGTGAAGTGAAGTCGCTTAGTCATGTCTGACTCTTTGAGACCCCATGGACTGTAGCCTATCAGGCTCAGCCGTCCATGGGATTTTCCAAGCAAGATTGCTGGAGTGGATTGCCATTTCCTTCTCCAGGGGATCTTCCCGACCCAGGAATCGAACCCAGGTCTCCCGCATTGCAGGCAGACGCTTTATGGTCTGAACCACCAGGGAAGCCCTTGCTTACTTGTTTCCTTATGTATTTGTTTATTTAATTATTTATTTACANCTTCTCCAGGGGATCTTCCCGACCCAGGAATCGAACCCAGGTCTCCCGCATTGCAGGCAGACGCTTTATGGTCTGAACCACCAGGGAAGCCCTTGCTTACTTGTTTCCTTATGTATTTGTTTATTTAATTATTTATTTACATTTGCATGCTCCAGTTGATTCACATTATTTGCTGAAAATTTTATGCTTTCTCAAATCTACTACCATTTTACCTTCTTCAGAAATCTTTGAGTATATTTATGTGGGTTTATTTGTAGATTCTACTGTTTTATTGATCTGTGTTTCTATCATTACTCCACTATCATACTGTAATGTAGTTTCCTAGTAAGTCTAGAAATCAGATAGTGTGAATCCTCCAATTTTATTCTTTTCTTTGGAAATTGTTTTGTTTATTCTCATTCCTGTGCTCCCCATATAAATTTTAGAATCAGCATATCTACAGAAATCCTAGTCAAATATTAATTGAGATTAAATTTTATCTATAGAGCAATTTGAGAATTGACATCTTAACAATGCTCATTTCTTTAAATCCAGGAACTTGGTGTATCTCTCCATTTATTAATACTTTGCCTACGTTTGTGTGAGTGGTATTACTTTAAGAAGAGGAAAGGAAGAAAAAACAAAATGAATAAGAAACTCACCATTTTAATAGGTTTTCTTCACATTTTGATTCTCTGCCAGTCTGCCTACTAGATTTTACTTTGCACCGTCCTTAGGTAGTAGCTTTTTAATTCTTTCCAGGATGATTAGTTGTGATTAGTGGGAAATAGAGCCTGTAGTAGGCATACTCCATTTTGTTCGGTATTGAAAGTTCATTGGTTTTAGTTTTGATTATGATTATCTGTGTCCTTCTTGCATGGTGATGCCATGGACTGTGGAACACTCAGAATTGACTTACTTTTTTTTTTTTTTTTCATTTTGAATAAACCAACTCTGAAACAACTTCTTGAAAGTAGGCTTGTAGGATGGGTATAAAAAATATGTTTTCTACATGAAAGCTCAGAGCATTCATTCTGGGGGCATGAGGACCCGGGAAAAAAAGGGTAGAACATAGAACTGTTCCTTCCTTCTATGTCCAATAGCATTTATTTTGACTCAGGAACTTCTTTTCTTGACAGTGTCTTGATGTGTCATTTAAAACTAAAAGAAATGAAAATTGGTGTGACAGTTAGCAGAATCACCAGGGTCTATCTGGGAGCATTTCTTAGCAGGCACTGCCTTGCTGACAAATAACAGGAGTTAGCATATGACTCAAGATCTCACAATATCACCATTTATTTAGCCCCAAAGAAAATACAATTTCCTGTGTCCTAACACATCTCAGCTGACTGATAAACCCCAGCACCTTCCAAACTGTGTTATCTCCCCTAAACCTTTAGAGGGCTTATGTAGCTTTATCTTCTAATAGAAATAATAATCAAATTTTCCATTTTATGTCTAAGAATTAGAAATCACTAAGTGTGTTCTCTCGAGCACACTATAAATTGTTTATTTATGGCCAAGTTTTTAGGCCATTTGTTACACAGAGATGTATAAAAATGTGTCCGATCCATTTTCTCTTCTCTAGTTATATAATTCATATCTTCAACTTTGCTTTTATTATAAATCAGGATGCTATGCCTGAGATCCTCAGACTAATTCTTTATTAAGAATTAGTGTGATGAAACAGTTCAAAGCACTGACTAAAGTAACACACTCAAGAAAATTTCACCTACAGTTATTTAATATACTTTTGTTATTGTTCAGTCGCTAGGTCGTGTCTGACTCTGCGATACCATGGACTGCAGCACACCAGGCTTCTCTGTCCCTCATTATCTCCCAGAGTTTGCTCAAATTCATGTCCAATGAGTTGGTGGCATATCTTTTGTGTAGGGGTGTTAGTCATTCAGTCTTGCCTGACTCCCTTTATGATATTAATATTCTCCTGTTAGAATATTTATTTGATTCTGTACTTCTCATTCAGAAGTCAGCTCCACACTGACTCCTAAATGAGATAAAAATTTGTATGTTTGTGAAACTAGGAAAAATATTTAAATTTTTTGCCAGAGGATTATACTTTTCCTATGAAACTGTTCAATGCTTTTATCAGGTAATATCTTGTAAGTCATAGCCATATTAGCATGTATAAATCTCAGCAAAGGTTGGAGAAACTCAGGGACTTCACAAAGACTGAAGTGTGTATTTTATCTACAAGAGTAATCAGATATGTGCAGAAATCCCATAGACTTACTTTATTGAACATTCATTCATTCATTCATTATTTTTGCCCTAGGACTGTGCTGGCTTTGAGGTTGCAGAGATGATTAATACTTGATTCTAGTTTTGTTTTTTTTAAGCCCTCAAGTAGGGCATTGTGAACTGATTTTAAAATAGAATGGTAATTATCCTTTTCAAATGAATTCTTAGTCCTTCATTTAGTCATTCAAATGAGGTTGAGAGAGCAGTAACATTGTAGCCATGGGCCTCTAAGGGAGAAAACATGTCACAAGATGTATGTAAGTGCTTTATTCATAATATATAGCTTGCCGTAGTTCACAGATTACATTTGAGTTGCACATTTAATTGTCATAATAATCTTTTGATAGATCAAGGATGTATTAAAAGCCCCATTTATAGTTAATGGAACTGAAGTAAAAAGAAGTTATGTAAATTTACGTCCTAGAAATAGTTAGGAAATGCTGGAGACTGTGACTCTTAAGACCAGTGCTCTATTTATAACAACCACTGTTTCTCCAAAGTAAGGAGACTTGTCTGATGATCCAGAATTTCTAAAATTCTAATGAAATACTAACTGAACTTATATTGTTTAGATAGGTAGGAAGCAATAAGTCTCAATATAAATGACACCTCCAGTAGGAAGCACACCTTGATTAGACAGATACAGATTTTCATATAAACTCTTATAATTACTACTGTAATTAATTGACCACTTTTTGCAATTGTATTTATTTACCACCAAAAGCAATCCTGAGTACCCTCTTTTAGAAAGACAAATTACTTGCTAAATAATTATTCCTTACCACTTTTCTTCCTGAGTGAGTGAAAGTCACTCGGTCATGTCTGACTCTTTGCAACCCCACGGACTCTATAGAATTCTCCAGACCAGAATACTGGAGTGGGGAGTTTTTCTTTCTCTAGAGGATCTTAACCCAGGGATTGAACCCAGGTCTCCCTCATTGCAGGCAGATCCTTTACCAGCTAAGCCATAAGGGAAGCTCTCTTCCTGAGTAATATATAGCAAATTTCAAAAGGATATGCTCTCTTCACTTTTGTACTTACTGTGGTGCCCATTGCATAGTATGGAGTTGGAACGGATTTAGTAAATTAATATTTGCCAATATGTGAATTTGACACAAGTTTGAGCAAGCTCCGTGAGTTGATGATGGGCAGGGAAGCATGATGTGCTGTAGTGCATGAGGTCGCAGATTCAAACATGACTGAGTGACTGAATTAAACTGAATTTGTAAATAGTATATGTTTATAGTATTTGGTTGGATATATTTTCTTGTGAATATTCAAGTGTTTCCTTATCTCCCAATTCCATTTAGGTACAAAATAGCCAATTTATTTACTTATTTTTTTATCTTCTCAATTTCACAGGATTATACCTTGACAATGTACTTTCAGCAAGCTTGGAGAGATAAGAGGCTGTCCTATAACGTAATACCTTTAAACTTGACTCTGGACAATAGAGTGGCAGACCAACTCTGGGTGCCTGATACCTACTTCCTGAACGATAAGAAGTCATTTGTGCATGGAGTGACCGTCAAGAACCGTATGATCCGCCTGCATCCAGATGGGACAGTCCTTTATGGCCTCAGGTCTGTAGTGACCATTTCAAAATTGAACTTTTCCTGAGCACAATACTTTCTGCTCTTTATTGAAGGGAAATATTGTGCTATTTTCCTGAGTCCTCCTTTAATTCTGCTGATAAGCTGTTAAACCTCCTATTCAATAGACATCTGAGAGCTTAGGGTAGCATGTTTACAAAGGGACTTTTCCCCGGCTAAGCCTAAGTTTTTTTCTGAATTATCTTCCAATATCAGCTGCTGATCCTAAAGCTGCTTTCTTTAAGAGGTAGGGATAAGCAATATTAAAATAGCTTACACATGGGGTTTCTTTAAAGTGGAAAAAAGTTATGAATGCCCAATACTTGTTTGAATGTGGCAGATGCTCTGTTTCCTGAATTGTTCCTGAGCTCTATGAAGTGAGTCTGGCCTTCCAAAGACACGAAAGCTTTCTGTGTCCTCTCACCTCCAAGGAGTAATCAAACTTGCAAATAAATAAAGCCATCATCTCATGTTTATTAATAGTGAATTGACACTATTAAATGCACTTTTATAGCAGAAAAGGATTGTGATGCTCTGCTCTCTTTGGTGGATAAGTTGTAAAATTTGAGTTTCGTCTATAAAAAGTTTATTTTCCTGGAAAATGATGAAGAAAAAAGATATCTGTCTTACTCTGAAAACATCTCAGGGTAAAGAATTCCTCTGCATTATTGGGGGGAAAAATGACATTTTGTAATGTTCAATGTGTCTGATATATTCTGTTTTACATGAACACTTGATGACTTTATCATAATGGTGATAATAATAATATTGTTATTCATTTATTGAACAAACTTGTCAGGGGTCAGACATTAGTTAGTACACTCCATGTGTTACAGTTATGATGACATGCAACAACCTCATAAGTTAAAACTGTTACAGTCTTTATTTCAAATGAAGGCTGGTATAGCTTGTCTAATATCACAGAGAAGTAAACAGTGAAAATGGGATGCTAGTCCCGTTCTAAGTTCAGAGCCAGAGCTCGTAACTGTTAGCCTAGGATGCCTCTCACTCTGGCATTGTTCCTATCTGTTACATTTCATTTTCATTATCTGCTGTATTCAGCATCCTGATTGGTTCATTGTCTTAGATCCTTATAAGCTAGCTTCTTTGTTTATCCTGTTTGTAGAGAGTATAGTATTTGTTTATCAAGGGAGGGAGAGAGTGAAGCAAAGACAGAACATGTTTGTACTTCATCAGCCATTGAAAGTAAAGAGATGGATTGGATACAGGCACTGCTCACATACAAGCCTTACGGAAAAAGGGAAACAGAGGAAAACCAAAACAAGTTAACTGGCAGGGCCTGCAGACTCTATCAAAGTGGCGGCATTTGAACGGACTTATGGAAATAATTGTCTTAGCATATATATTGTGGAATCCATTACAAAACATAAGGCATCACAAAGACTTTGATAAGATGGTGACCATATGAGCAGTGGAGGTTGTAATTCACATGTTTTAAGAGTTACACACAGAGAGAAGTCAGAATCCTGAAGAAGGCAGAGAGAGGCACAGAAATAAGTTACTAATTCAGCAGGGAGTGGCAAGTTTTGGCAAAGCATCTGACCCAGTGCTGGATGCATTTGCCCAGCAGGTCTTCACAGCAATCTGTAGAAATAATCTTGCCCTCTTCGTTTTTCCTGATGATACCCACATTTAGAACAGAGAACCAGTTATGTCCTCTGTTATACCCAGCATTGACAAAGCACCTACACTATAAATAAACTAAATGAAGATTGTCAATGAATTCTGAATGCACATATTCAAAGTCGAATGGGTGGGAAAAATCAGCAATCAGAATGTCTGGACAATTGAGAGGGAAAAGAGGGGGCCAGCACAGGTGATAAATATGGCTTCTTTAAGGCCATATTAAGCCAATAATCAGACAAAAAAGGTGGTGGCTGTTCATTCTTATCAAGACCAACTGGATGCCATTGCTGTAAATCATCATTCTCTCAGCCCTGCTTCCAACAAGGACTGTCAACATATGCAAGTTCCTGAACACATCTGATGTCCATAAAATTAACATTTCTACTTGAAGAAGGTTCATGGATTGTGATTGTTCTATCAGTTGTATAGTTAGTTCTGAATGTGAAATTGGTAAGAGGTTTTTCAGGACATTTGTATATATCTCTTTCCAGTTTTTAGCTGATAGAACAATTTATTTCATGGCTGAAATTTGATGCAGGCTGGATATCCCTTTTTAACAGCAGAAGTTTCATTTTTTCAATAAATAAGTGAAAGGAACTCAATTAAAATCACTACTGCTGGGTTGATTAAGATCTGCTTAATTCCTTCTGCTACTTACCTACCCCCTGACCTCAGTCCTTAGTTTGCTAAAATATTTAACTTGTATCTACGTTCAGTAGTGACTGACTTCCAACAGCATTTAGAATAGTAATAATATTAATATTAGTAGTTAGTACTCATTGAAGGATTTAGTCTATACTTGGCACTGTGCCAGAACATTCCTTATATAATTTCATTTAATATTAACTTTTATTCCTACAAAGTGGGCACTGTTGGTTTGTTGGTTGATTGGTTTTTCCTTCTTACATGAAGAAGCTCTGGAACTTGTATACCAAGTTACACAGCTACCCTGCCCGGGAAAGCATAATTGTTTGAATACAGAGATGTTGCTCTTTGTTATCATTCTGTCCTACTCCTTAGGTACTTGCAAGTGGAAGTAAAGAATAGTAGAAATCACCTGAGAGCATGCAAAGGAAAAAAAGGAAAGTAAAGAATAGTGAGATGGGAATAGCTTGCATTGATCCACAGATACAGACTTTGTTCTGATTGATAGAGTACGTCCCTAAAGAACTATAGTCCTGAGTCATCTGTGGAAGGTTCACTTTTAGGTTCTGAGATTCACACCAATCCCAGTTTACAAAGGTATGGTTTTTAGAAACCATAGAATGTAGAATGTGTGTAGAATGATGGGGCACAGAAAAGATCATTGCAGAGAAATCGATAAAGGCAAGGTTCATCAGTTGGAATAAGGAGAGCTGAAAGGCAGCCGTGAAGACCTAGATACAGAAAACTGGTAGGCTTTAAATATTAAGGCAGTGATGAAGAAACTGGGTAGAACATATCCTCTGGGCTGAATGTCATGCATGTTCAAGGCAAAATCCTTTAAGGATTTAAGTGTTTCTTCTGTTGAGATGTACAAAGATTGGCAGGGGTGAGGGGGCTAGAGGGGAAGGCATTGAAGTCATTCAGAGGATCTGAGTATGCCTCTTGTAAAGTTTCCTTAGTGAAATTTTTAGGTGTTAAAACATATTTAAGATAATGTAGTATGAAGAATATTATGTTTGTTTAATTTCATGGTGGGTATACAGGTGTTTGGGCTTCCCTGGTGATTCAGCTGGTAAAGAATCCACCTGCAGTGTGGGAGACCTGGGTTCAATTCCTAGGTTGGGAAGATCCCCTGAAGAAGGGAAAGGTTACCACTCTAGTATTCTGGTCTGGAGAATTCGATGGACTGTATTGTCCATGGGGTCACGGAGAGTCAGACATGACTGAGCAACTTTCACTTTCATTTTCATACAGGTGTTTGTCATGCTATTCTTTCAACTTGTCTTCAGGTTTGAAATTTTTTGTGTTAAAATTTGGAAAAGAAAAATGGCCTTGGCATCTCTGGTTCTATTATCTAGGGAATAGCACTCAAGATTTAGAAGTCTGCAGCCAGAGAATGGTATTTCTCATCTCTTAGAGGTAGAGAATTACCTATATGTGACATGTACTTTTAGTAGCTGTGTGTGAAAACAAGGTCATCTCACCGTAGAGGATGTGTACTCAGTGGGTAGGGTCCTTGATTCCAGACAACCAGGCTGTGATCTTCCTGATCCGGGGATCAAACCCAGGTCTTCTACATTGCAGGCAGATTCTTTACTGTCTGAGTCCCCAAGAAAGCCCTGATTGTTGTTGTTATTGCTGTTGTTGTAGGTTGGGCATTAACATTTTTTTATTCTGATTGGATTTTTGTTTCCCCATTGCCAAAAGAACAGATGAGCAGCTTATTCTGTCATTCTGTTACTCTTCAGGTTGATTATCATTTTAGAAGCACAAAGTTCTGATGCTGTGCAGAGACACAATTGCTCAGTGCAGCCAATTTCCTTAATTTATGGCAATAGAACTTGTGTTTTAGCTTGGGCTCTTGTCTTTGACCTCTTATTTAACCTTAAGCATCTTCTTCAGGTTTTAATTTCCTCATAAATAAAAAAGGTGGAGGGATAAATTATGTAATTTTAATAACCCAGTCATCTTTTGAATCAAATGAGGTTAATAAATATTAAAAAATTGATATTCTGACATTAGTCTGGAAAGTGAAATTAAATATTTGGAGTAGCATAGTAATTTGTAGATAATAAATATGTCACATTACTTAATATTTGATAAAGAAATGAATGCTGGGAATATTTGATAAATAAACAGAAGGCTAGAACAGAGAAAGCTTTAGCTATCAAGGTAGTAGTTTTATATTGTAGAAATTTACCCCAGGTATCTTTCCATGAGTCTTTGAAGACACTCCTTTGTCTTGAACAAAAAGAACAAGAGGAGCAGAAATGATAAAGTCAGTTGAAGAGAATGGGAAAGGTCTAGGTCAGACATGTCTAATATGAAAAAGGGAACTACTAAAATACTAAGAGGATTGTCAAACCATTTTGAGATCACAAAACTCCAGTAGAGCCAATTATCTCCAGCCATTGCTTTGGCAGCCTGAGATGAAGAAAAAGGAGGCTAGGTGCCTGATTTGAGACCCAAGTTGCCATGACAGCCTTTAAAAAGTATCCTGTAGCCACAGACCCACTGTCTCTTTTGTGGCATGTACTCTAATTTTCATGTAATCAAGCATTGTATATTTTCTCTTAAACCAGGCTGGAGGTAAGAATATTTTCTTGGGATTAGCCCAGCTGTAGAAGTGGTGACAACAGACTTTTGACTGTCTAGGAAGAAGAATTCCTAGCAATTTATAAAGCAAATATTTCAAATGGATTAATTATATTTAATTCCAAGATAAAATTTACCCAATCAAATTTTTTTTCAGAACACTTCAAGGAAAAATGGCATAGAAAATACAGAATTTCTGTTGATGAGTGCAACTAAAGCAAGTGAAAATCAGATTAATCTGGTGTTGACATTACTTCATAAAGAATGTTACATAGGTGTAATTTAAANAACAGTCAAGATGAAACTGCCCCAAGCCCTGGCTATCTAGCTGGTAGTGACCTGCTTTTCTTACAAAATTAATCTTGACTAGCCACAGGTCTAGGCAGGATGTGGTGTATCCTACCACAGCCATTATTTTCCTTTCACTGAAATAAGGATGTCCATTACAGATTTCACCCAGCTTTCCTCAGATCCAAGTTTGGAGATACCCAAACTGTTAGTTTCTAAGTTAGCTGCAAGAGGCACAGTTCCTGAACTCCTACTTTCTAAAGTCCTTAAAGTGAAAGTGGAAGAATTAGTTGCTCAGTTGTGTCCAACTCTTTGTGACCCTATGGACTGTAACCTGCCAGGCTCCTCTGTCAATGGGATTTCCCAGACAAGAATATTGGAGTGGGTCACCATGCCCTCCTCCAGGGGATCTTCCTGACCCAGGTATTGAACCCCCATCTCCTACATTGCAGGGAGACTCTTTACCATCTGAACCACCAGGGACTAAAAGCTCTAGTCAAATAGCAACTTTTCCAAAGGAACTTCTCATTGAAACCACACATTCACAAGTGGCACAATGGCCGATTCTAATATAGTCGCAAAGGTCTTCTGGAGCACCATTAAAGTGGGCACCAAATCTCCAGTGAAGCTCACTGAACGTTCATCCCAAAATGCCTAGAACTTTCAGAGGTCCCTTATGGGGCCTCAACCGGAGAATGGCCCATCAGGCTGTGACCACCCTCACAAAGACCTCAGAGAAAGCTGTGGTGGCATCCCTGTGGCCAACACAGTACCACATTTTGTGAGACTTGTTAAAATCTGATGTGGTTGCTGGAGTCATTTAGAAGATCCTAGGGAATCTAAGACATGCAAACTCGATTTTGGATTAACTGCAATGATGAGTGTGATTCAAAGTTGACTAGAAGGAAAACAAACACTTGATATGGTTTTGCAGATGATATATGCACATGGTCAGTGGAGCTTCCCACACCCTGTGCCACTCTTGCTCCCCCATCTTCCCATCAAATACCAATCAAGGCCCCCATGGGCCAGGCACTGTGCTCAGCACTGGGTATTCAACACTGAACAAAATAGTTCTTCATTCCCCAGACCAAAGAAAAACATTTTGGAAGCAAATTTCTGCTCCTATCATAACTTCCCCTTCCCCCACCATGCCTGCCCAGGAAATGCTGGCCTGAGAAAGGGACAAAACCTGGAGGCAGAATCACCCCACCAGGCCTACAACTGGGGTGACACTCTGCCTCTGCTTCGCTGAGCATGCGCCCCCAGACACATTGCCTCTCTTGCATCTGACACCACCCAGGTACCTGCTGCCACTGACTTGGCCTCTGGAATTTCGAACTATGAGTTCCCACTCCCATATCCAAAAAGCACACACTTCCATGTCCCATGGGACCTTTAACCACAGGGTACTCTTCCAAAGTGTCCAATGAAAGGGAGGGGGGCAGTGTTGCTGGGTAGTTTCCTCCAGCTTTAAAACATGGCTGCTGCTTCACTGATGTTTGTTCCGTCCAGAGGGGATGGTCTCTATCTCTTCCCACTGAATCTGGGCTGGCCTGAGCAACTCATAACCAAGAGAAAGTCCTGGAAGTGATGTTGTATGACTCCCAAGGTTAGGCCACAAAAGGCCAGAAAGCTTCCACCTCACTTGCTGGGACATGGGCTTTTGGAAGCCAGAGCCACCAGGTAAGAAGTCCCACACCCTGAGGCCAAGGAGAAGCCATCACAGGCATTCACAGGCATCCTGCTCACCAGTCCTAGTCTATGTCCTCCAGCCCAGGTACCAGACACAAGAGCGAACGAACCTTTGGAAGATTCTAGCCCCCAGCTGTTGACTGATCCCAACTTTTTTTATGGAGCACAGGCACACTGTCCCCACTATGCCCCTTGCAAATTCCTGGCCTAGACAACACATGTGGATGAGAAATCGTTGTCCACTTCCTCACATTTGGGGCACCTCATGATGCTGCCAGAGTAACTAGAGCCGATGGCAAAACCAATGGCCAGCCTATGCCTCTCCCCCATCCCCCAGCACAGTCTCCCTCAGGATTCTCTGCAGCAGCAGGAACTCTTCCCTGCTATCACATGAGATGAGACACAGGGTTCTTGCCCTCACTGCTTCTATAGCCTCCCTCCTCAGCACTCTGTTCCAGGCTGTCATTGCCGCCACTGCCCCACCCAAGCCTTAACTGTTAGTCTTGCTGCAAACTTCACTGCCTATGGGGCTGAGGGCTACTGCTCTGATACTATGGGATCCTGGAAGCTGCCAGACCCTGGAGGAGCAGGAGGGCCAGCCATCACCCAGCATCCCTTCTTTGTGGCTCATGCTCCTGGGCTGGAAAACTGATCCCATCCTTCTCCTTCCCAGAACAAGCTACCATGAACCAATTGCCAATGTATCCATGTATCCATTTTTGGAATGGGAGAGTTTGGTTAAATGCTCATTTTGGCCCCTTGTCAAATCCTGGCTCCATCATTTTCAAATTGTCTGACCACAGAGATACACTTTAACTCTCAAACTTCAACTTCTAATCTGTAAACTGGGCATAACAGTTCCTACTTCATAAAGTTGTTCTCAGGATCACAATGAGGGAATCCATGTAAACTGCTTGGCATGTAGTAAATGCTCAAATAAATTCTAGCTATTTTTAATAACACCTTCCCACGAAGAAGCATCTTTTGTGACTTACCCCTTGTAAGACTTGGAAGCTGTCGTTGTTGGGTGGTGGGTCTTGGTCTGGGTCAACACCAACTCTGTAAGTCATCAGGGAAAAAGACAAGGAGAGAAAAACATAGAGTGTTAGCTTGGACCATGGCAGCCAGGCCGGTTGAAAGCAGCGAAGAGGCTGACCACCTTCCCAAGGTGGAAGGAGTAGTTAGCTAAAAGAAGGGGAAGGCTGTCGTGCAGAAAGTTATGAGAAAGCAGTTGTACCACCCAGGGGTAGGCTGGGCAATCGATCTGTATGCTAACACCTTAGGCAAGGCCTCTGGGGAACAGTACAAGCAGGAAACTGTCTGCCTGTCTTTCTGCACCAGATGGTCCTAGGTAGCCAAAGGTGGGTCCTGCCTCTTCCTGTCTGCTGCTTCCTCCCTTCCACCTGACCTGAGAACTCACAATTTGAGATCAATAACTGAAGACAGAAAGAAAAAGCAAGGTGGCAAAATCCACTAATAATGAATTCCATGAAAGTACTGGGGTCATTGTCTTAGCAGCAACATACCAACTATTGCTCTATGCATCTGTTGATTCTTTAGCTCTGAAACTTCCTCATTTTAAGGCAGAGAACAGTAGTACTGATGACATTGATAATATGGGGGCAATGGAGGAGAAAACAAAAATGCCAGGAAACAGTCCTGGAATCCAGGAAACAGAGCTGGAGTTCACTTCTCCCTCCAGTACTGCAAAGAATGTGTGCTCAATTGCTAAGTCGTGTCTGACTCTTTGTGACCCCATGGACTGTAACCCACCAGGCTCCTCTGTCCATGGGATCTCCTAGGCAAGAATACTGGAGTGGGTTGTCCACTCCTGGAGGGGCTTCCCCAGGTGGTTCAGGTAAAGAATTGCCTGGCAATGCAGGAGACACAAGAGAAGTAGGTTTGATCCCTGGGTCTGGAGGATCCCCCAGAGGAGGAATTGCAAAGAATGGCTGGTATCATAAAAAGAAAACAAGAAACACAGCTTTCAGCACATCTGACCGGAGTTTGAAGAGAGCTGCCAAATGGCCCTGACCAGGGGTTTTATTTGTAGTCTGGAACCAGGGCACTGACTGCAATGAACAGACAGTGGATATGCAAAGCCCCATGTGTGCCTTATTTTCTCTCCTCTGCCTCCCACTTCTCCACCTGTGATGCCCAGGATAGATCTTGAGAAACAAGACTAATGCAAAGAAGGAATAGAAGACAACATAGATGTACCCCTTTCTCAAACGCAACCTCTACCCTGCCTTATTCCAGGCTTGCTGGGCACTAAGCCAAGGTTTATGCCCCCAGATGGAGGCAGGGAGGTACAGAAGGAAAGGGAACAGTTATCCCATATTTTGCTGAAGGCAAAGTTTAAAAATATAAGATGAATTCATGTATTCAGCAAATATTTATTGAGTGCCTACAATGCCAGATCTTATTCTGAGCACTTAGTTAAAACCTGTAATGTACCTGGCACCAGATTTCCTCCCTGGGGACCTGAAGTTTGATGGACTGTGAGTTAAATGGACTCTGTTGTGTCTACAGGCTACTTTTTGAGGCCCGGAGGCTTGGCCTCACAGCTGGACATTAGCCAGGGACTTTTGAGCATCAAACCTTTCAGAGACTTTCAGATGTGAAATTCATCCAGTTCTGAGGCACCAGGGCTAGCTACCCACAGAGGTCACACGAGAGAGCTTCAGTGTGCCTGAAGGGTCTGATGTACCAGAGGAGAAGTCATACTGAATTCCTAGCTGTTGATCTTTAACCCTCAGCGGTTTTGAGGGTCTCTTAATGAACGTTTCATAGAGAAAAGTCCTCTAAATGGTATTAGCCTCTGTAAGATCAACAGCTGAAGTCCAATATTAGGCCTTGTTCTGCGGATTCTGTCGGTGAATGGAGCCACTTCATGGCAGACTCATTTACTTAGATGAGTTTCCTAGTAAAAACTCAGAGAGGGTCAGAGCATGGGTTACCAGTAGTCTGTCTCCTAGACAGCCTACCGGAATGCCCAGTGACACAGCAGCCCTCTGCCTAACCATGGACAGGCTATTGTGGAGGCAGGAGCATCAGCAGTTCAGATCCACCCAGATCGTCTCTCCTTTCTTGATCACGAATTCTGAAAAATGTGCATTAGCCTTTGTAAGTGGCTTCCACACCAGTAAAGATAAAACAAATGGATTTTATCAGCCTAGATGAAATAGGAAGCCTCTGGGTATGAGAAAAGTCTTAAGTGCACCTTGTCCTACAATGAAGAAAACAAAGCCACACATAATAAAAGCTGCCAGATGAAATCTAGCCCCCTTAATTCTTTCCACTAACCTCTTCTAGGAGAAGAGAACCAAAATAAACTCTGTTTAATAAGAACTGCTTATAAAAACTAGTGTTAGTCGCTCAGCTGTGTCCAACTCTTTACAATCCCATGAATAATAGCCCACCAGGCTCCTCTGTTCATGGAATTCTCTAGGCAAGAATACTGGAGGGGGTTGCTGTGCCATCCTCCAGGGGATCTTTCTGACCCAGTCATCAAACCCTGGTCTTCTGCATTACAGGCAGACTCTACTGTCTGAGGCACCAGGAAAGCCTGCTTATAAAGACTAGGTTTGGACTATTTTCATTCAAGTCCTGGAAATGTAAGAGGAATTCATCTATTTAGCCTGTGCCCACATGGCCAGACCAGAATTCAAACAGTGGAGCACAAAACATTGGAAAACATTGATAAATTCACAAAACTAGGTCCATCCTAAGCTCATCTCAAACTTGCTTGACATTTTTGCTTGGGGGAACTTGAGAGTTATTCTAGATGCACATCATCCAGTAGACCTTTTTGCAATGATGGTGGTCTTCTAGATATACTCTGTCCAATATGGAGGCCACTGGCCACATGTGGCCATTGTGCAGTTGAAATGTGACCAACAGGACTGAGGAACTGCATTTTAACTTTTATTTCATGTTAATTAATTACAATTTAAATTCAAACAGACACGTGTGGTGAGTGGCTAATGAATTAGTGCAGTCTAATAAGTACTGGGTTGGCCAAAAAGTTTGCTTGCGTTTTGAAAAACCTGAACAAATTTTTTGGCCAATCCAATACTAATTCTGGCCATGTCTGTCTAGCATCACTGTTTTCTCTACAGAAAAAAATCACAACTGTCTGTTACCTTCTGCCACCTCAGTGATAACACCTGAGATTCTTGCTGAGATCCTGCAGAGACACAATTCTGTAGTCCCACATATATTAAACAAAAGTTTGCTTGAACTTATTACTCAGACATTGGAAAGATATCTCACTTCATCAGCATAGAAAAGAACACTGAAACTCTCTGAAAGTTCTTCTGTATAGACAATCATCAAAAACATGAGAAGAATAACAGGATTAGGAAATTACCAGTTTTTCACTCACAGGGTAATAATTGCTTCAAGCAAAGATCATCAGAGCATAACTTTACCAATGAGTAAAAGGCTGTTGGGACTGACTATTCATATGATGTTAAAGGCTTTCTTTAGAAAAAAATATTTATTTGGCTGCGTCAGGTCTTAGTGGTGGCCTGCAGGCTTCTCTAGTTGTGGTGTACTGGGCTGTAGAGCACACTGCTTCAGTTGCTCTGGGGCATGTGTGATCTTAGTTCATCAACCAGTTCAAACCCATGTCCCCTGCATTGCAAGGCAGACTCTTAATCTCTGGACCACCAGGGAAGTCCCTACAGGTTACTTGTTTAGTTACAAAGGGAAAACAGTGCTTTTACAAGTGGAAAGACCTGGAGTCTAAAGTGGTCAAATTTAACATCACTAATAACGAGGGACAGCTGGACAAGATGCACCACCTGATATGATGCAACAAAAAATGCATAACTTTCTTTTACGTTACTTTTGGCCAAAAATCAAATGATTCTCTATCTCTAGTCAAGAGGAAAACAAATCCGAAAATTCCAGATTGTAGAGCAGCAGCGGCCACAAGACTGGAAATCCCAAAGAAAGGCAATGCCAAAGAAAGTTCAAACTACCACACAATTGTATTCATCTCACACACTAGTAAAGTGATGCTCAAAATTCTCCAAGCCAGGCTTCAGCAATACGTGAACTGTGAACTTCCAGATGTTCAAGCTGGTTTTAGAAAAGGCAAAGGAACCAGAGATCAAATTGCCAACATCCACCGGATCATCGAAAAAGCAAGAGAGATCCAGAAAAACATCTATTTCTGCTTTATTGACTATGCCAAAGCCTTTGACTGTGTGGCTCACAATAAACTGTGGACAATTCTGAAAGAGATGTGAATACCAGACCACCTGACCTGCNAATGGCAACCCACTCCAGTATTCTTGTCTGGAAAATCCCATGGACAGAGGAGCCTGGTAGGCTACAGTCTATGTGGTCACAAAGAGTCAGACATGACTCAACGACTTCACTTTTCTTTCTTTTTCCAGTCTACTTCCGGAGAGGGCAACATGGGCTCCGGCAGTTTAGGCACTGACAGGCAGACCCTGGCAGTTGGAATCAGGCTGGTGTGTGCTTATGAGCTATGGGGAAGAATGCAGATGGGGCCCTGACATGTCTGTAAGTCCTCTGAGCTCCCTTCCCACCCATCTTCATCCATCGTAGTCTCTAGGGAGCCTTGCTTCGATAACTGGGCTGCACTGGACTCGCTTCAGGCACATCAGACCTTACGAAAGGGAAAGACCTGCTGCTGTCTCAGATGTACTTAGTGCTGTGCAGAGTTTGCTATGCTGCTCACAGAACCCAGGCCTAGTCAGCTCAATAGAGGTTGTTATTACAGGCCAAGTGTTTCTGTTACACTTTAATGGGGGGAGTCTCTGCCCTATAACCAAACACATATTCCTCAAATTCAAAATTTGCCACTGCTTCCTCCCCATCATACCAACTCAGTTTGGGAACTTCCTTGATGTTTCTGGCAACCTCTGAGACCAGCACCCTACTTCCTACCCTTGGTAGCTCAACTGGCAAACTATTCATCTGTAATGTCAGGAGACCCTGGTTTGATTCCTGGGTCAGGAAGATTTGCTGGAGACGGCACAGGCTACCCACTCCAGTATTCTTGAGCTTCCTTTGTGGCTCAGCTGGTAAATAATCCACCTGCAATGTGGGAGACTTGGGTTCGATCCCTGGGTTGGAAAGATCCCCTGGAGAAGGGAAAGGCTACCTACTCCAGTATTCTGGCCTGGAGAATTCCATGGACTGTATAGTCCATGGAGTCACAAAGAGTTGGACATGACTGAGAAACTTTCTATATATCTATTGATGTTTCTGGCAACCTCTGAGACCAGCACTCCCCTTCCCACCCCGGGGCTTCTCTGTTGTCAGCCTACAAGGGATTCATGTGAGTCTGAGCTTTGCCTAGCAGTCTTGAGATGCTCATGTACACTGGTAGAGAAATCAGGCAAGGAGGTAAGTCTGTACTTCCAAGAGGTTGGACTGAGGTGGCTAGTTTCCAGTCCACAGCTCCCAACAGGTCTCCTTGGGTGCTAAGCAAGAGGGTCCTTTGGTGAGACTGTTGCACAAGGATGGCACCCGAAGTCTTAACATGAGGGTGCATTGCCAGTCTGCAGGAAATACGGAGAACCACGCCCTTTTTAGTTCAGCCTCTGTAGCCTCAAGTCGAATAGTTGTTGTTGTTTTTAATTAAGCCATCAATCAGCCAAGTAACAAATGGTCATCAGGAAGCCACTGTTGGCCAAGCAGATTAGCTGATGCTGAAGGAAATACACAGAAAGAGTTCTAGCCTTTGGCAAGTTTATAGTCTAGATGAAGAGACTACACTGATAATGCATGATTCTAAGGTACTGTGACTTGATTTTTAGAAGAAACATACCAGAATTTTTACATGGCTAATTCTCCCTCACATGTTCCTGTATTAAAATATTTTGATTTTCAATTACATCATGTTTATTATTATCATTAAGCAGCTTTGCACAGAAACATGTTTATGGTAATTACATGGGCATGGCAGGGATGTGAAAATGACATGATTTTTCTCAGCTAAAACATAACCTGAGGTTCGTCTCCTTGATCACTAGACAGTGAAATAACTTTTTTAGTGTATGTGCATAGGGCTTGGAGATGCCATTAAGACAAAGTGCTAACAAGTGCCAAACCACCAGCAGGGCACGGAGGCACATCTCTTTCACCATTATTGGATGTTAAAATTTGACCTTGTATAGAACGAATGGTTTTTTAAAATTAATTTTTATTGGAGTATAGTTCTTTACAATGTTGTTACTTACATTTATTTCCCCCTTTTTGGATTTCCTTCTTATTTAGGTCACCATAGAGCACTGAATAGAGTTCCCTGATCTATACAGTAGATTCTCATTAGTTATCTATTTTATACACAGTATTAATAGTGTGTATATGTCAATCCAAATCTCCCAATTCATCTCAAACCCTTGTTCTCCCCACACCTCTTCGTGTCTATATGTTTGCTCTCTACTTCTGTGTCTCTGTTTTGCACATAAGATCATATACACCATTTTTCTAGATTCCACATATATGCGATAATATAAAATATTTAGAACAAGATATTTTTTAACTTCAGAAAGCCTAATTGAGGATGATTTTCTCTTTACACAGGGGAGAGCTGATTTCTAGAGATACAAAGTACCAAGTACCTGCAGTGAGCCAAGGAATTTCTATGTATTTCAGCTTCATACAACACAACCCTATTAGATCAATTTTGCTTTCCTTAATTTGCCCTATGAGGAAGCTATGGCTCAGAGAGCTGAGATACCGTGGTCTCTATCACACACATGGAAGTCAAGGCAGGAGTGAATGCTGGGCCATGGGACTCTGTAATCAGAATCATAGACCTGTTGCCTCTGCCCATTGAAAAGTCTCTCTAAGCAGGGGATGCAATTAATAGGAGCTTGTTTCTTCACTAAAGTATGAAAGAGCTATGCTGAAAGCCCTGCTGGATTTCATTTCCAGGAAAACCAAGGTGGACGTCTGCCAGGGCCTGCCACAAGTTGTCTGGCACTGCCCAGATGTGGAGAGTCAAGCGACTTTATCTTTGAGAGTAACAACCAAATCTGTGCTACCCATGTGGATTCAAAAACCCAAATCTAATTCTTGGTGTGAGATACAGAGCAAAGGAGAGGGCAAGAAATGTTCCAATAAAAGAACCAGTGCCGTGTGAATTTCATTTCTTAGAAAGAATCTTAAGAAGTCCATTCTTTTGTCTGCATTGTCATCAACTCTCTGCCTGCTGTGCTGGCTTTCTTTCCAATACCCCTTCCCCTCAATATGCATCGAAACTTCTTTCTCCTCTTTTGTTCAGTTTAGCAGGAAAGATCTTTGGAGCAGAAGGAATGGGCGCCTTTAGCAAGCTCAGATATCAAATAATTTTTCACCTCCCTGTAATTGAAATCACAGGATCGGGATTTGCTTCCCTCTGGCTGGCTCTTCTCTTGTTCTCTGGGATCACAGATGGAGTGGGGTGAGGGTGCTATTGACTCCCTACGGCTTGTCATCTGACAGACGGACACATCAGCCAGGAAGGGGTCTGACTCTTAGATGAATTCTTTTATCCTCAAAGGGGCTTCCTGCAAAGGAAACCATTAGTGTTTTGCTATCGGGTTTCTACTCCCCATGGTGTCTAAGAAACCATTCATTTAATTTTGTGACATTTTGAGTGGATTTGGAGAGCTAAGCCCATTTGAAAAGGCCTGTTCCTGTCTAGGAGGACAGAGGAAATGCAAATAAAATCCAAATGGCCAAACCCCCAGCAGCCTGAGTGTGGACCTGCCTGCCTCTCTCTTCAGCCTGAGTTACATGTTGTGGGTTATGTTCCAAATAGTTGGTGATGTAGTGGTACCCAGCCTCTTCCTTGGCCATGGCCAGGAACTGACCCCAGACCGTGAGAAAACTGGCCTGAGGTTCGATAGCAGAGAGTTTAAGAAATCTTCTGTCTTCAAAACAATGACACTACACACGATCCTTCCTAACTCTCATCTGGTGGATGAAGGTGAGGATGGGTATTAAGACGAAGAGCGTGTGCTCTGTCACATGCTGGCTCTGTCACCTGGGTAAGGTCACAGTAATGCTTTTAAAAGATGCAGCGGTTACCTGCCTGGTTGTCATTTTGAGATCAGAGATGAGATTGCTTATGTAAAATATTGGATGTAGTACTGGTATGCAGTAAAATTGCAGGAAATGCCAGATGTCACTATACTGTTTTCCATATTGCTTGTATGCTCATGGTAGCTATCCATGGTGACTTGTCGCATGCCCTGTTGGTTATCAGACCAGAACTGTCTAATAAAAATATAATGCAAACCACATATGTAACTTCAAGTTCTCTAGTAGCCACATTTATAAAAGTAAAAGGAAATGATAACAATTTTTGTCATATATTTAACCTATTCAAATAAAAGACTATTATCATTTCAACATGAAATCAGTATAAAAATTATTGAGATGTTTTACATTTTTTCCATCCTAAGTCTTTGGAATCCATGTGCACTTACATGTACAGATCATCTCAGTTCAGACGAGCCCGATTTCAAGTCCTAGAGAATAGAGCTAGTGGTTCCACTATAGGATGGAGTAGGCATAGGTTCTATTATCTATAACATGGGGATTAAACATACCTTGACATTTGGAAAAAATGTGTAACACCAATAAAGGCAATTCTTTGGTGATTTCCTGTTTTTTTTTTTAATTCAAATTTTTATTTCTTTCTGAGTCAATGTTAATGATTTGTATTTTTCTAGATATTAGTTTATTCCACTGAAGTTTTAAAATTCAGTACTAATCGTTTCAGTTCAGTTCAGTTCAGTTCAGTCGCTCAGTCATGTCCGACTCTCTGTGACCCCATGAATCGCAACACACCAGGCTTCCCTGTCCATCACCAACTCCCGGAGTTCACTCAGACTCAACGTCTATCGAGTCCGTGATGCCATCCAGCCATCTTATGCCCTGTCGTCCCCTTCTCCTCCTGCCCCCAATCCCTCCCAGCATCAGAGTCTTTTCCAGTGAGTCAACTCTTCACATGAGGTGGCCAAAGTACTGGAGTTTCAGCTTTAGCATCATTCCTTCCAAAGAAATCCCAGGGCTGATCTCCTTCAGAATGGATTGGTTGGATTGCCTTTAACCTATTATCTTTTGATCTTAAACAAATCTCCTATGTTTTATAACCTACATTGTTATATTCTACAATGCTATATCCTACATTGCAGTCCTGATTTCATACAATAAAGAGATGTTATGCCTGTCTAACCTTGAAAGGCACACGGTTACTCAAGAGAATATGCACAAGTCTTTTTAAGACTTTTTACACAAATTTTAGTGAATTTCTGTCTGACACAGACTAGTAACTGTCCTTTGTGTTCAGAGACAGGAGGCTATGGATGGTTAGAGCAGGTCTGGAAGCAGAGTTGAAACAGAAGCCAAATGACCATGGGCTGAGGTGCCTAAGGGAGCCAAAGATGTAGAAACAGGGAGTATTCTGAAAAGAGGTTCAACTAAGAAACAATATATGGACAGCTGGGGGTGAGGGAGAGGGGGTGTCCAAGATTGAGAAATGACTGGCTATGTGGCAGTCAGGCTAACATGGCCTCCTGATTCTTGTCCACCCATATCTGTCCTTCCAGAGTGAAACCTCCCCAAATCTGGACCCAGGAGATCTCCCCAGATACAAGCTCACGTGGCAGTTTGCACTTCTCTTTTGTAGTTCTTCCAATATTTGTCATAATATACTCATTCTGTAAGCATCATATATCATCTGTCTCATTCACTAGACCCTGAGCTCCATGAAGGGGGTGGGGTCATGTCTGCCTTGTTTTCCAGTAAGTTTTCTTATACCTGTCATAGTGGGTGGCACCTAGGAGGCTCCCAGTAAATATTTTTAGGTGAAAAATAATGTAAAAATGCACTTTATTTTTGATTTTGTGTTAGACGGGAGATAATTGTAGTGGGTGAGGAAATAAACATCAGCTACAAAGAGGTTGAAGCTATCAGAGAGTATAATTATTACAAGATCCTTCATAAAATGGGATGAAATGGGACCAACAAGGAATACAAAAGGGTAATTATGGAGAGGAGGAAAAAAGAGACACTCATCTTTTGGAGAGGATTAAAAAACTGCTGTAGGGTTTCTAAGTGAGAAATTAGAAATTTAGACCAACTGTTTCCTGATAACCTTGCCTTGATGAAATGGGAGGAGAGGTGGTTGAGGGGAGTAGTGAGGTTGGTTACTGAAGAGAAGCGGAAAGGGAAAAAATGGAGAAGGACAAGTGGAAAGGTCAGTGATGGGCCTGGGAATTCAGCAGAAGATGGAGAGCATGGGGGAGGCTGTCTCAAGCCCCTCAGCAGCTCAGTTGGAAGAGAAGGTGGATTATGAAAAGCTCCTTGGGGGATATCAGAGAGTCAGGTATATACAGTGAAAGATTAGGGGAGCAAGCACAGCTAGGAGTTGGTGAGAGGATTTAGAGGGTGAACCCTGGATATAGACTGAACAGGTGAGAAACTATGCCAAGAGGCTGTGATTATGGGAAGCATCAAGGAACAGAAGGATGTGGATCAGAGATGTGAAGACTGGAGTTTAAACTTTCACAGGTGGAGTTGTTCGCAGTGATGGCTAGGTTTCTGGAGTGAGCAGGAAGGTAGGTAGCTGATGGCAATAGAAGTGAGAAGGAGCCTGGGGTGGTTGTTGTCCTGACCACTGAGATCCTTGGCATGACTTTACACTGTGTACTAGAGAGAAAAATTCAGTTTTCATGTCTTGATGACCATGTCAGTAGGGAAGGGGTTTTCAGGTAACAGAAATAAGGAAGGATGGAGCTGGAAGGTCATCTGTGAACCAGACTTTTGTCCTTTGTCCCTCTTGCTGTCTATCAGTTTCCCATCAGTGACTCCGGACCATGAACTGTGTGTGTAGGGCCTGGGTGGTTTCATGAAGATCTGCAGTGAAACTGCAAAGGCCTTTTAGTTACTTGCTCACAGATGGGAAAGTAAAAGAACTTTGCAAACTTAGCCAACTTACTTGAGGATGATAAAAATCTTAAGGGAAAAACTATTTGGGATGTAGGTCAAAATATCTTCAGATTAATCAGATAGTCCCCAGAGGCTTGGACAGCCTGTCAGTAAGTGACTGAGACATGTGAAAGATCCCACAGTAGCTTTGGAGAAGAGGTGAGGTGATTGACAGACACAATCTGTTTTCTCTGAAGGATCTGGTTTTTAGGGCTGCAGGCTCATGTCTCCAGGGAACGTATGCTTCCATTGATGAATACAAGAGAAAGGAGTGATCCACTGAAGCCTGGCACATGGTCTGCTACTGCCATTACTTGGGAAGTCAGTTGGCCCTCTGACCCTAGTTTCCTCATCTGGAAAAGGAAGCTGGTGGTCAACCTGGAAGTTTTCAAACAGCGTTCCAGTTAGAAAACCTGGGGCATGTTTCAGCGCACCTCATGGCTCTTGTTCTCACCTTCTTGGCTATCAGATTCTTGATCTCATGGTCCCAGCTTTAATATCTATCTTTGGCAACTCATTTGAGCCCCTGCTTGGGCTTTTTGGCTCTTGTTTCACCACTCAGCTCTTATCTATACTCATATTCCTAATGTGAAGATACCTATCAGCCTCCAGAAATTGGGTCCCTTCTCTTTTTCCAAAGGAACCTTAGACACCCCACCACCGGAATACCTCTGAGTCTGTGGAGTGGTACTCAGCTGAGAACTGGGCAGTACCCCTTCCACACCCAGTCCTTACCTTCCTGCTAAGATGTCTGTTTACAGGACCACACCAGGTTATGTTCATGTGTTCATGAGGGTAGGTGAGCTCAGCATCTTCCTATTCCATCATCTTGACTTCCACCCCCTCCCCCAGCCCCAAATCCATGGTTTTAAAGGACAGCTCCTTCACCTTTGTCAGAAACGGTCATCCTCCCTGTGGGAGATTCTAGGTCTTGCCACTGATCCTTTCCTTCTCTGTTTGACTTTGAAGCATTCCCTATTTACTAGCATCTCTCATGTGAGACAAAGAGAGAAAATAAATGCCATAGGTTCGCAAAGTTGCAACTAGAAGATGAATAAGTTCTGGAGATCTAATGCATGGCATAGTGATTATAGTTGGCAAAACTGTATCACATACTTTAAAACTGCTAAGAGACTAGATCTTAAATGTTCTCACTNCCTTTAACCTATTATCTTTTGATCTTAAACAAATCTCCTATGTTTTATAACCTACATTGTTATATTCTACAATGCTATATCCTACATTGCAGTCCTGATTTCATACAATAAAGAGATGTTATGCCTGTCTAACCTTGAAAGGCACACGGTTACTCAAGAGAATATGCACAAGTCTTTTTAAGACTTTTTACACAAATTTTAGTGAATTTCTGTCTGACACAGACTAGTAACTGTCCTTTGTGTTCAGAGACAGGAGGCTATGGATGGTTAGAGCAGGTCTGGAAGCAGAGTTGAAACAGAAGCCAAATGACCATGGGCTGAGGTGCCTAAGGGAGCCAAAGATGTAGAAACAGGGAGTATTCTGAAAAGAGGTTCAACTAAGAAACAATATATGGACAGCTGGGGGTGAGGGAGAGGGGGTGTCCAAGATTGAGAAATGACTGGCTATGTGGCAGTCAGGCTAACATGGCCTCCTGATTCTTGTCCACCCATATCTGTCCTTCCAGAGTGAAACCTCCCCAAATCTGGACCCAGGAGATCTCCCCAGATACAAGCTCACGTGGCAGTTTGCACTTCTCTTTTGTAGTTCTTCCAATATTTGTCATAATATACTCATTCTGTAAGCATCATATATCATCTGTCTCATTCACTAGACCCTGAGCTCCATGAAGGGGGTGGGGTCATGTCTGCCTTGTTTTCCAGTAAGTTTTCTTATACCTGTCATAGTGGGTGGCACCTAGGAGGCTCCCAGTAAATATTTTTAGGTGAAAAATAATGTAAAAATGCACTTTATTTTTGATTTTGTGTTAGACGGGAGATAATTGTAGTGGGTGAGGAAATAAACATCAGCTACAAAGAGGTTGAAGCTATCAGAGAGTATAATTATTACAAGATCCTTCATAAAATGGGATGAAATGGGACCAACAAGGAATACAAAAGGGTAATTATGGAGAGGAGGAAAAAAGAGACACTCATCTTTTGGAGAGGATTAAAAAACTGCTGTAGGGTTTCTAAGTGAGAAATTAGAAATTTAGACCAACTGTTTCCTGATAACCTTGCCTTGATGAAATGGGAGGAGAGGTGGTTGAGGGGAGTAGTGAGGTTGGTTACTGAAGAGAAGCGGAAAGGGAAAAAATGGAGAAGGACAAGTGGAAAGGTCAGTGATGGGCCTGGGAATTCAGCAGAAGATGGAGAGCATGGGGGAGGCTGTCTCAAGCCCCTCAGCAGCTCAGTTGGAAGAGAAGGTGGATTATGAAAAGCTCCTTGGGGGATATCAGAGAGTCAGGTATATACAGTGAAAGATTAGGGGAGCAAGCACAGCTAGGAGTTGGTGAGAGGATTTAGAGGGTGAACCCTGGATATAGACTGAACAGGTGAGAAACTATGCCAAGAGGCTGTGATTATGGGAAGCATCAAGGAACAGAAGGATGTGGATCAGAGATGTGAAGACTGGAGTTTAAACTTTCACAGGTGGAGTTGTTCGCAGTGATGGCTAGGTTTCTGGAGTGAGCAGGAAGGTAGGTAGCTGATGGCAATAGAAGTGAGAAGGAGCCTGGGGTGGTTGTTGTCCTGACCACTGAGATCCTTGGCATGACTTTACACTGTGTACTAGAGAGAAAAATTCAGTTTTCATGTCTTGATGACCATGTCAGTAGGGAAGGGGTTTTCAGGTAACAGAAATAAGGAAGGATGGAGCTGGAAGGTCATCTGTGAACCAGACTTTTGTCCTTTGTCCCTCTTGCTGTCTATCAGTTTCCCATCAGTGACTCCGGACCATGAACTGTGTGTGTAGGGCCTGGGTGGTTTCATGAAGATCTGCAGTGAAACTGCAAAGGCCTTTTAGTTACTTGCTCACAGATGGGAAAGTAAAAGAACTTTGCAAACTTAGCCAACTTACTTGAGGATGATAAAAATCTTAAGGGAAAAACTATTTGGGATGTAGGTCAAAATATCTTCAGATTAATCAGATAGTCCCCAGAGGCTTGGACAGCCTGTCAGTAAGTGACTGAGACATGTGAAAGATCCCACAGTAGCTTTGGAGAAGAGGTGAGGTGATTGACAGACACAATCTGTTTTCTCTGAAGGGTCTGGTTTTTAGGGCTGCAGGCTCATGTCTCCAGGGAACGTATGCTTCCATTGATGAATACAAGAGAAAGGAGTGATCCACTGAAGCCTGGCACATGGTCTGCTACTGCCATTACTTGGGAAGTCAGTTGGCCCTCTGACCCTAGTTTCCTCATCTGGAAAAGGAAGCTGGTGGTCAACCTGGAAGTTTTCAAACAGCGTTCCAGTTAGAAAACCTGGGGCATGTTTCAGCGCACCTCATGGCTCTTGTTCTCACCTTCTTGGCTATCAGATTCTTGATCTCATGGTCCCAGCTTTAATATCTATCTTTGGCAACTCATTTGAGCCCCTGCTTGGGCTTTTTGGCTCTTGTTTCACCACTCAGCTCTTATCTATACTCATATTCCTAATGTGAAGATACCTATCAGCCTCCAGAAATTGGGTCCCTTCTCTTTTTCCAAAGGAACCTTAGACACCCCACCACCGGAATACCTCTGAGTCTGTGGAGTGGTACTCAGCTGAGAACTGGGCAGTACCCCTTCCACACCCAGTCCTTACCTTCCTGCTAAGATGTCTGTTTACAGGACCACACCAGGTTATGTTCATGTGTTCATGAGGGTAGGTGAGCTCAGCATCTTCCTATTCCATCATCTTGACTTCCACCCCCTCCCCCAGCCCCAAATCCATGGTTTTAAAGGACAGCTCCTTCACCTTTGTCAGAAACGGTCATCCTCCCTGTGGGAGATTCTAGGTCTTGCCACTGATCCTTTCCTTCTCTGTTTGACTTTGAAGCATTCCCTATTTACTAGCATCTCTCATGTGAGACAAAGAGAGAAAATAAATGCCATAGGTTCGCAAAGTTGCAACTAGAAGATGAATAAGTTCTGGAGATCTAATGCATGGCATAGTGATTATAGTTGGCAAAACTGTATCACATACTTTAAAACTGCTAAGAGACTAGATCTTAAATGTTCTCACTAAAAAAACAAAATGATACTTATGTGACCTGATAGTTGTTGTTATTCAGTCACTAAATTGTATCTGACTCTTTGCGACCCATGAACTGTAGCATGCCAGCCTCCTCTGTCCTCCACTATCTCCCCAAATTTGCTCTAATTCATGTCCATTGAGTCGGTGATGCTACAGAGGTTTTAGTTAATGCTATGGTGATAATCATGTTGAAATATATACGTGTATCAAATAAACACACTGTATACCTAACACTTATACAATCTTATATGTCAATCATCTCAATAAAAAATAAAAGTAGTAAAATAGAGAAAAATTATATTGGACAGGAATATCTGAGACTTGTGGCTGTTTGTGTCAGACTTTCCCCATCTTGCCTGCACATTTTTCTGGCACATCCAGAATGATGCTTGTTTGGTCCAGTACATTTACCATATTTGCACTGTGGTTGGCACACAGCTGTGAAAAGAGGATGTCATGCATTTTTTTCTAGGCTAGGAAAAAAAAAAAAGGAATGCAATAGATTCCCTTGTCTTTTTGTTAGTAAGCAAACAAGTAGTTTGGCAATTTGAAAACAAGCCCTCAACATTTGGTTCAGACTGTCCATTTTGATAGTTTTATACTCTATATGATTCTCATTCCTTTTTCATCTAGTTGAAGTCAGTCCTGCTGTAAGAACTAAATATATATGTATATACGGATACATATAATAAATAGCATATATAATAAATATTAAATATAGTTTAAATTTATTGTAATAGTTATAAACATAAATAAATATTTGTGCTTATAAATATAAATATTTATCCATACATGCTAAGTCACTTCAGTGTGCCGCACTGTTTGCTACCCCATGGATTGTAGCCCCCCAGGCTCGCTTGTCCATGGGATTCTCCAGGCAAGAATACTGGAGTGGGTTGCTACTTCCTTCTCCAGAGGATTCTCTTGACCCAGAGATCAAACCCAAGTCGCCTGCAATGCAGGCAAATTCTTTATCATCTGAGCCACCAGAGAAGTCCTCTGGGAAGCCCTAAATATTTGTAAATAAATATTTATGTCTATAAATGTAAATCAGTGCTTATATTTATAGATAAATACTTTATATTTTTATAATATTTATATTATAATAAACATATTGTAACATTTATTTATATAAATAAAAACAAAATGTATTGTATTTTATATTTATATAGAATATTTATTTGTAAATATAAAATATTTATATTGAAAACATAAAATAAAAATATTTGTGATAGTTAAGGTAATAGAGCTTATGAATACTTAGTCAAGATGAAGAGGATATGAACTTTTCAGGCAGATGACACCTCAGGCACTGCGCTTTGCTATGTTACCTTATTTAATCTTTTCAACAATCCCATGAAGAAGTAGTAGTCACTCCTTTTAAGATAAGATAACTGAGTTTGCGATTTGAAATAACTTGACAAAGTCTACAGAGCCAGTGGGAGGTAGAACTAGAATTTGAATCTGGTCAATTTGCAAAGCTTCTAGCCATTCCACAGCATTATTCACAGGGAGACCACCAATTAGTTACTTGCTGTCCCCCAGGAGGGTGACTCATGCTCAGACACTCTCCAGGCAGGATGACGTTTGCCCTCTGTCATTCTNAGAATTTGAATCTGGTCAATTTGCAAAGCTTCTAGCCATTCCACAGCATTATTCACAGGGAGACCACCAATTAGTTACTTGCTGTCCCCCAGGAGGGTGACTCATGCTCAGACACTCTCCAGGCAGGATGACGTTTGCCCTCTGTCATTCTGAAGAAGTCTCTGAGATGGTGATTTTGCCTTGGAATTTTCCAAGGATACCTGAGAATATTCTAATATGGGGAAGCATAGTCAATGCCACCCTCAACTGTGGCTTTGGGGACTGAAACATCATTTTCCTGTTGCTCCTCCAGAAGAAATTTTAGGTTGAATTATTTGATAGTCCTGGGACAGAAAGGATGACTCACATGTTACATTAGTTCACATCCCTAGAAGAGGCAGCTATAGTTGCATAATATGCATCCTACCATCTTGTTCCCATTCTTTAACTTGGGTTGAGATCTTTCCATGCAGTAGTGTCTGAAGAGAGCAGCCGTGATGGTTCAAGGAAATGTACTCTTTGCCAGTAAGTCAATGTAGGGGAGTAGTTGAGAGATGGTCTGAAAGGGTTGGGACAGGCAGAAGATTCTAACATTCTTTTTGGCACATTGATTCAAATTTCTTGCCATTTGATGAGCAACAGGTTGACTGTCTCCAGGCTGAAGTCTAGCCTTCTGTATAGAAGTAGCTGCAATTTGAGGTGGTCCGAAACTTCTCAAATGCCCTCAGTCAGGAGGAAAGTGTCTGCTGTTTCTAACCTGGGTATTTTAATATTAAGCAAAATATACAAGAGTTTCCTTAAGTATTACAGCACCCAAGCAGGCATTGGAAGAAGATCTTCCATATCATTCAGGAAAAAAAATGTTCTCAAATAACTTATTTGTTTAAAATATACTGTATGATGGTCCCGAGACTTAGTCTTATACCACACTAGTTATGTGACTTCTGCTGTATAATAAAAAGAATACTCTGATCAAAAAATGTGAGGATCTAAAATCTTCTGTATTCTACAGAAGATTAAGCTGCTGCTGCTAAGTCGCTTCAGTCGTGTCCGACTCTGTGCAACCCCATAGATGGCAGCCCACCAGGCTCCCCCATCCCTGGGATTCTCAAGGCAAGAACACTGGAGTGGGTCGCCACTTCCTTTTCCAATGAATGAAANAGAAAATTAGAGATACCAAGGAAACATTTCATGCAAAGATGGGCTCGATAAAGGACAGAAATGATATGGACCTAACAGAAGGAGAAGATATTAAGAAAAGGAGGCAGGAATACACAGAAGAATTGTACAAAAAAGATATTCATGACCAAGATAATCACGATGCTGTCATCACTCACCTCGAGCCAGACATCCTAGAATGTAAAGTCAAGTGGGCCTTAGAAAGCATCATTAGAACAAAGCTAGTGGAGGTGATGGAATTCCAGTTGAGCTATATCAAATCCTAAAAGATGATGCCGTGAAGGTGCTGCACTCAATATGCCAGCAAATATGGAACACTCAGCAGTGGCCACAGGACTGGAAAAGGTCAGTTTTCATTCCAATCCCAAAGAAAGGGAATGCCAAAGAATGCTCAAACTACTGCACAATTGCACTCATCTCACATGCTAGTAAAGCAATGCTCAAAATTCTCCAAGCCAGGCTTCAGCAATATGTGAACCGTGAACTTCCAGATGTCCAAGCTGGTTTTAGAAAAGGCAGAGGAACCAGAGATCAAATTGCCAACATCCACTAGATCATCGAAAAAGCAACAGAGCTCCAGAAAAACATCTATTTCTGCATTATTGACTATGCCAAAGCCTTTAACTGTGTGGATCACAACAAGCTGTGGAAAATTCTGAAAGAGATGGGAATACNAAGTCTGACACTGTTTCCACTGTTTTCCCATCTATTTCTCATGAAGTGATGGGATGCCATGATCTTCGTTTTCTGAATGTTGAGCTTTAAGCCAACTTTTTCACTCTCCTCTTTCACTTACATCAAGAGGCTTTTTAGTTCTTCTTCACTTTCTGCCATAAGGGTGATGTCATCTGCATATCTGAGGTTATTGATATTTCTCCCGGCTAGGTTGATGCAAAAGTAATTATGATTCTGGACCCTGAATTTTAAGTCATTATAACTAGGCTTAAATATATCTTTATTAATCAAAATAGGAACCATTACAATCAACACTTTTTTGCCGATGAGAACTAAGTTTGTTTATTCCTGTAACATAAAAATTCATGTTTCAGGATTTGTTGAACTCTTGGAAAGCATTTTCTGCCTCCTGTTGGATATGGAAGTATTTTCACTGCAAAATGTTGTTGAGATGCCTGAAGACGTGGTAGTCGGTTGGCTAGAAGTTAGGCAAATATGGCAGATGAGGCAAAACTTTGTACTCAGTTTGTTCAACCTTGAACGACATGCATTTAGGCATTGTTGTGGAAAGGAATAGGATGCTCTCTGTTGACTGATACTGGCTGCAGGTGTTGCAGCTTTTGGTGCATCTCATTGATGTGCTGAGCATACTTCTCAGATGTAATGGTTTCACAGGAATTGGGAAAGCTATAGTGGATCAGACGGGCAGCAGACCACCAAACAGTGTCCATGATCCTTTTTTCATCCTATTTTGGCTGTGGGAAATGCTTTGGAGCTTCTTCTTGGTCCAACCACTAAGCTGGTCATTGCTGGTTGTCATATGAAATCGACTTTTCATTGCACATCACAATCAGATTGAGAAGTGGCTCACTGTTGTTGCATAAAATAAGAGAAGATGACACTTCAAAACAATTTTTTTGACTTGAGATCAGCTCATGAGGTACCCTCTTATCAAGCATTTTCACCTTTCCAGTTTGCTTCAAATATCTAATGACTCTAAAATGGTTAGTATTGAGTTCTTAGGCAACTTCTTGTGTAGTTGTAAGAGAATCAGCTCGAAGATACTCTCAGTTGGTCATTGTCAACTTCCGATGGCCAGTCACTGTGCTCCTCATCTTCAACGTTCTAGTCTCCTTTGCAAATTTCTTGAACTGCACTGTGTGTTCATTAGCAGTTCCTGGGCCAAATGCTGGTTGGAGTTGTCTCCATTGCCTTATGACCCATTTTGAACCTGGGTAAGAAAATAGCTCAAATTTGCTTCTCATCTAGCATCATTTCCATAGTCTAAAACACTTGTAAATAGCAAATAATAACTTACTACCAAAAAACATAAAGCATGAAATGCACATTAAAATGATGTATCACATAACCACATTTATTTAATAATGTATTCTAGTATGAAATGGCAAAGTTCAGCAACACAAAATTGAAATTACTTTTGCACCAACTTAATATTTATTTAAAATAGAAGTCATTGACTAGATTTCAAAAATCTAATGAATAATTACTCTGATCAGAGAATCAGGAGATCTGCATTCTAATCTTACATTTTAGTTCAGTTGCTCAGTCCAACTCTTTGCCACCCCTATAGACTGCAGCATGCCAGGCTTATTTAGTGGTTCTTATAATTATTCCTTTAAATTATTTCTAAATTTCATTTTAGCTCAAGTCTTAATATGTGTGATCTTGTAATCTATAGCACATATACTTTAAGACTCCCATGTTATTTTATATAAAGCAGTATTTAAAGTGATATTGATGTACTTTAGCAATCATAGTTATCATCTTGAAAATAAACCTCCTGATTCATTAAGAAAGCAAAAACAAAATTATTGCATTCAGGTATACAAGAAAACCTGAATTATCCACTAATGGCATTTTTTGTGAATGTTAAAATGTATATATTTATTAAAATTTGAAATCTGAATCCCAACTGGACTGCATATTATTTATGCTAAGTCATTAACATTATATCTTAAGGATTTTAGCACATTGTTAAAACTGTTAAACAAAAACAAAACAAAACCCGTTTCCTGTTATATGATGTTACATAATTATTGTTAAACAAATTTGAAACCCTTAATTCTACCACCTAGAGTTAACCATACCTGTACCTTGCTTCATACTCTTCCAGATGTTTTTCTCATAAAAAGCATATAGGTAGTTTATCATAAAACAGATTCATGTTATACATACGATTTTGTGATCTTATTTTTTTCTTTAACAATGAATAATTTTTCTATAGCAATAATTATCATGTCAATAAAGCTCTGCTGACTATCATTATTTAACCATTATGAGACACATTTGGGATATATTTCTTTATCCAGTATAGGATATGGTTTGTGGTTTTGATATAAGGTGACATATGTGGTTATTGCTATAAAATGAAGGGCTACTATTTCAAATTTACTCACTATTTTAATGACAAGCAAAGCGTTTTCCAACACAATTTATAATCTCGAACTTGTGCTGTTGTATCTTATGGTGCCATTGTTTAAATAAATGGCTCAGGAGATGTACTGATACAGATTAGGACAGTTGTTATGGAAGGACTGACTTTCTTACTCTTCTGACCCATCTAAAAATAGCTGTTTGTCTTTCGGAATGAGGGAGGAGCCCTTGACTTCATATGTCTATACACCTCCCATATGTAACATTAGGTCAGAAACATGTCACTTCTGATTAAAGGTTCACATTCTTAAAGAAAGATTCAGCAGGAAGCAGAAGGTAATTCAACCACCTCCTGCTATGTATGTTCTGTCATTGGGAAAATGGCAAAGGATAATGTTAGCTTGTAATGGATTTAGACAGGCAAGGTTTATTATTTTTATCTTCTCCCTCTACTCCTAAAGCTTTACCACAAGATATTAGGCAAGTGAATAACTGAATAGCCATCTCATACTGAAATATAGTACACTAAACATTAATATATCAATTTTTTACTTGATTTCTTAATTGGTTTAATTCATTTTCATAGATATACTGAGTGAATGCATTTTTTCAAGAGAATAACAGAGATTTTTAGTAAGAATATTGGTTCTTTGGGCCAGGATGTGAGACCCTGTACTCTAGATTTATCAGTCTTCTAAGTAAGAAAAAAATCACCTTAATCTACGTCTTCTTCTATGGGAAGAAAAGCATACATCCCCCCTAAGAGCTGAATTTAATTTAAAAAAGTTAAAGCCTTTTTTTTTTTTTTTTGGCCATGCGTATGGCATGTTGGGCTTCCCAGTTGGCTCAGTGGTAAAGAATCTGCCTGCCAGTGCAGGAAACACAAGAGATGCAGATTCGATCCCTTGGTCAAGAAGATGCAACCCACTAGGCAACCCAACCTAGGAATGGCAACCCACTCCAATATTCTTGCCTGGAAAATTCCACAGAGGAGCCTGGTGGGCTGCAGTTTGTGGGGATGTGGGGAGTTGGAGATGACTGAGATGTCATCTTATGTCAATGGCTTCTTGTTGTTGTTTTTAATGTGCTAAGTTGTATCCAAATCTTTGAGACCCCATGGACTGTAGCACACCAGGCTTCCCTGTCCATCACCAACTACTGGAGCTTGCTCAAACTCATGTCCATTGAGTCAGTGATGCCATCCAGCCATCTTATCCTCTGTTGCCTCATTCTTCTCATCCTCAGTCTTTCCCATCAGTAGGATCTTTTCCAGTAAGTCAGCTCTTTGAATCAGGTGGCCAAAGTATTGGAGCTTCAGCTTCAACATGTTTTTCCAATGATTATTCGTAGTTGGTTTCCTTTAGTATTGACTGGTACGATCTCCTTGCTGTCCATGATACTCTCAAGGGTCTTTTCCAGCACCATAGTTCAAAAATATCAATTATTTGGTGCTTTACCTTCTTTATTGTCCAGCTCTCACATCTGTACATGACTACTGGAAAAACCAGTTTTGACTAGATGGATCTTTGTGATGCCTCAGCTTTTTAATGAACTGTCTAGTTTTGTCATAGCTTTTCTTCCAAGGAGCAAGTGTCTTTTAATTCCATGGTTGCAGTCACCACCTGCAGTGATTTTGGAGCTTGTGGGATGTGGGAACTTGTGCCCCTTGCATTGGATGCACACAGTCTTAACCACTGGACCACTAGGGAAGTCCCTGTAATTAATTTATAAAAGAAATTGCTTGACCATCATTTTCTATATAAATAAAATTATTTATATTAAAAGTGATTTTTTTAGAAGTAATTTCTCTCATCTTCAAGTTCACCTTCTAAGAAGAGAGAGACTCAGAGAGGGAGGTGATGGGGCCAAATGTCACACAGACGATTGATGGCAAAGCACGAAGCTGATCTCAATTCCCTGACTCCTAATCCAGCACTTGCTATTGTTCCTTCTGTTGCTGGAGTCATTTGGTGATTTGTAGTCATCTTAGTCTGACTCATGTCAGCAAATATTAAGTAAAATCCAAGCCAAAAATAACAGAATCAGAATTACACCATTCTTTAGACCTTAGAAATACATACTTGAGGCAGTGTGTATTTAGCAGTCCTGGGAAATCATCCAGGATTTTTTTTTGCTGCTGTATTTTGCTGATTTTTAGATAACATTTAAAGAGGAAAAGAAAATCTGCCCAAGTTTTTCTCAAATATTACTGACTCATCACATTCCTGACTTCCTACTTTTGCATTCCAGTCCCCTATAATGAAAAGGACATCTTTCTTGGGTGTTAATTTTAGAAGGTCTTAGAGGTCTTCATAGCACTGTTCAACTTCACCTTCTTCAGCATTAAATGTCGGGGCATGGACTTGGATTACTGTGATATTGAATGGTTTGCCTTGAAAACGAACAGAGATCATTCTGTCGTATTTGGACTGCATCCAAGTACTTTATTTCAGACTCTCTTGATGACAATGGTGGCTAATCCATTTCTTCTAAGGGATTCTTGACCACAGTAGTAGATATAATGGTCATCTGAGTTAAATTCACCCATTCCAGTACATTTTAGTTCGCTGATTCCTAAAACGTCCATGTTCACTCTTGCCATCTCCTGTTTGATCACCTCCAGTTTGCGTTGATTCATGAAACTAACATTCCCGGTTCTTATGCAATATTGCTCTTTACAGCATTGGAACTTGCTTTCATCACCAGTCATATCCACAACTGGGTGTTGTTTTTGCTTTGGCTCCATCCCTTCATTCTTTCTGGAGTTATTTCTCTACTAATCTCCAGTAGCATATTGGTCACCTACCAACCTAGAGAGTTGATCTTTCAGTGTCCTATCTTTTTGATTTTTCATACTGTTCATGGGGTTCTCAAGGCAGGAATACTGAAGAGGTTTGCCATTCCCTTCTCCAGTGGACTACCTGAGCTGCCTCTTGAGAAATCTATATGCAGGTCAGGAAGCAATAGCTAGAACTGGACATGGAAAAACACACTGGTTCCAAATAAGAAAAGGAGTATGTCAAAGTCATATACTGATTGTCACCCTGTATATTTAACTTATATGCAGAGTATATAATGAGAAACGATGGGCTGGAGGAAGCACAAGCTGAAATCAAGATTTCTGGGAGAAATACCAATAACCTCAGATATGCAGATGCTACCACCCTTATGGCAGAAAGTGAAAAACTAAAGAGTCTCTTGATGAAAGAAAGAGGAGAGTGAAAAAGTGGGCCTAAGTCTCAACATTCAGAAAACTAAGATCATGGCATCTGGTCCCATCACTTCATGGCAAATAGATGGAGAAACAATGTAAACAGTGGCAGACTTTATTTTTGGGGGCTCCAAAATCACTGCAGATGGTGACTGCAGCCATGAAATTAAAAGATGCTTTCTCCTTGGAAGAAAAGTTATGACCAACCTAGACAGCATATTAAAAAGCAGAGACATTACTTTGCCAACAAAGGTCCATCTATTCAAGACTGTGGTTTTTCCAGTGGTCATGTNTTCTGAAGGAGATCAGCCCTGGGATTTCTTAGGAAGGACTGATGCTGAAGCTGAAACTCCAATACTTTGGCCACCTCATGCGAAGAGTTGACTCACTAGAAAAGACTCTGATGCTGGGAGGGATTGGGGGCAGGAGGAAAAGGGGATGACAGAGGATGAGATGGCTGGATGGCATCACCGACTCGATGGACATGAGTCTGAGTGAACTCCGGGAGTTGGTGATGGACAGGGAGGCCTGGCGTGCTGCGATTCATGGGGTGGCAAAGAGTCAGACACGACTAAGCGACTGAACTGAACTGAACTGAAAGCCTTTTGGGAATCATTTAAAATATTTATTTATTCAAATTATCAAACAATTGTTTTTCTCTTCAGTTGAATATTGGGAATTTTATATACCTACAAGGAGAGGTAAATAGATGGTGTCCTTTGTTGTTAGCCAGCAAGCAATTAAAACGTCATTGTGACAAAGAAAGAGCAAAAGTTGGATATCATCCAAAGTATGCTGGACTTTTCGTGCAAAGTAGGAAGGAAACACAGACTTTTAAAGTCACAGGAAACTAACCGCTCAAGTTGGAATAACAGAAGCAACCTCTGGTAACTGGCTAACACAGCAACTGTGTGTCATGGTGGGTGTGAGCCTGAGGCCCAGGGCTGGGGTTTCTGCTCTCTGTTCTCATTGAAAGGTGGGAAACATGATCAAAGGATGCAGAGAAACCAAGAGCCGGTGCCCTGTGCTTTGTATCAGCTGCCTGGTCCCGGACAAAAGCATTTTGATGTGTTTTTATAAAAGAAGCCAAATTTCCACTCCTCACAACAAGACGTGAAAATTCAGCACATGCTAACATGTTCAACAATTTCACTTTCAGATCAAAGTTCACGCATCCCAGATCATCATCTTTAATACGTGGAGGCAGCCATCTGCTTGCAAAAAAAACAGTGGGACCCGTTCACACCAGGCCAGCATTTCCCAAACTGCATTCTGCAGATACCTGTAAAAACAACAGTATTCTCAGGGCCATGGGACAGGAAACACTGAAAAAGGCTGGGGGCAACACAGTGAGGGTAATACAGCCCACATGCATATACCCTGGGGAAAGCGGCTGGCAGATTTCAACAGTGAGCATGAGAAACATTAGCCCAAAGCCAGTTTTGAGAGGGACTTACCTGGTGGTCTGGTGGTTCAGACTCTGTGCTCCCAATGCAGGGGGCCCAGGTTTGATCCTGGATCAGGAAACTCTATAGAAAGAGTTCACATGCTGCAACTAAGACCCAGTGCTGCCAAATAAGTGAATACTTAATTAAAAAAAACAAAACAAAACAGTTTTCAGGAAACAAGCCTGACTTGCTGCAACTAAGACCTGGCACAGCCAAATAAATAAATAAATATATTTATTTATTTTTTAAAAAAGGATTCGATGTAGATTTGCTTTTACTCATTCTCTTCAGGTTGCGTTTTTGACTCAGAATTTGTCTTTCATCAATTCCGGAACACTTTTAACCAAGATTTCTGTTATTACTTCCTCCCTTTACTTCTCTGTATTTACTATTTCTGGCAAAGCAATTAAACAATAGTGTAAATTTCTCACTTGTTCCTATGTCTTTCCTAACACTTCTTATGTATTTTCCACATCTTTGTCTCCGTAGAACATTTACTAATTTTCTCTTTAGTTGTATCTACTCTACTTAACTGATCTTTTGAGTTTCAATTTCCAATTATTCCATTTTTCATTTCTAAGAGTTCTATTTATTTTCAGTGTTCTTGGTTGTTTCTGATAGCCTCTTATTCCTTGGTCACTGTTAATGCCTTATTTTGTTTATTTACACATTTCATTTTTGGCCCCTACTAATATCTGCAGAGTTTGCAGGTCTGACACTACTGTTTACTACTTTAGCCAGCTAGTTCACTGTGGCTTATCTCCTCGTGTGCTAGTGAGTTTAGATTGTGAGTCCATGTTCCCTCAAACATTAGCACTGAAAGTTGAGGTTTAATGTGTTTTCTCCAGAGATGTTGGATTGATTTCCAGGGCCTGGGGTGTGTTCTCAACCTAGGATGACCTTCAGCTAAGTCAGGATTATAGTTATGGGAACTCTACCCTGGGTCCCATTTGGGTTTTCTGGCCCCTCCATCATATCCGAGGTCAAAGCAGGAAACTTCCTTGTCACTCCCATCATTTTCTCTTAATTTTTAAACAACCTTTTGGCCAAGTCTCCCAGCATGTGGGGACTTAGTTCCTGACCAGAAATCGGACCCCTGCCCTCTGCATTGGCAGTGCAGAGTTTTTAACACTGGACCACCAGGGAAGTCCCTACCTTGGTTCTACTCTTCATTAACAGTGTCACCCCGCCAGGACCCAGTTTTACAGACAATTTTCAATCCAACTCCTGATTCTATGTCAGCCATGGGTTTTGGATCCCACCCCTGCGCCTGGGAAGACTGGGATGAGCAGACAACCCAGGGAATCACTGGTTTCCATTTGTACTATTTCCCTGGAGTGGAGTTTCCTTACCACTTCAACTCATGTTATCTGTCAGTTTTGCAAAGCATTTTTTAAAAAAGACATGTTTTTACATTCTATCCAGCATGTTGTTGTTGTTCAGTCACTAAGTCATGTCCAACTCTTTGTGACCCCATGGACTACAGCATGCCAGACTTCTCTGTCCTTCACTATCTCCCAGAGTTTGCTCAAACTCATGTCCATTGAGTCAGTGATGCCATGCAACCATCTCATCCTCTGTNCCATCTATTTCCCATGAAGTGATGAGACCAGATGCCATGATGTTCGTTTTCTGAATGTTGAGCTTTAAGCCAACTTTTTCACTCTCCTCTTTCTAATCTGTCATATTTGTGAGTAATGTTGTATAATTTCAGCCATCTACTTTGGAATATTTAGGGGGTTTCAGCTTTTTGCTATTTTAATGTTGCTATTAACAGCTTTTATGTTGATTTTCCATTTTTTAATTATAATTTTCTGTATTTAGATTTGATCATGCACTCCTGTGATTAAAATTCTGTCCTGAAGAGAGGTGATGATTTGAGAGAATGGCACTGAAAAATATACATTACCCTATGTAAAATAGATAGCCAATGGGAAATTGCTGTACGACTCAGGGAACTCAAAGCTGTGCTCTGTGACAACCTAGAGGGGTGGCATGGGGAGGGAGATGGAAGGGAGGTATAAGAGGCAGGGGACACATGTATACCTATGGATGACTCCTGTTTATGTATGCCAGCAACCATCACAATATTGTAAAGTAATTATCCCCTAATTAAAAATTTTAACAAAAGGAAAAAAAAAAAAACCTCTCCTGACTTGTAGATTTTCCAAAATAATTGTTTGTCCTTTTCATAAAGAAAGTGAAGTAGTATTTTTAAGCAGAGAGAAACATTCTTTAAGAGTAACTACTGCTATGCTGTGCTATGTCCAGCTCTGTGTGACCTCATACACTCTAGCCCTCCAGGCTTTCCTGTAGACGGGATTCTCCAGGCAAGAATACTGGAGTGGGTTGCCATTTCCTCCTACCAGGGATCTTTCAGATCCAGGGATTGGACCCTTGTCTCTTGTGTCTCCTATGCTAGCAGGCGGATTCTTTACCACTGAACCACTAACTGGGCTTGCTATAAAGTGTATGAACATTTTGAGGCTCTTAATGCACAGCATCTGTAACTATGCACTGTAATAATAATAGTAAACTGTTCTGTGATCTAGTTAGGGAATGGGACATTTTTGTTGATCAGACCAGAGAGGCAGTATGGAGAGGACCCTGCACGGCTTTGAACTTGAAGAGCTAACAACCTGACTGCTAATTCCTTCCTTCAAAGTCATCTGGTTTCACTGGGCCACCTTTGCCTTCCAGGCTCAGTGGTAAAGTGGTTATGATATCTCATGTACCTACATACATAGCTGCCTGAGGCACTTAGTTTCTATCAGATGATGAAGTGTAAAAACAAAAACGTCATTTGAGTAATTGGGGTGTGTGTGTGTGTGTGTGTGTGTGTGTGTGTGTTGGGAGTGAAGCAGATGGGGGCAGTAATAGGTAAAATGAGATCTGAAGGAACACTCACAGTTAATTAGGTGACGATTATAGAGAACAGAGGGGTAGGGATGACAGGTAGAGGGAACGACAAGTAGAGGAAAAAGTAAAGGAAGAGACATCAGTTAAATAATTTCAGAATGGCTGGAGCATGAATTGTGAGAAAGTGAGCTATGACAGGTGAGATATGAGTTGGAAAGGAAAGAAGGGTCCTTGTTGGTAATATTCAGGAGTTTGCATTTTATCTATAGAGAAAGGATGCCATTAAGAATTTTAATCAGGGGGGTGCAATATCAAATGTGCATTTATTCATCCATTTTATGACTCAAAAAGTAATTTAAAATATTTGAATTTTTAGAACTTGACTACAAAGAGCATTTATCATTGCACTGAAAAATCTTCTGAAATATTTGTTATAGAGTATCAGTTGATAATATATTAATATATATCATTCTTACAGTATAATACTAAGTTTTTCTCAGTTCCAAAGGAAATCTGGGTATACTTCCTGCCTAGATTTACAATGCTTTCCCTAATATTTAGTAAATTATTGCATTGGATCTCTTTCTTATGAAATATCACATGCCTACTGAAATATACAAGACAAGATGGCTGAGACAGTTCAGTAATATTTTCATCAAAATAAATAAATATCAAGTGTTTGAAGAGAGATTTGACATATGTTATAAAGAAATCTATAACCTCTTCTAAGAAATATAACCTTTTTCATAAAGGACTGACATAAATGCTGATACTTTTATTTAAGCGTATAGGAAGATAAATTATTACTTTATATTTTTTCAGTATTTGAATATTGGCAGAAAAATGCTACATGGTTCTTCTGATAGGACATAATCTATAAATGTACCAATGAATATTTCTAGGATCAATTTCAATGCAGTCAAAAAATATTTAGTTGGTAAATAATCAGAAATTGGTTTGATGAGGACAATTAGGAAAAATAATAGTGAGCCTAATTCTTGCTGTTTCTTTGTAACCAAAGGTGATATTTGTCAATGAATTACTGGAAATTCCATGCAAATTAGTAAAATTAATTTTTCCTCCAACCCCTTGGATGTTATAACTCACTCTTTTCTTAATATATACCCATGGATGAAGAAACACGTGATATTTTTTCCCTAAAGAACTTAACACATAATACCTACTTAATATATATGTTTCTTATTTTCCAGCTTCTTGTGTGCATTTTGGTTTCTAATTACCCCACATGCACAGAGCCCTGAGCCCCTGAGAACGCATCATGGTAGAGCCCTTGGCACATTATGTCAGATGATTTTGCTTCTCTCATCCCCCTAAACTGTAAATGTAAATCTCAGACTAATGTTGAGCTCAAAAAGCCAGATGCAAAACAGAGTGCACTGTAATATTCCTTTTTAATTTTTTAAAGTTGTTATTGAAGCATAGTTTCTTTACACTGTTGTGTAGTTCCTAATGCACAGCAAATTGAATTAGTTATAGGTATACCTATATCCCCTCCTTTTTAGATTTCCTTCCCATTTAGGTCACCGCAGGGCATTGAATAGAGTTCCCTCTGGTGTACAGTAGGTTCTTGTAAGTAATCTGTGTTATACATAGTAGTTTTTGTTGTTCTTGTTTCAATTTAGTCACTAAGTCATGTCTGACTCTTTTTGACCCTATGAATTGCAGCCCACAAAGCTCCTTTGTCATTTGCTTTCTCCCAGAATTTGCTCAAATCATGCCCATTGAGTCGGTAATGCTACCAAACCAACTCTCATTCTCTGCCACCCCTTTCTCCTTTTGCTTTCAGTCTCTTCCCAACTTCAGTTCTTTGCCAGTGATTTGGCTCTTCCCATCAGGTAGCCAGAGTATTGGAACTTCAGTTGCAGCATCAGTTCTTCCAGGGAAGGTTCATGGTTGATTTTCTTTAGAATTGACTGTTTTGCTTCCTTGCAATCCCAGGGACTCTCAAGAGTCTTGTGCAAAAGGAAAGTATAAATATGAATTTGCTGTTCTAGATGGCAAAAATTACATTACTTTTGATATAAAAAGTCATCATACCATCCATGTATACAAAAAAATGATTGCAGTATTTTTGCAGTAGTATTTTTAATAACTCTAATTTTTCCTTTTATGTCACTAAAAAATATTTCACCATTTTCCTGTTGCTCTCATTCAGAGTCTTACAACAGACTGTGATAGTGATGGTAAGAGCAGGTATCATATACTACAATAGATTGTAATAGTGATGGTAAAAGCAGGTACCATATACTGAACACTTAGGATTTGCAAGTGATTGCACTAAATTCCTCATGGACAGTACATCGTTTTGTTTTATTTTTCATCAGCACAGCTATAAAACATACCTTTTTATCCCATGTTACAGAAATGGAAACTGAGAAAAGAATTAATAACATCCACAGGGTCCCGGAGCTGAAATACCAGGTTCAAAGGTGAATCTAAAATTGTTCCATGCATTATCCCACTTCTTTTCCAAAAATGTTAAATGTGTGTCTTTTGGTGTCACAGTTGTAAATCCAAGAGAACTCTCCTGTTCTGTTACAAATCTTGCTTATTTCTCCAACTCATTAACTTTCTTGAAAATTTTCATTAACTCATTTCCTCAAACTGTGAAAACTGATTTTAACTCACAATTCTTCTATCCTGTAATGCATCATGAATGCAGTTAATCTTAATACCATGTCTAACTTGTCCTTTCTTATTCTTTACCATGCTCTGAAATGTTTGCTGACCTATATTATGTGAATGGTAGGCTAGTTTGTTAGCAATTTATTTGGCTGTTACCGGACTTTTAACTTATACTTCTCAGGGAAGTTGAAGTTGACCATAAATGCTCACATCAGAACATCTGTTCCTAATCATTAAATCATTTTTCCTGACTCTCTTAGATAGTGTTTAAAATCAAGTTTCAAGACATTATCCCTCTTACTTGAGTGTGATAGCATGTCATCAAGTTATGCAGTTCTGTATTATCACCCAGCAACTGTATGCTAGACATCATTATTTGCCTTTTAAAGGCAAGCAAACTGACCTCCTCAAGTGGCATAACTAGGCAATGGTGAACACTAGTGAGTACATCAAGGTCTGAATGGCTGAGTAACTCCCCAGAACATATTCTTTCCTCTCTACTGCACGCATATCAAGAAAAGAGAATGCACACTCATACTTGCTTATTTTATTTTGACTTGTGTTTGTCTGCTGAAAGTAAAAGTGAAAATCACTCAGTCGTGTCCAACTCTTTGTGATTCCATGGACTATACAGTCCATGAAATTCTTTAGGCCAGAATACTGGAGTGGGTAGCCTTACCCTTCTCCAGGGGATCTTCCCAACCCAGGGATCGAATCCAGGTCTCCCACACTGCAGGCAATTTCTTTACCAGCTGAGACACAAAGGAAGCCCAAGTATAGGGANATACTGGAGTGGGTAGCCTTACCCTTCTCCAGGGGATCTTCCCAACCCAGGGATCGAATCCAGGTCTCCCACACTGCAGGCAATTTCTTTACCAGCTGAGACACAAAGGAAGCCCAAGTATAGGGAATGGGTAGCCTATCCCTTCTCCAGGGGATCTTCTCAACCCAGGAATCTAAGCGGGGTCTCCTGCATTGCAGGTGGATTCTTTACTGACTGAGCTATCAGGGAAGCCTGCGTGTTCATCTGTTATTTTGTTTCATTTGAGGTTGTAATGAAAAATGATGTATTAGTGTAATGAAGGTTGCACTGAAACCTCCCAATTGTCCTGTCTCTAAGCATGTGCTCACCTTGTTCCATGCCAAGTGGAATGAAGCCTTAACCTCCAGTGAGTTCTACTTTAATCTTGGATAAAGTTTCCATTGGTTAAGACCCTAAAACTACCTATAACTCACTGTGTCAATTATAGTAAATCTCTGCATGTCTTAGAAACTTGCTTTCCTCATTTATAAAATCACATAACATCAAGGGCTGCCTTCCATCTGCCCTCAGGACATACCAATTCAGACAAGCATTTTATTTGACTAGCATTGTACTTTTAAAAATTAAGAACATTTCATTTTAAAATGTGTATTTCTATTTCTAAATGTCAGAAACCTGAGTTGAGCCTTAGTTCCCACATGGCAATGATCAGCCAAAGTTAAGACATTGATACCTTGTGTGGACAGGGTATTTTCTTTTTTTTATTTGACCCCGATTCTCACCATTTCCTATTGCCTTATGTAGAGGCTACTCCTCATAGTACAGATGCCATAAACCTGACACTCTGGGGAAATGAGTTTGTGGCTTATCAATCAGATTTAAGTAGATTATAGTATTAGCACTTTGTTTCATAACGTCATATCGTGCTCTGCAGTTCTCAATAGATAAAATATAAATTAGTTGGCCTGAAACTTAAGGTCGTCTGCTGTTTGCCTTTATCCAGCCTTCACCCTGTATAAATCTTAAGTTTTCCTACCACTCAAGTTGCTCTGGCCAGTTGACCCTATGTCCTGGCTCTGGGCACATGCTCATGTTGTTCTCTGCTAAGTAGAAAACCCTCCCTACATTCGATCTAGCAAAGTCTTTCCCATCCTTCATCACCTAGCTGGTAACTCATTCCTCCACAATGACTACTTCAGCTTCTAGTTATCTCCCTTATCAGAGATCTTATAACACAAATTATTCATGCTTAACACATATGACTAATAATAATAAATATAAAAAGGTAAAACTATGTGCTTATTTGGAGCTAAAGTTTGCAAGAATGCTTAGTCTATGATAATCAATTATTATATATTGTTTAAGTCCTTACATCCATTCTAAGTGGTAGTTGCTCATATTGTTGTTATGCTATTAATAGTATTAAGGCTCAAAGAGATTTTGCCTTTCCTTTACTTGCTGGAGTTGTATTTCAGGTTGACAAAAGTAATATCTTCACAGGCTCCTCTGCCCATGAAATTCTCCAGGCAAGAATATTGGAGTGGGTAGCCATTCCCTTCTCTAGGTTACCTTCCCAACCCGGGGATCAAACCCGTGTCTCCTGCATTGCAGGCAGGTTCTTTACTGTCTGAGCCACCAGGGATCTCAAATAATACCTTTCTATATCAGTTTATCTTGTGTATTGTCTTTGATTTTAAGGTTCTTAAGGTCAAAGACTATATTAAATATCTTCTACAGGGCTTAGTAAGCACCATGCAGAATGTAAGCTCTCACTGTGGATAAACTAATATTGGTCAGCACCTTTATTGACATTCAGATATATTACAGTTCAGGCTCGTTGACACAGTGATGATAAACTTGGAAATTTTAGGTTTTTGAATCTATATATTATCCAACTCAATATCCTGATACTCTCTTCAGCTCCCTAATGGTAGCTTAAAAATTAGCAGACATTAGCTTGTTGCATTGTATTTCTCTCACGGACGGTATGCATTTGGTAATTATTAGTCTATTCTTTTCCTGTGAGAAAAAGACAGTCTAATATGCTTTGGGGACGGGAACTTGTAGGGAAGACAAGGAAGCTATTGAGAAAGCAAATATGAAGTCAATTGTGTCACAGTGATATAACACATCTTAATCACTTAAAAAATAATTGCTCTGGAAATAATTACTCATTAGTGACATTATGGGGTTACACTACCACAAATGCTTAACTAATGTGAACACTGAGCATGAAGATGATAACCAACATTTACTGTTGCATCCCAGTGCTCTGAGAACAGTCCTAAATAATTGTTAGTAATTACCTGACAGAAATACATCTTTACCTGGCCCTGGATGTCGTTAAGCATGCGTTGCAATACTTGAATGTTTATAGGCTATATTATACCTCTTCAGTTATTTAATTACATTTAGCAACTCTTAACATTATTGTCTGTTTTATTAAGCTAAAATCCATTACAAGCCAAATTATCAGAGGTACGCTCAGGCTGCAAGGGATTTAGGCATTTGCTTTAGTTGCTGGAAATTAAAGATAGAGGCTGCTTTGGTGAACCAGAAAGTACAGACTTGTCACCTAAACCATCCTAACGTGCTTGGGCCCCTCTCTGTCACCCTGACAGATGAGCCTCTTCTTTACACATCATTTCCAGAAAGGGAAATCTACCATTCACCCAGGGAGCCGTTTCATGATTTTATAGCCTTCACTATCAGCCAAGTCATCTTTCTATTTAACCTAAATCCTCCATGTCCTTCATGTTAGAATTTATAACCATAGCTTCCTGTTTGGACCATGTGAACAGCCCATCATTGCTCCCTTGAGCCCTCTGTAAAAATAGAGGCTCTTATTACATCCATCAGTCTGCTTTCTTCTTCAGGTGGAACAGCAGAGCTCACTCATCTATTTGTTAAACAATTAATTTTCAGGGTTTAATATTCAATAATAGCATTTTACTGAATTATGACGCTAGTTTGCCTTTTTTTTTTTCTAGAGAAAGAAACTGACAGACCAGGCAAGCTGCAGGAAATACTGACAGCACCACCACTCTTTAACTTGGTTGTCTATCCTCTCATTCTTCCAACCCTGTCCCCATTTCCCAGCTTGGAGGAAATGAAATTATCTGTATAAAAACGGTGTTACACACCTTTTCCTTTTCTGATAGCTTTTCCGATGTCCTCTGTTTTCAGTTTTCATTTTTCATCCAGGAATTGGATGTGCTTGTCTTCACTCTTACCCTTTGTACTGTGCTGTAATAATTATTTGGGCTTCCCTGGTGGCTCGAATGGTAGAGAATTTGCCTGCAATGCAGGAAACCTGGTTTAGATTCCCTGGGTTGCAAGATTGCCTCGAGGAGGGAATGGCTACCCATTCAAGTATTCTTGCCTGGAGAATTCTATGTACAAAGGAGCCTGATAGGGCTCCAGTCCATGGGGTCCCAGAGTTGGACATGACTGTGTGACTAACACACACACACACAGTAACATTTAGTGAACTGTATTGTGCTAGAATAATATTTAGTGACTTGTATTATAAATTGTCATTTTCAACATAAGTGTTTATGCCCTTTTTTGTGTGAGCCTTTTCTGTTTCTCTAAGACTTTTCTTTCAAATGAGCCCCAGGGTTTATTTACTTTTTTGATGATTTGCTTCGCTCTGCTTCAGTTCTCTATTTAGTCAGCTAATCTTATCTGGGCTTCCCAGGNTTTGTGTGAGCCTTTTCTGTTTCTCTAAGACTTTTCTTTCAAATGAGCCCCAGGGTTTATTTACTTTTTTGATGATTTGCTTCGCTCTGCTTCAGTTCTCTATTTAGTCAGCTAATCTTATCTGGGCTTCCCAGGTTGTGTAGTGGTAAAGAATCCTCCTGCCACTGTAGGAGACTCAAGAGACCTGAGATCGATCCCTGGATTGGGAAGATCCCTTGCAAAAAGGAATGACACCCCACTGCAGTATTCTTGCCTGGAGAATTCCATGGACAGAGGAGCCTGGTGGGCTCCAGTCCATCGGGTTGCAAAGAGTTGGACACGACTGAGCAGGAACACAGTCTTCTTATTCAGTGTATCATCTTTTGGGTACAAGACAATTTTTTTTTTCTTTTCCTCTTGTTTTCTTTAACTACCCTGCATCACAAAACATGTGTGGGAATAAGTTTTTAAAGACATTTTTTTTTCCATCTTAAATTATAAACTTTTTGTTTTAACTAGTCTTCAGCAGCAGCAGCAGTTTTCAGTTATAAGGGGCTCTCTGGATTTCACCTTTTAGTTGATCTTATCCACAGGCACCTTCTACCCCCACTTCAAAATTTCATCCTCAGTAGCTAAAAGATTTTGAAGAATCAGGATGATTTTTTCAAGTCAGAAGAAAGTCTTTTGCTTTTTTGTGGGATGCTCAGGGTCATACCTCCTTAGAATTCTGAAGAAATAATTGTCCAACATTCAAAAGGAACTTTTGTATTATAGCAGCTCCTCTTTATATGTTGGCTCAAGGTCACACAGCAAGAGGCAGTGCGAAGATACGAGCCCAGCACCACTCTTCGCTGCCAAGACCTCTGTTCTTGACCTCTGTGCCCCTGTGTATTCGAAACTTACAGAAGATCAACGAACGCTATGCTAGCCACTCTTCTCTGTTACAGAAAGTCTGTCATCCAGAAAGTGTTCTGATTTATAATTCTACTGGGAGCATGTGTGAAAGGGCCCGTTTACCTGCAAAATGTGTAGTACTGAATATTATCTTTTCTTTAATTTTTTTTCTGATAAGATAGGTAATAATCCTCGGGTTTAATTTGTGTTTTCTCATCTTTTTATACTTCATATCATGCTTTTTATTTACTTTTAATTCTTTTCTTCCACTTCCATTGAAATATAATTAACATGAAGCACTGTATATGTTTTTAACACAAATGTGTGGCTTCTAATGGTGTGAAACATTCTTCTGCATATTTGGTACCTGTTTTATATAGGACTTGAGTAGCAAACATGCCACTGAGATGAAAATCTTTTGCCATTAGAGACGAGTGGCAGATAAGTCTGAGATGGCATTTTTGGTAGCTTTTGTTGGAGTCATAAGTGCAAGCTGAGTTGCTAGTATGTGACAGGGGGCTGCTTTGAGTAATTTATTTTTTGTGTTCAAAAAACAACAGCAGCAGCAATAACAGTAAAATCTCTTTAACTTACTGGCTTAGGTGATCACAGTTACAACCACATACTGCAGGGAAAATGTGTGTGAGGGCATGTTGGAGGCTGGATCAACTTCAGAACATGTTTCCCACTGACCTTTTAATCCAGTGTATCTTTTCTCAACCATCAGATGCCAGCTCTTCAAGAAGGTGTGTGTATGTGTAGTGATGGTGGAAGAGGGAGGTGGTTTAAAGGTCATTTCAGTCTCACGTGAGTAACTCTGATGGCAGTACTCTGGTCAGAATGTCCATGTTGGTGGGCCAGCATCCTGCATCAGCAATTTCCTTTGTCCAGCTCCTTCTCGCTTTCACAGATGGTGATCCCAAGTGAGCAATCCTTCAGGATCTGCTTTGTTAAAAACCCAGCTTAACATAGACTCTGAGTCTATTAGGGAGACAGAGAGTAATGAATAAGCCAATGCATACGCAGACTAATTTCCGGTAATTATAAGTACTTTTAAAAGTATTTTCTCCGTGTTATTTTATTAAAAAAAAAAAAAATGGCTGCACAGCACAATGAGTGGGATCTTAGTTCTCCGACCAGGGACTGAACCTGAGTTCACTGCATTGGAAGCACAACTGGAAGTCCAGTCTTAACCACTAGACTGCCAGGGTAGTCCTATGATAAGTATTATGAAGGAAATAAAACTAAACGAGACAGTAACAAGTGGTAGGGGAGGAAGGGTTGCTTTGGGTGGCATGGAGAGATAGTGCTTTTTGGGTGGGCTCCAGTGAACCGAGACTGGAATCATAGGAAGGAGGCAGTTCATTTTAAGTACAAGGAAAACTTCATCCCCATATCCCTAAAATCCTAAGATAAAAGTACCCAGGAATGGAATATGCTTCTAATTTTTTTGACAGCTTAGCTAGAGAAACTTCAGATTTTAAATGCATTTCTTGTTTTGTTGTTTTTTTTTTTTAAATGCATTTCTATAATACATTCTATCAGTCAGGGGTGCAACAGGAAACAGATGCCTTAGTGAAAGTGGGATAATTTGAGATGACTTCTAATAAAAGGGGTAATTTACAAAGAGAAGGAGTCAATTTATAAAGAGAAGGAGCCGTTCCCCACCCCACCCCCACCCCGAGATAGGATCAGCAGGTTGCCATCTGTTCCCTTTCATCCTAGACTTCAAGAGCCAGAGGAGGGAATAGTCAAGGGACCTGTTCACAAGTTCCTGGGGATGGGGTCTGGAGTACAGTTCCCAGACTCTCACTTTCCCCCTCCCCAGACACCTGCTCTGCTCCCCGGTTGACCAAATCCAACCGGAAGTCAGAGAAGTTTTGAAGTCTACGCAGTCTAGTCCGGTGGTTAAGGGTGGAGGGTGGAGCTGGAGAAATGAAGGAAGACCTCCAGCATGTGTAGTTGACAGTTTAAAATTATATGGGACTAAATGTGGGAGAAGTGACTGCAGACCCATCCGAGGTTATAAGCTCAGTCAGTCACTGACCAGCTATAGATCAGCAGCTGTGAGGCTCTCATTTTGTTAAAAAAAAAAAAGGTGGGGGGACTGGAATAAAACTGGCAAACTTACTCTGAAATGGTATGTCTCTAATGCGTCATAAATAAAAAGAAACTATTTTAAATATTAAATGCAACAATAAGTATCTGGCATATCTAAACTGTTTTGAATTGTGAAAACAAACTAAAAAGAAATCGTTGAAATAATTAGAGTCCTGGCTATATGTCTTTCCCATTGATAAGTGGCTCTTGTGTAATTAAATCTCTTATAGCGATCTGAAGCCAGATTTCAGTTGTTAGGTTGTGAATCAAAAAATAAAAGAGACCAAAAAAAGTTTTTTTTTTCCCTCAGGGTCAGAATCCGTTTAAGATTTAATCTAGAAAGCAGAATGGATATTCTCATTTATGAGATAAGCAAAGGGTTTGTTGATAAGACCACCAGGAATATAATATTGAGAATCTTGATAAACACAGGACTGACTACAGATGGGTATGTCTGTATCAACATTTTGGTTGATTAGGATTTATATGCTTACAGAATGAGATTTTTTGAGATACTGCTGTTTGGATTCCATAGGCATGTTGCTTAAGGAAATGTCTTTCATTGTAATCCCTGAATTTGTAGCAGAAACCCGTGTTTCCTCTATTGTGCAGGGTATCTTTACAGAGAATAAGATTCCAAAAGAGCAAGGAGTCACAGAGAGCCAGCAGCTGCAGATGAGTACAAATAGCTCCAGTCTGAAAGGCACGATTTGTCAAATGGTAGCATGATTGCTAGCAATCTTACTCTTTTTGGTGATTACAAAGTTGAGCATAGTAGCCCATGTGAGTCTACAGGAAGGCTTGTAAAGAACTTTTAAAAACAATTATGCATGAGTGTTGGAGATTATAATTTAAGCAGAAGGCCTCTATGGAGGTAAATCAAAAGCATAGACTGAAAAAAAAAAATGCTGTTGGAGACCTTCAATCAGGAGAGAATATTAAGTGGGACTCCTAGGGGAGCGGCCTGTGTTTGCATGTCTGGGGTGGGCTAATCCACATAAATGACTAAAACAGAATAAACAGCTGTGAAATACAGTCTTTGAATGTGTGGGTTAAACAAAATTATAAAATATATAGGGTCATAGAACATGTAATATGTTTTCACAGCATTGTAGAATTTCCAAGCTCACTTGGGATCTAAGAAATTGGCCAGTCCTCCAGAGAAGCTAAATGACTTTATCAAGGTCAACCTGCCTAGTTAGTGATAGCCTGGTACTTACCTCTGTGGACTCCAGAGACTAACATCCTAGATTTAAATCTCTACTCGACTACTCCCTCTGTGACTTTTGGAAAAAATCACTCTACTGTTCTGTGTCTCTATTATCTTAATCTGTAGAATGAAAATAATGATAGGACACTCCTCATGTTAAATAAGATGATATGTTTCAGTAACACTAGATGGTGTCTGAACATAGTAAGAGATCAATTAATTTGAGATATGGTATTATTGAGAATACCAGAGCTGAGGTCAGCCAACCCCTGCAATAGGTGTTCTGTCTTCTCTACAACAGACAAGAATAGATAAGAGGGGATATATGTAACACATTAGTTTCCCAACTGGAATAGTTGTAAGATACAAAATGATGTAGTCTTCTTGGAGATATTAAAACAAAAAAAAATTAAGTATTTTCAGGGGAAGTGACTGAGATGAGAGCTCTTTAGAACTTCTCAAAATTTCAGTTCGTACTTTTATGCTGAAATAAAGTAATTGGGATTTCCCGCCATAGTTGGACGTGTTTAATGTTTGTTTTACAGGAAAATATGTATTTTCATAATACATATTTAATCATACAAAAATGTCAATGTATTTTTGATAACTGACCTTTTTAACATCTTAATTTTTCTCTATTAATGCTGCCTACTAATCCTAGAGGTTCCTTTTTTGTCCCTATAATTAAAATAAGTTGTGTGTTTAAGTAAATGTACATTTTGAACAAAGTAGAAGCATGCAGTGAGTTAGAACATTATTTTTTGAACATAGTTGGGGATAAGGCAACTAATTTTCTTTAAAAAATATGGCAAGATACTGAATTTTTTTTTTTTTTTTTTTGGTGGAACAGCTAGAATGTTATCTTGATAGATCAAACTAAAAGTTCAGAGTCACTTTTTGATAATCTCTGGTTGAAATCCTAACAAGTTTTTCACATGTTAAGGCACATGTTTAATCATGNTGAATTTTTTTTTTTTTTTTTTTGGTGGAACAGCTAGAATGTTATCTTGATAGATCAAACTAAAAGTTCAGAGTCACTTTTTGATAATCTCTGGTTGAAATCCTAACAAGTTTTTCACATGTTAAGGCACATGTTTAATCATGTATTTTAGCTCCTCTTGAACAATCTGCTGAAAGACCCCATGTGTCACATTGATGATTCTGAGTTATTTCCTATTGGCTGAGGGGCAGAGGCATTTATTATCACTTAATAACTATCTTAGGTCATATTCAAACTTGGAATGATATATTAACATCAATAAATCTCAGTTTATAACACTTTAAAATGTCTGTTATGTCTTTGATATGAAATACTGGCATAGTTGTATTTCTTGGTTTTATAGCTGCCTCTAGTGACTTTTTTTGCTATGTTACATATTTAGTTTTCCTGCACTGTGTCAATATTTTGTGACATAAATCTTTTGGAGAACTGTGCCCAAGGGCTGAGGAGTAAAAAGTTTATCTAAAGGTCTCTTAGCCCAGTTAGAATATTGGTGCCCCCCAAAGTGGCTCTCATCATACAGGAGCATTCAGCCCCCCAAAGAAGACACATTTCCAGTTTTAACTATAGAAGATTTCCTCCAGTCTTCATTTTGGAGGCATCATTGACTGTTTCCTTTGACTGAAAACTGGACTGTCTTCATATATTTCCCAATGGTCTTAAACCTTAACCAGAATACCTGCCTAATGAGTTATTAGCTACATTTCAAGAACTCTTTGAAATGTAGTAATGGTGAGTAATTTAAGGCCCATTGAGGATGTTTATCAGGATTCAGAAAGGCAGGTTCATGAAAAACCCATTAATTATATTTATCCTGTTGACTTATTCTTAGAGAAGTGTAGCTTTGTTATAAATCAGGGTCCCAAGGAATAGATTTTGATGTTGGTCATTGAGCTTTTCTGAATAAAATTTATTCCAAGATGGCTTCTTCTGTAAGGATGATTTTGAGTTTCAAATTTGTTTTAGAACTTTTTAAAATAAATTGAATCAGACACTTATATTAATGAGAATTGCTTCAAAATCCTCAGTTTGAGAATATTTGTGACCTTGACTGTTTTGTTTGTTTTATGTTGTTGTTATTATTTTTTTTATTTTAATCTTGGCATAGGCCAGCACCTGGCAAGGTTTTTGAGATATAAACAAAAATAGATGTGGTTTCTGATCTCATAAAACACCTAGAAAATATGCAGGTTTATTATGTCTGTTCAGTTCAGTCTGTACTTTGTCTTAAAATTTGTTAATAAGAATTTCATATACACATATGACATAATGACTCTTTTTGAATATTTATATGTTGGGATATGATTTATATCATAGCTCTGCTTTGTTTATAAGGGTGTGAATATTCTACATTTCTTCATGAATACAAACATATACATATGCCCGCTACCAAGTAGCTACTGGTTAAATGAGTTATCACTGTGTCTACTCATTAGCAGTGAGTAATAACAAAAGATGAAGAACATTCAGTGTTACAGAATTTTTTCTTACTTTTATCATCTCATAACAAAGCAATATGGTAGGCTTCTAGTTCATTGCTTCAGGAGCAACCATGCATTGGAGAATGTAAGTGACTTGTCCTTGGTCACTCATTCTTTTCTGTATGATCAGGATTCCAAATGGATTATTTTGGCTACAGAATTTCTATTTTAATCCCAACAAGAAATACAAATGCTTATAAACATCAACTAGAAAACATTTATATATATATTTTTTAGTTAGTTTTATGAAGTTTTTTAGTCACTACTCACTAAATCATGTCTGACTCTCTTATAACACCATAGACTGTGGCCTGCCAGGCTCTGTCCATGGGATTTCCCAGGCAAGAATACTGGAGTGGGTTGCCATTTCCTTCTCCAGGGGATCTTCCCAAACCCAGAGACAAACCCACATCTATCTCCTGCATTGGCAGGTGGATTCTTTAGCACTGAGCCACCAGGGAAGCCCTTTATGAANCTGTCCATGGGATTTCCCAGGCAAGAATACTGGAGTGGGTTGCCATTTCCTTCTCCAGGGGATCTTCCCAAACCCAGAGACAAACCCACATCTATCTCCTGCATTGGCAGGTGGATTCTTTAGCACTGAGCCACCAGGGAAGCCCTTTATGAAGTATGGTGTAATATTTTTTTTTTAAGTGAAACATCAGTGCAAATATGAATGTTGTTGATGTGAGAAAAACACTTTCCTAATACTTCATTTTTAAAACATAATTAGAAACCCAATTGCTTCTGTAATAGCATTAGTCAATTTATTTTTCTTGCTCACAGCCTAGTGTTCACAGATGTTAGTTGCCTTGAATATGGATCAGCAGAAAGTGTAAACCACAGCATATAGTAGCAGTTGCAAAATTCACCTCACCTACACAGTCAGACAGCTATTTATGACTGTCCCTCTTTATCCTATGTATGCCCTTGTACCTTTCATGTCTTTGGTGTTCATTCTATCAAACAAAGTTAATTTTGTCTAGTGTATCAAGATGAAGATTGTATCTGCTATTTTACTTAAATAGCATGAGAATTTGTATGGCCACGAGGTAGCTAATTTTATTTCCTTTGACGATTTCTCTTCTACACAATACAAGTTCCTCTATGTTAGTGGCAATTCAGGTTACATCTACATGTTAAAAAAAGACGGTAGACCAGTGAAAAATTTAGCCAAGTATCACATAACCAAAATAAATTGACCTCTTTCAACCCTGAGCAAATGTGAATGTTAAAGTTTTATATTATTTTTATAATTTATAACATAATAAATTATAGACATTTAATCAGTCCCATCGAAAGCAGAAACAATCAGTTTAATGGTAGGGTAAACTCTTTAACTAGTTATATAATTTAATAAGTAGATTAAGTTTTACTTACTGTTAAAAATATACAATGAATCTCTAAAATATAAGACGTATTGTAAGTTTTAAAAAGGAGAAATTATGCAATAAAATAATCCCCCAAATAAAAGATTTATGCACAGCAAAACCAAGTGCTTAATTCTATAAATCATGTCTTTATCCTTTCAACAGATCTCTTTTGATTCCCTTACAATAAATAGAAAAAATTCAGCTTTTAAATAGCTTAACGTTTACTGCGAAAAATCATTCTTATAAAATAAAAATAAGCAAGATAATTTAGATTATAATAATTCCTTGAAGAAAATAAATAGCTAAGATGGAGCTTGAGTTAAGGCAGCTACTTTGGGTGGACTGCTTAAGAAATCCCTTTCAGAAGAGGTGATTTTGAGATGAAGGATAAGGAAAATATAGGGCTCTGTGAGTATTGGGCGTGGGGAAATTCATATTCTAGGCAGAGAGAGCAGATGTGAAGACTGGAAATAGTGAGTGGCGACTTGGTATGAGATCATATTGGGAAGAATAGATTATTCAGGTAACAGTAGGTCGTAGCCAAGATTGGGAATTTTTTGGAAGATCCTCTAAAAATTTTGAAGAGTGGTAGAATCCTATCTATGTCTTTAAAATGTCTTACCATTGTATGAATAATAGTCGGGAGGCAGATGGAGAGATTAAGAGACCAAGATACTATAGTAACATGGAAGTGGAGCAATAGGGCCATGGATGCTGAAGAAGGCAGATGGCTGAGGAGTTGAGGCAGAGAATCCTCCTGGCAAAGGAGTAAGGAGTCCAAGATGAACAACAGTCATAGGATGCTCACTTATGACTAAATAGGAAAGCAAAAATTAGCAAAGCACAAACCATAATGAAGCAGTAATCAAACTAAAGAGGCAGGAACTACTTACAATAACTTATGCGTTTCATCCTACAACAAAGGAGTACGACGCTTAAACCTGACCAAGGAATTTCATAGATTCAGTCTACCTGGACTACTTGTCTAAGTTGTGCTTAAAACCTTTTCTTTTCTTTTCTCTCTCTCTCTCTGTCTTTTTTTTTTTTT
>SJYV01055723.1:275104-290155 GCA_006410875.1 Neotragus pygmaeus
CTTGTGTTTCTTCCAGTCCAGCGTTTCTCATGATGTACTCTGCATAGAAGTTAAATAAGCAGGGTGACAATATACAGCCTTGACGTACTCCTTTTCCTATTTGGAACCAGTCTGTTGTTCCATGTCCAGTTCTAACTGTTGCTTCCTGACCTGCATACAGATTTCTCAAGAGGCAGGTTAGGTGGTCTGGTATTCCACATATACAGTACGCAACAGTTAAAGCTAATGATATGACAGGCACTGTTCTATATGCTTTACTTGACTTACATGGTGCTCATAAGTGCATCAACTGGAGACTGCTATTTTTCTCATTTTCTTGGTGAAGAGATAGAAGTATAACAAGGTAAATTACTACTTAAGCAGGCACAGGTAGAATGAGGGAGGCCGTTTGGACACTGGCACTTTGATTCCAATGTGTAACCACTACATCAACCACTGTGCCCCTCCTAACAACTCCATTCTGAAAATACAACAGGGAATGTTTGTATAGCACTTCATATATTTCTAAGATAATTTCAAAATCTTTATCACATTTATTTATCCTAGTTATCTGCTAAATTCCCCAAGCAGAACTTTTTCTTACTCTAGTTTTAAAGTTCGAGAACTGAGACACAATCTTTAAATGAGTGGCCGAAGTCCATACATAAAATATGGTAGTGCCAGACCCCAGGACAGAATGTGATATTTGGAGAGGGTGATAATTCCACTTTCTCCCTTACAATAACAGTAAAGACCAAATGAAAATAGCATATCTAAAACATCCCCATACTTTTAAAGTGTTCCAACTGCAATGTAAAGGGCTTCCCAAGTAAGCATCCGCCTGCCAGTACAGGAGATGCAAAAGGCAAGGGCTGGATCCCTGGCTCAAGAAGATCTCCTGGAGTAGGGAATGTCAACCTACTCCAGTATTCTTGCCTGGAAAATTCAATGGACAGAGGAGCCTGGTGGGTTACAGGCTGTGGGGTCGCAAAGAGTTGGACATGACTGAGTAACTGAGCACAGCAGAGCAATAGCAGTATCAAAGAGGCAGCAAACTTAAAATTTAAAATGAGTTTTCCACACAGTTGCTTTAGACTCACCTGCTGTCTTATTAATTCCCTTCCTTTTACTGGAAGATAATATTGAACGGCTTAGTATACGTAAGGGATGGAATTCATTTTTCTTGGGGGAAAAAAAGGTGAATAAAACAAGTGTACTCTAAGCTTATTCCATATTTGATAGAAGGGATGCTTCAAATTGAGAAAGCACCTCTATTTACCACACATTCTTTCATTCTCTCTGCTATTCTTCAAGCTGGCCTGCTATTTTGCTCATTATTTTCATAGACATCTTTTCCTCTTCCTGGGCTTATATTTTCATGGCAAGTCTCCCAGATTCTCCTGGCTAAGACTTATTCACACAGGTTTACTATCATTTTTTTAGAAAAAAGTTTTACCAGTCAAATTAGCTAAGCGCCCTTGTTTCTAAGAATTTCTTCTGTACGTGTTATATTTTCCTATTTCATAGCTCTTCTTGAAGTGCATAGTTCATAGCTACATATTCATTCTACTATCCATTCTTTTAATGTTACTGTTTCCCCTGTAAATTGTATTCTCCACTAGAGTGGAAAACATGTTTATGTCACACAGTATTCAGCACAGAGCATGATGCAAAGCAAAAATCAGTTGGTATTTGTTGACTTAGTAAAAGAATTTTGCTTTCAGATTTTATGAGTGGGGGAATTCTTAAACTACTAAATGCTGACAAGCTAAGATCAGTTTCCCTGTCTCCTTTTTTGCCATCCAGCACCTTTTCTCTCCCCTAAAAAGAAAGCAACCTTTAATTACTAAGGAAAATGTAAAGTGACTGTTTCAAGCATCGCTAAACAAGACTGTTTCTGTTTGTTCCATACAGAATTTGCCAAATAAGAAGGCACTTCATCACTCCTGAGAAATGAGGAGAGAAAAGTTTATTAGGAAAAGTGTTTACAGAGAAACATTCATGAAAGACTGCAGTAAAGAGTTAAAAAATGATTGATGAGCTAGAATTCAGTTAGGAGTAAGCGCAGTGTGTGTAGATATACAGATGTACTTTGAAGATACTTGGAAATACTCATCCCGGATTTTGTGATGGCATCTCTTAGCTTAGGGAAAAATAGATAATCAGAGACCTGTGACTTTCTGGAAGGGGTTAGGAATGCTCTACAGAGAGACACCAGCTGCAGCTGGTTTTGCTTATTCTGCAATTGATTTCATGGGTGTCTGGGCCACCTATGTGAAGACCAACAGTCTCCTACCATTTTGAGAGTAGAAAATTAGGAGGATAACTCAGAGGATGAAAGAAGATTCATAGCAAATGTAAAACTATATATTCCCACCTCTCTTTCTTACTACTCTAAATACTATACAAACAACAAAGCTTAAATGTATAAATGAATGAAGTTGAACCCTCATAGTTGTTCCTAGAGAAGCTGGGCAAGCTATTCATTTTTCTAAAAAGTCTTAATTTAATTATACCAAAGACAAAATGAGAAGTATATTCCACTCCACTCCACCAACTAAACATATAGCAGATGAAAACTCCAGACACCCATCTACTTTCTAATGAATTAAAGATGTGTAGAAAAAAGATTTCTTTAATAATACATTCTTTACTCCACATTTATAAAGTTAATTTTACACTTTCCTTTGCAATTAAACTGTTTCATCTCTTTAATTATCTAGTTGACCACACATCTTTCCAAGAAAATGATTCTTGAGTTTGCAGAAACTAACCTTTATCAGAATTTGAGAACCACCATAAATTATTTCCTCAGGAAAATATACATATATATCCTTTAACAGATTTTTTTGTAGAAAACCTAAGGGCTTTTGCTGAGCCCTTGAAGGCTTGTCATGCTTAAGAATTTGTTAGAAATGGGGAAATTTTAATACTGACTACATATTTGATGTTACTATTTACTCATGTTATTGTATATTATTAAAGATATAATATTACAACAAGAGGCTAATTTATTGATGTTATGTTTAGATGGCATGATATTTGACAGATTCAAAATACTCTGTGGTAGGGAAAACAGTTGAATATATTTTAGCACTGCCCAATAAAAAGTTCTGTGATCATGGAAATATTCAACTATTTGACAGAACTTCTCTGTCCAATTCTGTACTCACTAGCCACTTGAAGCTATTGAACCCTTGAAATGTGGCTAGTGTGCCTGAGGAACTGAAATTTTTTATGTTACTTAACTTTAATTAAATATCAAATAACTACTGTTCTGAACAGTATGCTGCTGCTGCTGCTAAGTTGCTTCAGTCGTATCCGACTCTGTGCAACCCCATAGACAGCAGCCCACCAGAATCCCTCGTCCCTGGGATTCTCCAGGTAAGAACACTGGAGTGGATTGCCTTTTCCTTCTCCAATTCATAAAGTGAAGTCACTCAATCGTGTCTGACTCTTTGCAATCCCATGGACTGCAGCCCACCAGGCTCCTCCGCCTGTGGGATTCTCCAGGCAAGACTACTGGAGTGGGGTGCCATTGCCTTCTCCATCTGAACAGTATAGGAACAGATAAATACGGCTCACCATGAAGTGATAATACCTAAAGCTGGTAGATGGGAATATGCCTGTTACTTAAACTGTTTCCTTGATTATATGTTTAGAAAAGTCTACCATAAGCCAATAACAGAAGGACAGATACTATATGATTCTATTTATATGAGGTCTCTAAAATAATTAAAGTCAAAAACAAAGCATAATAAGTAGTTGCCAGGGGTGGAGGGTTGCTGTTCAACACGTAAAAAGTCCACATTATACAAGATCAGTAAGATCGAAGGATGTGCTCTATACCATTAACTGAAGTTGCTCAGTCATGTCTGACTCTGTGACCCCATGGACTGTAGCCTACCAAGTTCCTCCATCCATGGGATTCTACAGGCAAGCATACTGGAGTGGGTTGCCATTTTGTTCTACAGGGGTGCTATAGCATTGGGCCTATAGTTAACAGTGCTGTTTAGTATACTTTAACGATTTATTTAAAGGGTAAATATGATACTAAATATTCTTACTATAATAAAGCAGTAAAATATTTTCTAAAGTTGAAAAATAGGAATAATGGGGGGGAAACCCACTTGAATAGACAGAAGGAGAGGGAAAAATCAAATCATTCAAACTTTATCATTTTGATGTCTGTCCAGAGCATCCTTTGATGAATGAGGAGAGGTCTGTTGGATTCCTGGCAGTGTTTCTTGGAATAGGTTGTCACAAAGGCGTGCATGGCATGACTGGTTGGCTCAGTCTCCAAAGAGTTGCTTGAGTGGAAAATAAAAACTTGATTTGTCAAATTGAAGAGTTGGCCTATATGACCAGACTGCAGGCTCAGTGTGGAACTGTGATTTAGAATTGAGCTATAGTGCTACCACCCCTATTGTGGAGAGGAGACAGAAATATGACATCATAGGAGCCATGAGTAGAATTAGGTCCTTGCAAGGAAGATCCTGTGACAATGAACGAAGCTGGTAAGGAGCAGGGCCTGGAGTGAAAGGTGACCAAGGACACATGGAATCAGAGTCACGAAATGTTCATTTGAACTTAACAAGGAAAGAGAACAGCTTAGAATAGGCAGAAGTATTACTGATAAGGAATCATTCACTTAACAGTTTTAAAGACTGTGACCCAGATAGAGGATTATAAAACCTCAAACTATAATCAGGAGCAATGGACAATGGATGGGTTTGTGCTGCACTACGTGATGGGGAGCATCAATTTTACACCCCTCTGATCTGCTGAGAATGTAAATAACTTTCGGAGGGTCTTTGATAAGATATTCCATTATGCTATAACAACATACTGTCCAAAATTTTCAGGTTGGTTAGAGATGGTAGAGTTCTTTCTGGGAGGTAAGGGAAGCTGAGCTATGTGGTCCTGACATGTGTCCTCATCAGCCACTTGTAGGCTCATCTCCCTTTTCCTCCCCCTCTCCTCCTTTACCCCTTCTTTTTGCTGTCTTGTAACAAGTATAGACAAAAGAAATATTATCTTAAGAAATATTATCTTAATCTGAACAGGAATGCTGAGATTAGGTTGATTGGATAGCTCTTCATTGAAGGTGTGACAATATCAAAGAGGAAATGAAAAGGAAACTTAACACACAGCCAGATAATATATCTTATGAATAATAGTAAGGGATTAATATGCATTGAAAGTACACACACCCTACTGTGTGTTTATACATATTGTCTTAGTTTTGATTGTCATTCCAGATTTATGAAATAAATATTCTCATTTAATGGAAGAGAACAATAAAGTTAACCTTTTAGTCTAAACTGCAGTAGTTCTGGGGGCTTCTGTGGGTGGCTCAGCAGTAAAGAATCTGTCTGCAATGCAGGAGGCCCAGGAAACGCAGGTTTGATCCCAGAATCAGGAATATCCCCTGGAGGAGGGCATGGCAACCCACTCCAGTATTCTTACCTGGAGAATCCCTATAGTTCATGGAGTCACAAAGAGTTGGACATGACTGATGCAATTTGAGCACTCACAGTAGTTTAGAATAGAACTGCATTTTAACTCTTCCAATTCTAAACTACAAAGCTTGTATACACCTGTGGTGGATTCATGTCGATGTATGGCAAAACCAATACAGTATTGTAAAGTAGAATAAAGTAAAAATTAAAAAATAAATAAATAAACTACAAAGCTAAGAAATAATAGAGCTGAGCTTAAATGACAGTTTGAATACCCTAAAACTCATCCTCTTAAACCACTTCAATATACTTTTTTATTTCAACTTCTAGAGGGTATCACCTTTCTTGCCTCCTGACATGTCTCCAACTGTCAGAGGGTATTTTTCCTTTGATAAAGAGCAGTGAATACACACTCACTCCATTCTAAATAAAGTCCATCCCCTCGCATTGGTACATAGCTTCATCCTAAGACCTCAACCAATCAAACAGGTCAGAATACATCTCTACATGTAACAAATGGATTATACATCTAAATCACCTGTAGACTTTCCTTTTATCCCTAATCCCTTGTCCTGCACATCACTTTTGTCTTATCTACAGAAGAGGACATAAGTCCACTTCATATCCTTGCTTCATCCTAAATCCTTATGATGAGATTGTAGTGGTGGTGGTACTGCTGGGAGTGATGGCTTCCATTTATCAACTACCTCATATATCCAAAGAGCTTTACTCAGTGCTCAATAGATTAACAGTAGCCCCAACCTTAGACATTGTGACCTCTATTGGTAGCTGTGGAAACGGGGATCTGAAAGTTTCCTTGATTTGCCCAAGGTCACTCAGCCTGTTAAATGCTAATGCTGGGATTTGAACCTCTTACTTCCTGATTTGAGAGTTTATGTTTATTCTACTGAAAAAGATTAAAAACAAACTAATATGTAAAGAGAGGGTTGAAGGTACCACCAAAAATCTGCCACTTGTATACAAGAATCTGTCTTCCAACGTATTCTCCTGTTTTAAAGTTTTGTGGTAATGCCTATGAAGTCAGGTAAAGATCTGTTTATTTTTGAGCCAGTAACTTTTTTATTCTTTCCTTTGACCCGCTCTTTCTCACCCTCACATTGAATAAACCCCATTTCTTTTTCCCCTTGTACAAACTTGATAATAATTGATCTCTTGTCACATTGTGTTATATCCATACAGCCATTTTATTTCCACCTCATTGTATCATCTTGCATTCAGGCTCCCTGTCATAAGTGTGTGTTCACCCTCTCACATATAGATAGCATTGTGTTGTCAAAAGTTTCCACATTACTAAAAGCTCGATTGAACTCACCTTTAGACCTTCTTTGTGCCTAATTTTCAAAAGTGAGGTTCCTTTTTCATAAGAGCATTGCATCTGAACAAAAAGGTTAGTGACTCAGCGTTGCTCCTGAAATTTTGCACAGGAAGCTAATTCCCACCAAGAGTTGCAATGCAATTCAGTTCTCATCTCCCAGATTTAGAAATTGTTTCTTGTGAATCCAACTGGTAAAAAAACTGATACACTTGGATTCTAAAGAGAAGGATATAGAACATTTGAGCACGCCATTAAGAAAATGAAAGAGAAAGAAATGTATGAAGTCTTGAATTTTGATAAACTACAACAAAGGCAACCTGGCTTTTCTTAAAATAATAAAGTTGCTTTCTATTGCCCGGGTGCAATTCATACTCTCCAAGGTAAATTAGGTTTCTGAAGGTAAAATTTTGTGGAAGAAAATTTTTTTATTATAGAGTTGTGGAATAAGGCAGACCTCATTCCAATAATAATAAAAAAATTATTCAGAGGACATGTTTGATAAAGTGTGGTCCCTGGACCTCTTGGACCAAACTGACCTAGGTTATTTGCTTAAAATATAGACTCCAGGACTAAAACTTAACAAATCTGACTCTATATAGGTAGGGCCCCAAGTGAAAAATAAATAAAAATAAGGACAGATAGAAAAGTCATTTATAAAGTGATTAAATGAGGTGAACACTATAAAGTTGGCAATTATTTAGCTCTCAGTATTTCTTATTCATTACTGTCGTTAATTATGCTCTTTGCCTCTCTTTTTGTACCCTACTACTTTCCTCCTTCAGGCCTTTTTCAGTATTTTTTCACATTTGCTCTTTAGAAAAAATGCCTTCAGCACTTCTACACTGTGGCAGGAACACAGACAATGGTTTCAAAGATTATCCCTGCCAGGAGCCACATTTACAATTTAACTTCCATTAAACCCTAAGTTTCATTTCAGCCAAAGGAATGAAGTACTAATGGTGCAATTTGAGTTAAATCAAGGAAAGGAGGTAATTGGAAGTAGGAATAATGTATAAAAGTCTGTTCTATCGCTAGAGAATGTTGACTCATCATCCAGAGTACTTCAGCATCTGAAAGGGGAGAACTATTGTCATAGAAATGGAATGAAATATGAAAAAATGTTATCTAAAGTATCTTAATAGAGATTATCTTGTAGATATATTCCTTTGTGATTGCCATGTGATTTTTTTGTTTAAATGTTTGAAATGTTTGTAAATACAAGCACATGTCTCAGGAAAAATTAAAAAAAGCAAACCCTTAAAACTCAGGAAATTTAAAGACCCATTCACAACCATGCAGTAGTGGTTGTTTTGGAACATAAAGGAAGTGTGTTTAAAACTCCTTATAAGATTGGAAATGCATATCAAGGTTTATGTTGTTGGTCTTTCAGTTTTGTTGGTAGTCAGGTTCAACGGGTGTTTATATTGCTTAAGACAACTCTACTCACCTTTCTGTTTTTGTCATTCTCTGTATGCCCAGCAACTAACTTAGGATAAGTGTGTAGAAAGGGCCAGGTATCTGTTTCATTAAAGCTCAAAAGTTTGTTTTATGTGTGTCATTCAAAAATGATAATTAATGCCACTTCTAAGTACTCTATTTTTCAGTTTAGTTTTATTTACAAAAATGAGCTAATTTCAGGTATACAGCAAAGTGATTCATTTACATATACATATTCTTTTCCATATTCTTTTCCCTTATGGGCTATTCCAAAATATTGAGTATAGTTTCCTATGGTATAGAGTAAGTCCTTGTTGGTTATCTATTTTGTACATAATAGTATGAATATGTTAATCCCAAACTTCTAATTTGTCCCTCCCCTTTTCCCCCTCTGGTCTGTGGGTCTGTCTGTTTTGCATGTAAGTTCATTTGTATCTTTTTATTTTTTTTAGATTTTACATTTAAGTGGTATCATATGGTATTTATCTCCCTCTGTTTGGATTGCTTCAGTTAATATGACAGTCTCTAAGTCCATTTCTGTCACTGAAAATGGCATTTGTTCATACTTTCTATGGCTGAATAATATTCCATTGCATATATATACAACACCATCATGTACTGTATCACTGATGAACATAGACACAAAAATCCTCAACAAAACACTAGCAATCTGAATCTAACAGTATATTAAAAAGCATCATACACTCTGATCAAGTGGGGTTTATCCCAAGGATACAAGGATTTTTCCCTATCCATAAATCCATCAGTGTGATATACCACACTAACACACCGAAGAATAAAAGCTATGTGATCATCTCAACAGATACAGAAATACCTTTCGATTAAATTCAGCATCAATTTATAATAAAAACTCTCCAGAAAGTGGGCATAGATGGAACCTACCTCAACATAGTATGACAAACCCACAGCTAACATCATACTCAATGGTGAAAAACTAAAAGGATTTCCTTGAAGATCAGGAACAAGACCAGAATGTCCACTCTCACCACTTTTATTCAACATGTTTTGGGAGTCCTAGCCAGAGTGATCAGAGAAGCAAAAGAAATAAAACGAATCTCAGTTGGAAAAGAAAAAGTAGAAGTGTCACTGTTTGCAGATGACCTTACACTATATGTAGAAAATCCTAAAGATACTGCCAGGAAACTACAAAAGCTTATCCATGAAATCTGAGTACTTTAAACCAGAAAGTAAGAGAGTATGGCTTAATAAAAACTGGTAAGGATAAGGAGGTCAAATTTCTAGTCTAGTTGACTAACTACTTCTCTAGAGTACTGTATGTTTAAGCTTCATGGTTCAGCTAGCTCTCCTGTCATCTGCATGGGTGGACCCCTCTACATCTATGTTTAAAATTCCATTGGGCACTCTGATTTGAAATAAGCTATTACTGATTCTGTTGTCATAACTCCTAACTTTTTTTTTTCAAAATTTAACTAATTGCTTTTCAAATACACTATATATTATGTTATCAACACTAATAGTTTTGTGATACTTTACCACTAATGACTATATCTTTCAAACCAAAGTAATTGAAGTCTTTTATCAAATTTTATTTTTAGTAAATTAGAATATAGGGAAATGCCTTTCATTCAGTTTTACAAATTCTCCTAACTGCTTTTTTACTTGTGTATCATGGTAAAAACATTGCCAATTGCTGTTAAAGCTATAAATGGTACAGTTGGTGAAAACATGTTTGCCCTCAGAACTATAAAAAAATCATATGACTTTGATCGAAATATGTCTTGCCATTAACTTATTTTGATAACTAGAGTAAGTTCATTGAGAATTCATTTAATTACAGGTATTATGGGAAATTAAGATTGATGTAGAAATAATGGCTTCTTCCCAAATAAAAGGAATCCAAATTGGAAAAGAAGAAGTAAAACTCTCACTGTTTGCAGATGACATGATCCTCTACCTGGAAAATCCTAAAGACTCCACCAGAAAACTACTAGAGCTAATCAATGAATATAGTAAAGTTGCAGGATATAAAATCAACACTCAGAAATCCCTTGNATACTACATTCAGACAAATTATGAGTTGAAACGATTTTTTGTGTTGATCTGCAAGGTTAGCCATTCTCTGTGTTTTATACAAGAACGTAAGTTTTACATACAAAGTAACTGTTTTATAAATTAAATAAGTACTTTCCATAATGAGAAAATGAATTCTGAACTCTCTGGGCTCCCAGGCCACATATGACTTAGCCAAAATTAATCATTTAATAACACCTTAGGAGTTTATATAAATTTCTTTCCAGATTATGGTAGCCCTTGATATCAAAGAACTTGAAGCCTAGAACAATTATTGTTCTTTTCTCTTTAATAGGCAGTTAGCGACTTTGTTGTGTGTGTGTATGTATGTTTAATAAAGACTTCAAATTGTTAAATAGCAGAAAAATTCTTGTCAGACTGATTTTAACTGTATTTTTTGCTAAAAATATACTTTTCTCAGATGTGGGTCTAATCTCTCGGTAATGGTATCATACATTATATTTCTCCCTCAGTAAACATTCTCTTTAAAAATGTAAAGCTTGCTTCACAGATTTATAACTAATTCCTGGAGATGAACCATGATTAATACTCTCAGAGAGCAAATCTGAGATATAGAGGCACTGCTCCTCTGTTGGGTTTTTCATAATGCTAGACTATTAGTACTTATTCCATTTGAGTGTTATCCCACATACTTACACTCTGGCTGTTTAGACACTCAAAATTCAAAAAATGCCATTTATGCCCATATTCATTTTTTTTTCTTTTTTCTTAACTGAAATATACAGTTGATTTATAATTATATTAGTTTCAGGCATACAACATCGTGATTCAAAAGTGTTATGGCTTATAGTCCACTGCCCATTTTCATTTTTGAAAGGTTATTTACCAAAACTTCAAAGTTTGGCAATTGTGACTTACATTGAAAGAAAGACTTCATTTTGGATATGGAACAGAATATTTTAAATGTCCCTTAGGTAAAGCTTTCAATGTTATCACTGGAACAAGTATATTTTAAAAGCTGCCTGGGTTCTACTTCTACTCTTTATTCTGATTTTATCTTCTTTCCCTCTCTTGTCATTTACAGTTTTCTTTTATAAACTCATGGTGCTATATAGTACATGGCTGCCTTTTTAAATGTTTTGAACTAAAGAGCCTCTTGATGAAGGTGAAAGAGGAGAGTGAAAAGGCTGGCAGAAAACTCCACATTCAGAAAAGTAGGATCATGGCATCCAGTCATATCACTTCATGGCAATAGATGGGGAAAATGTGGAAACAGTGTCAGATCTCAGTTTCTTGGGCTCCAAAATCAATGCAGACAGTGACTGCAGCCATGAAACTAAAAAATGCTTGCTTTTTTGAAGAATAGTTATATCAAACCTAGACAGTGTTTCAAAAAGCAGAGATATCACTTTGCCAACACAGTCCATCAAAGCTATAATTTTTCCAGTAATCATGTATGGATATGAGAATTGGACCATGAAGGCTGAGCACTGAAGAATTGACACTTTCAAACTGTGGTGCTGGAGAAGACTCTTGAGAGTCCCTTGGACTGCAAGGAGATCAAACCAGTCGATCCTAAAGGAAATCAGGCCTGAATATTCATTGGAAGGACTGGTGCTGAAGCAGAACCTCCAATACTTTGGCCACCTGCTGCAAAGAGCTGAGTCTTTGGAAAAGACCCTGATGGTGGCAAAAATTGTGGGTAAGAAGAGAAGGGGACAACAGAGGATGAGATGGTTGGATGGCCTCACTGACTCAATGAAAATGAGTTTGAGGAAACTCAGGGAGATAGTGATGGACAGAGAAGCATGGTGTGCTTTAGTTCATGGGGTTCCAAAGAGTCGGACACAACTTAGCAACAACAACAGTTCTAATTAAGATGCATTAAGAGAAATGGGATATGGAGCAGTTTATATTGTTTTTTACAAACATTCAAGATGTTGGTAATATCCTTGATATTTGTTAATATTAGGGCAGGAAATATTGTTTCAGCACAAATAAGTACATTTAGTTATAAATTTGTTTTACATTGATTAATTCTCTGTAAAATTTAACTGCACTATAAATATCACTGGGGCTTCCCTGGTGACCTCGATGGTAAAGAACATGCCTGCAGTGAAGAAGTCCAGGGTTCAATCTCTGGGTCATGAAGACTCCCTTGGAGAAGGGAACATGTTCTTGCCTGGAGTATCCCGTGGACAGAGGAGCCTGACTGGCTACAGTCCATGGGTCACAAGGAGTCAGACACAAATGACAAATAGCAGATGAAACCCAAAGTTTAAGGATGTCTGCAGCCTTTCCTCGTTAAGTAACTCTTGAATATCTACCTTTATTCTTATTCTAAACTACCTACAGCTTAGGAAAGAGACATTCTTTCTCATCTCTTCACAATTTGGGCTTGATTTTCCACATTTACCTATATTAGACCTTATTAACCATGCCAGGTATTTATGAAGTTTAAATTCATCTCTGTCTTAGAATTCTCTTGACGCCATGGCTGATTCCAGCTCAATGATTTGCATATATGGAAAGTTGGCTTCATTACCATCATTTCTATTGTATTATTATTTCTATTATTCATTATTTCTGATCCCCTGGAGAAGGAAATGGCAACCCACTCCAGTACTCTTGCCTGGAAAATCCCATGGACAGAGGAGGCTGGTAGGCTACAGTCCATGGGGTCACAAAGAGTCGGACACGACTGAGCAACTTCACTTCACATTATTATAAACTAAGCATTAATTAATGCTGTGTCCATGAAATCACCACTGATATCCCAAAGAGGCTTTCCTCTCATGTTTATTTTATCTCTTCTTTCAAGAAGTCTGAGGCTGTATCTTTGTGATACCTAATAAATGATTTCTATTTTTTTTAATTTATGAAACTTTTAAATAATGAATACAGGCCTAAATGGCTAAATAAATACTGTGGTTTTAGTGGATAAAGTGGTTTTTGATAAAAAGATCAAGATGCCCACTTCTATCCTTATCCAAGGTAATATTTCATCTTGACTAAGTATGAAGTAGAAGCAATAGCAGATTAATATACCCAATGATATGGTCAGTGATACAGCCTAAAACACTGACCATATCTTCTAATTATTAGACAAAAAATAGGGTTTTTTTTCTGGTTGGTCAAGAATCATCATCCAAAACATTGTTATTATTGTAGCTAACACTCATTGAATACATTTTAAATGCCAGGGTATTTAAGGACATTATCTTATTTAAGCCTCACAATGTCCTTGTGTTGCCTCTGTTTTCCATATGAGAAAACTGAGATTTAGGGAATTCAGTTCAAAGTTTTCCTAGCCATCCAGATAGAAGTGATGCAGTGAGTACTGGAAATCAAGTCTATTTTACTCACTTTTATCCTTGCTAAAATGTTATTTTTCCAGAAGCCATTTTTTTTTAATGGAATGATAGGGACTATTATTTATGCAAAGGCAAGATCACAAAGACAAATCACAATGGGGATCAGGTAGAAAACCTCCCTGAGGGAGGCAGACTATGTGGAAACTCTATCATGTCCCCTTTCTAAAGCAAGGAGCTACTCTTCCACTCTAGGTTATGACTCCAAAAGGAGATGCCGATTTCTCAAAGGAAACCAGACACCTACATTTTTATGTGGAATTATTTTTAAGCAACACTAGTGTATAATAATATTTAGCCCCCTGGCCAGCTGCCTCTCCTAAAGATTTAAACTTGTTCTCCTTCTGCTGTGTATTTTGAAGTCATTTGTTTGATAAATAGCTATTGAATACTTACTGTGGTCTGTGATTTATGCGACTGTCTGAGAACTAGCTCAGCTCATGCACTCAAATGGCTTCCTGAATAATGGAGGATGTAAGAAACAAATAATCAGTTTCTAAATCTCCTTTTTGTGTTTCAACTGAGCTAGATACCGTAAAGGATAGTAAAACATGTAAAACATGCTTCTTTGTCTACCAGAAGTTCATTTTTCAAGTCAACAAATCTTTACATATTCACTGTGTGTCAAGCAGTACTATCCTCAGCACTGGAGATAAGCAGTTTAAAAAAATTACTTCTCTTGAAGAGATTAAGTTCTACTAGAGGAAACATAAAATAAACCAATAAATATATAACATGAGTGAGTGGTAGTTATATGCACCATGAAAATCATAAGGTAAGGTAGTGGAATAGAGAATGATAGAAAAGAGATTGCTAATTTATATATGGTTATGACAGATGGTCGTTCCAATCAGTGGTGTAAGAACAAAGACCTGAAGGCAATTAGGGATTGAGCTATAGGCAAATTGAGGAAAGATCATTTCTAGGAAGAAAGTAAAGTAAGTGAAAAGGCCCTGAGGAAACCATTTGAAGGCTCTTGTTGATACTTCAGATAAGAGATTTGATAGCTTGAACAGGATAGAGTTTGTAAGAAATAATTGGATCTTAAAGTGATGGAATTCCAGTTGAGCTATTTCAAATCCTAAAAGATGATGCTGTGAAAGTGCTGCACTCAATATGTCAGCAAATTTGGAAAACTCACCAATGGCCACAGGACAGGAAAAGGTCAGTTTTCATTCCAATCCCAAAGAAAGGCAATGCCAAAGAATGCTCAGACTACTGCACAATTGTACGTATCTCTCACGCTAGTAAAGTAATGCTTAAAATTCTCCAAGTCAGGCTTCAGCAATACGTGAACCATGAACTTCCAGATGTTCGAGCTGGTTTTAGAAAAGGCAGAGGAACCACAGATGAAATTGCCAAGATCTGCTGGATCAAGAGCAAGACAGTTCCAGAAAAACATCTATTTCTGCTTTATTGACTATGCCAAAGCCTTTGACTGTGTGGATCACAA